>CAWUFW010008053.1:600000-936090 GCA_963921515.1 Calotriton arnoldi | reverse complement strand
GGCTGAGCTCTCCGGTGCTGGACCGGTACGCATCAGCTATGCGTACCAGTTGTGGGTCTTCATGCACACCAGCAACGTCTGCAAGCAGCGACCTCTGTCTCCCACCCCTCCCACCACCCCTGCTGACATGTGCAGTGTGTGCAGTTGCACGCACAGATAACCCTGGTCCACCTTGGGGGTTGGTGGTGGTGGTGGTGTCCATGGCCCCAGGTTGGTCCAGGGTCACTGCGCTGGTGTTGTTCCTTATTCTGTCCATGTCGGCAGGGATGGTATTCGTGGTGACAGTCGTTGGAGGGGTGGGTGCAGGGGGTGCAGCTGGTGGACCTGCTGGTGCTGCAGCTGGTGGTCCTGCTGGTGCAGCATGTTGACTTGCACCGGATGTGCCAGGTTGTTCTTCATCGTCCGAGGAGGACAGAGGCTGTACGACGCCAGTGAGCTCGGCATCCTCTTGAGCCTGGGACTGGGACTCCTCAGCGTCTGCTGCTGTGTCCCTATCATCACCTGTTTTTGGGAGACACAAACAATGTATGTCATGTTTCTGCAGGCATCAGTGGTTGACACACCTGACAGTTGTGACTGTGCCTCGGGGTGCGGGCCTGTACATTGTATTGTCCTAAGTCGTCACAGTCAGGGGTTGATATTGGTGTGGCACATTGTCCTGCATTATTTGGGCATTTCTATGTATTCTCTGGGGTGTGAACATGGTCTGCATTGATTGTGTTTGGTTGACAGCCAGACCTCCTTCCCACCCACCCACCCACCCAGTCAGTTATCCCACCATGGAACGTGCTTGCATTGCAGGGAGTGTAAGTTGTCTCTCAGGATGTCAGTCAGTGGTGTCCTGCTGTTTGTTGGTGCACAGTTGGCAGCAGGGCCTTGTGCTCCCCACAGCAGTAGCCAGTGTCAGCCATCTTGTGAGTCCTTCTCCACTCCCTGTGATGTGAGCATGGTTCAGGGTGGTGTTGATGGGCCAGTTGTGAGGCTGAGCAATGTCTGTGACTACCACTCCCATCATGCTATTGCCTCCACCCCCTTCCCAGCATGCCCATGCTTCCTTCCTTTGACTCTGCTTCCCTGTGGGGTGGGCTGGCTGTGCTGACAGGATGGCTGGGAGTGTTGTCCTGGCAGTTGTTTGGCTAAGAGTCCCAAGAGTGTCCCTGTGCTTCACACAACATAACCCAGGGTGGTGGTGCTTTGTGGGATCTTGTGTTAGGATGGAGGGCATTGCATTCTACCAGGTGGGTACTGTGGAGTTTGTGTGGGGGGTGGGTGGGAGGGGAGGTGCTTGTGACTATGGTCAGTGCTGCAAGTCCCCCTTCCCACCCAGCTAGCCGGATATCCCACCATGGAACGTGCTTGCATTGCAGGGAGTGTAAGTTGTCTCTCAGGATGTCAGTCAGTGGTGTCCTGCTGTTTGTTGGTGCACAGTTGGCAGCAGGGCCTTGTGCTCCCCACAGCAGTAGCCAGTGTCAGCCATCTTGTGAGTCCTTCTCCACTCCCTGTGATGTGAGCATGGTTCAGGGTGGTGTTGATGGGCCAGTTGTGAGGCTGAGCAATGTCTGTGACTACGACTCCCATCATGCTATTGCCTCCACCCCCTTCCCAGCATGCCCATGCTTCCTTCCTTTTGACTCTGCTTCCCTGTGGGGTGGGCTGGCTGTGCTGACAGGATGGCTGGGAGTGTTGTCCTGGCAGTTGTTTGGCTAAGAGTCCCAAGAGTGTCCCTGTGCTTCACACAACATAACCCAGGGTGGTGGTGCTTTGTGGGATCTTGTGTTAGGATGGAGGGCATTGCATTCTACCAGGTGGGTACTGTGGAGTTTGTGTTGGGGGGGTGTGAGGGGAGGTGCTGGTGACTATGGTCAGTGCTGCAAGTCCCCCTTCCCACCCAGCCAGCCAGATATCCCACCATGGAACGTGCTTGCATTGCAGGGAGTGGAAGTTGTCTCTCAGGATGTCAGTCAGTGGTGTCCTGCTGTTTGTTGGTGCACAGTTGCCAGCAGGGCCTTGTGCTCCTCACAGCAGTAGCCAGTGTCAGCCATCTTGTGAGTCCTTCTCCACTCCCTGTGATGTGCGCATGGTTCATGGTGGTGTTGATGGGACAGTTGTGGGGGGGCAATATGTGTGACTGCGACTCCCATGATGCTATTGGCTACACTGACTTGGCCAGCATACACAGAATTCCTTCCTTTGAGTGGTCTTCACTGTGTGTTGGTGTTGTTGTGGTGGCTACATGTGTGGATGTGTGTGTTAGTTCTATTTGTGCCACTGCCTAGCTGTAGTTGTGGTTGTGTTTGTACATGTGTTGGCACAGTTGGATGTGACTTTTTTGATGGCATGTGTTGTGTTTATCTGACTGACATACACATTTTGGGATGATTCTGTTCTAGTTGCTGTGTAATTGCTATGAGTGCATGGTTTGACTCTCCCTTGACAGTGATGTGTGTGTTTTGTGGCAGTTTATTGTGTACATTTGTTGTGTACTCACCAGGCTCTGGGATGTTCTCTAGTCCATATACGCTCACTGGCGGAAGGATGGCCCGCACCTTCTCCTCCCAGGGCCTGAGGTATATTGGCTTGGCAGGAGGGCCACTGCCGGTGTGTTGGCTGTTGATGTAGTCTATCTTCAGCAGGTCCCGTACCCTCCTGCGCACGTCATACCACCTGTTCTGGATGTCCGTCTTTGTGCGCCGACATGGTGATTGGGCGTTCACCCTGTTGATGATCCTCTCCCACATCTTGGTTTTCTGCGACATGGGGGTCTGTTGGACCAGAGTGCCAAACAGCTGTGGCTCCACCCTGAGGATCTCGTCTACCATGACTTCCAATTCACTATCTAGGAACTTGGGATTCTTCTTGGGGGGCATGGTGATGGTTGGTGATGGTGGGTGATGTGTGTGTTGGTGTGCAGGTGAGGGTGTGTGGGTGTGTGTTGTGCTGGGTGTATGTGAGGTAGGTATTTGTTGGTGTGCTGCTGGTGTGTGGCTTGTGTGAGGGATGAGCTGTGGGTGTGTGGTTGCTTTCTCTTGGGTGCTGGTAGTGGAATGGCATTTGCAAAGGCTCATGGTAGTGATTTGTGTCCTTTATATAGGTGGAGTTGTGGGTGTGTCTTTGTTCTCTGTCCCCACCCCCCAGTATTTATTGGCTTGGTAATTGCTTGTTTGGCCTTTTTTTGGTTGATTTTTCCTTTGTGCTGTTTGTGTATGTTGGAAACGTTCTTGTGACCGAGTCGGACCCTGCATTGGTCTCGTACGGTGTTTTCCGTTTCGTTCACGCTGTGTTTGTGCAGTTTTGTATGCTGCGTACGCGTCGGTCGCGGTGTATTGTGTTGCTTCGGCTCGGTTTTGTATGCGTGTCGGTCGTACGGCTTGTCCTCCGTCCGACTCGGTCGTGTTTTTCGCGCCTTGCATCGTACTTTGCGGGTTGGAGTTGGCGGGTACGATTCGGTCGGATTTGTTCCGGGTGCGTGTCGGTCGGTTGGATTCGCGTGTTTTTCCGGCCGGATTGCTATTTTCCGAGCGGCTCGGTCGGTCGGCTTGGTTTCCTGACGTGTCGGTCGGATTTATCGCGGCTTGCATCGTACTTGGCGTGTCGGGCGCCACTGGTACGTGTCGGTCGGTATTTTTTCCGGATCCGAGTCGGTCGGTGCTTTTTCCGGCCCGAATCGGAATCGACCCCTTAGTCTGGAGCGAGTTCTCATGGCTGCCAGAGCTGAAGAGAGTGCTGATCAACAAGCTGCTGACATGGAGTCTGGAGTTGCCAAGAGGGAGTCAGTCATAAATGTCAAAAGTAAGCCAAAGCACAAGGCTAAGGGACACATAGTAAATTCACTACAGAAAAATAAGTTGTGCTTAAGGTGTGGATTTTTGTTTCCACACGAACTTAATGTCCTCCCGTTGGGCAGATCTGCAAAAGCTGTGGAATGGATGTGCTGATTTGCAAGGCAAGATGAACAGTAAGTGCATCATGGCGCAAAGACAAAATGGCCACCCGAACGTTCCAGAAGCGAAGTTCAACTCACGCCTATAAAGCCAAGCGATCACATCAGCTAAGGCAAATTGACACCACACAAAAGTCGATCAACATCTAAATTTTTGTCAAGCAGTTCTTCTGTGTTAAGTGAAAGTGAAGAAGATGGTTGATGTTTACCTCAGAGAAGCATGAGAATGGTGGATTGGCCACCTGTGAGGAAAAACATCTGTCCAAGAAAAATGTACGCCACAAAGCACCAAAGTCATTCAAACATTGACCAAAATCACACTAAAACTTAATGGTTGTTCAATAGCTTTCATTATCGATAGTGGTGCGGCAATAAATATTATGCCTGAGGAGAAATATAATGATCTGTCTCCATTGCCCCGACTTATGACATCAAAAATATATACGTGGGCTGCATCTATGGCACTAAAAAGTCAAGGTTCTTGTGTAGCACTGATAAAGCATGAGAAAACAAAAGTAAAAGCATCCATTCATGTCCCTCAAGGTACGGCGTCAAATGCCTGTTTACTCTGCTTCAGCACAGCTGCTGATATGGGATTGATATCCGTGACTTTAACATGAATGCTCATTACAAAATAGCAAGTCAATTCCCTTTGTTGTTTCATGGTTTGGGCAAACTCAAGATTATGAAAGTCCAATTACACATTAATGAGGACATCTGCCCTATTGCTTACCTTTCACTTATAGGAAGCTGTTAAAAATGAACTTGAATCCTAACTCAAACACAATATCATTAAGCCTTCCACTGGTCAAACTTCATGGCTTTCTCCCATAGTGGCAGTACCCACAAAAGGACAGTGAAGGAGTTGTTTGCATCGGTGTGGATATGTGTCAAGCAAACAAGGCAATTGAAAGAGGACAACATCCAGCTCCACACATTGCCGATATGATAGCACAATTGAATGGTGTACAGGTGTTCTCTCACCTGGATCTGATTAAAGGGTATCATCAGCTGGTCTGTCCTGTTAGAAGAGACTAAGGGGCATATTTACGTTCCCTGGCGCATCCCTGCATATCAGCAGGGATGTGCCAGGGAAAATGCGTCACGCATGTTTACCCTTGAGCCACGTCCGATGCGCCGCATTTACAATGCGGCGCATCGTGGCGCAAGGATAAGCAGATGCGTGACGCATCTGCCGGCGGAAGGTTGGCGCAGTGCTGAAGTCGTGTCGCAAGCGCGACGCAACTCCAGCACTGTTCCAACCTTCCCTATCCCTAACATGGTGCGTCAATCCTTACACCTGCTTGAAGCAGGCGTAAGGATTTGGCGCACCAGCGTCGGAAAAGTGACTGCGTGAAATCTTGTAGATTTCACTACGTCACTTTTCCGAGGCATACCTGCGCCGGAACGCCCCCCCCTGTGCCGGTACGCCCACATGAAACCTGACGCAGGTTTCATGTGGCGCAGGGGTTTACTACGTGACGCATCTCCCTAGATGCGTCACGTTGTAAATATAGCGCAACGTGGCGCATGGTTTGCGTCGCCGCTGCGACACTTGCGTGACGCAACGGCGGCGCAAAAGTGGCGCAAGGGGCTGTAAATATGCCCCTAAGTTTTGAAATGCCATCAGCTACAGGGCTATTCCAAGATGTCATTCAACGTATCATACAGCCTGTCATGAATGCTTTCAATATTGTGATGACATATTGGTTTTCGGAGCTACACAGAAGGAGCATTACAAAGCTCTCACACAAGAGTGTCTGTTGCTCTCTGATGCCGATTTAACTTTGAATGCCAACAAATGTGAGATCCATAAGACAAAGTTAAAATAATTTGGCCATATCTTTTCTGATGAAGACATGACACCCAAAAAGAACAATTGATGGACAGAATTCAGAACAATGTCATATATGAAGTGAAATGAAATGAAATACCAGCATTTGTAAAGCGCACAGCTACCTCCGGAGAGGTGTCCAGGCGCTGGGGGCCGTCGGGAAGATTAAGAAAGCTATTGCCCAGAGTCACATGGTGCTGGGCTAATCTGCCACAGGTCCCGGGGATTGAACCATGAACCCCGTGGTCCGGAGTCAGGCACCCTGGCCGCTGCGCCACACCTCTTCCAGTACAGAGATCTGGGCCTAAATCCATCGTTTTTTTGCTCACCATGCCATTCCAGTTTGGAACCAGCCATACGCAAATCAGTCTTGACCCTGCGCCCAATGGGAACAGTCCAGCCTGAACTGCCAGGCCAGGTCCTCCCTGGAATGGAAACAAGCATCCTACGACCGGTTTCTGGCTTTCAGCCCTCATCAGCCAGGATAGCTTGACTCCAGTGGCATGGAGAGCACGGGACCCACGTCTGGGCATACCCGTCCCACTCGGGGTCACAAATGCAAAAAGAACAATTAATGGACAGAATGCAGAACAATGTCATACATTCACCCCAGTACAGAGATCTGGGCCTAAATCCATCGTTTTTTTGCTCACCATGCCATTCCAGTTTGGACCCAGCCATATGCAAATCAGTCTTGACCCTGCGCCCAATGGGAACATTCCAGCCCGAACTGCCAGGCCAGGTCCTCCCTGGACTGGAAACAAGTATCCTAGGACCGGTTTCGGGCTTTCAGCCCTCATCAGCCAGGATAGCTTGACTCGAGTGGCATGGAGAGCACGGGACCCACATCTGGGCATACCCGTCCGACTCGGGGTGACAAATGCAAAAAGAACAATTGATGGACAGAATGCAGAACAATGTCATACATTCACCCCAGTACAGAGATCTGGGCCTAAATCCATCGTTTTTTTGCTCACCATGCCATTCCAGTTTGGACCCAGCCATATGCAAATCAGTCTTGACCCTGCGCCCAATGGGAACAGTCCAGCCCGAACTGTAAGGCCAGGTCCTCCCTGGGCTGGAAACAAGCATCCTAGGACCGGTTTCGGGCTTTCAGCCCTCATCAGCCAGGTTAGCTTGACTCCAGCGGCATGGAAAGCATGGGACCCACAGGGTCAAGACTGATTTGCATCTAGCTGCGTCTGACCTGGGGTGGCGAAGTGAGCTAAAGAACGATGATGGATTAAACCCAGATCTGTGACTGGGGGTGAGTGTCTGAAAAGTTTCAGCGCTCCGTCCATCATCTCCTTGTGTTTGCTTTGTTCACCCTAAGTTGGCAGGGTATGCCCAGACGTGGGTCCCTTGCTCACTTTGCCAGTGGATTCAAGCTAGCCTGGCTGATGAGGGCTGTTAGCCCGAAACCAGTCCCAGGATGCTTGTTTTCGGTCCAGGGAAGACCTGGCTTGGCAGTTCGGGCTGGACTGTTCCCATGAGGCACAGGGTCAAGACTGATTTGCATATAGCTGTGTCTGAACTGGGGTGGCGAAGTGAGCTACAGAACGATGATGGATTAAACCCAGATCTGTGACTGGGGGTGAGTGTCTGAAAAGTTTCAACGCTCCGTCCATCATCTCCTTGTGTTTACTTTGTTCGCCCTAAGTTGGCATGGTATGCCCAGACGTGGGTCCCTTGCTCACTTTGCCACTGGATTAGAGCTAGCCTGGCTGATGAGGGCTGTTAGCCCGAAACCGGTCCCAGGATGCTTGTTTCCGGTCCAGGGAAGACATGGCTTGGCAGTTCGGGCTGGACTGTTCCCATGAGGCACAGGGTCAAGACTGATTTGCATATAGCTGTGTCTGAACTCGGGTGGCGAAGTGAGCTAAAGAACGATGATGGATTAAACCCAGATCTGTGACTGGGGGTGAGTATCTGAAAAGTTTCAGCGATCCGTTCATCATCTCCTTGTGTTTGCTTTGTTCGCCCTAAGTTGGCAGGGTATGCCCAGACGTGGGTCCCTTGCTCACTTTGCCACTGGAGTCAAGCTAGCCTGGCTATTGAGGGCTGTTAGCCTGAAACCGGTCCCAGGATGCTTGTTTCCGTTCCAGGGAAGACATGGCTTGGCAGTTCAGGCTTGCCTGTTCCCATGAGGAACAGGGTCAAGACTGATTTGCATCTAGCTGCGTCTGAACTGGGGTGGCGAAGTGAGCTAAAGAACGATGATGGATTAAACCCAGATCTGTGACTGGGGGTGAGTGTCTGAAAAGTTTCAGCGCTCCGTCCATCATCTCCTTGTGTTTGCTTTGTTCACCCTAAGTTGGCAGGGTATGCCCAGACGTGGGTCCCTTGCTCACTTTGCCAGTGGATTCAAGCTAGCCTGGCTGATGAGGGCTGTTAGCCCGAAACCGGTCCCAGGATGCTTGTTTTCGGTCCAGGGAAGACCTGGCTTGTCAGTTCGGGCTGGACTGTTCCTATGAGGCACAGGGTCAAGGCTGATTTGCATATAGCTGTGTCTGAACTGGGGTGGCGAAGTGAGCTACAGAACGATGATGGATTAAACCCAGATCTGTGACTGGGGGTGAGTGTCTGAAAAGTTTCAGCGCTCCGTCCATCATCTCCTTGTGTTTACTTTGTTCGCCCTAAGTTGGCATGGTATGCCCAGACGTGGGTCCCTTGCTCACTTTGCCACTGGATTAGAGCTAGCCTGGCTGATGAGGGCTGTTAGCTCGAAACCGGTCCCAGGATGCTTGTTTCCGGTCCAGGGAAGACATGGCTTGTCAGTTCGGGCTGGACTGTTCCTATGAGGCACAGGGTCAAGGCTGATTTGCATATAGCTGTGTCTGAACTGGGGTGGCGAAGTGAGCTAAAGAACGATGATGGATTAAACCCAGATCTGTGACTGGGGGTGAGTATCTGAAAAGTTTCAGCGATCCGTTCATCATCTCCTTGTGTTTGCTTTGTTCGCCCTAAGTTGGCAGGGTATGCCCAGACGTGGCTCCCTTGCTCACTTTGCCACTGGATTCAAGCTAGCCTGGCTGATGAGGGCTGTTAGCCCGAAATCGGTCCCAGGATGCTTGTTTCCGGTCCAGGGAAGACATGGCTTGGCAGTTCAGGCTTGCCTGTTCCCATGAGGCACAGGGTCAAGACTGATTTGCATATAGCTGTGTTTGAACTGGGGTGGTGAAGTGAGCTAAAGAACGATGATGGATTAAACCCAGATCTGTGACTGGGGGTGAGTGTCTAAAAAGTTTCAGCGCTCCGTCCATCATCTCCTTGTGTTTGCTTTGTTTGCCTTAAGTTGGCAGGGTATGCCCAGACGTGGGTCCCTTGCTCACTTTGCCACTGGATTCAAGCTGGCCTGGCTGATGAGGGCTTTTAGCCTGAAACTGGTCCCAGGATGCTTGTTTCTGGTCCAGGGAAGACATGGCTTGGCAGTTCGGGCTGGACTGTTCCCATGAGGCACAGGGTCAAGACTGATTTGCATATAGCTGTGTCTGAACTGGGCTGGCGAAGTGAGCTAAAGAACGATGATGGATTAAACCCAGATCTGTGACTGGGGGTGAGTGTCTGAAAAGTTTCAGCGCTCCGTCCATCATCTCCTTGTGTTTGACATGACACCCAATCCACCTAAGTGCAAGCGCTGTCAACTGCCAGTTCCTCACAAGATATTTTCATGTTACGTACAATTTTCAACATGGTCAGCTATTGATCTAGATTCATACAAGAGCTTGCCACTGTCGGTGTGCATTTTGGAGAATTGACGAAAAAGAATATTTATTTTCTTGGGTCACATGAATGCGAACTAAACTTCCAGAAAATTAAACAAGCTATTGAGAATGCTACTGAAATGGCATATTTTAGTTCAAAGCTTCATATTGAGGTTGTTGTTGATGCCAGCCATGTCAGGTTGGGCCCAATCCTTGCACAGTGAAGCAGGGTCTAATTTTACCATATAGGGCCCCAGGCACATTCTGTCCATCCTTGAAGCCTGAGAATCTCAAAGACCCCTGCCAAGCAATAGACTGGGTTATGCTAACATTGTTCACACTGCCTTACTGATCTGACCTTTTGTAACCTCAGATGATTCTCTACTGCGAAGGCCAATAACCTCAGGTCACTGCCTTACTGATAAACAAGTCCCTGAGTCCCTGTCCCTGTCCTCTGTGTGCATATCTTACTTTAAATTAAGGCCATGAATAGATAAACATGATGCATCTGCAATCTAGAAGAACAAGATGGGCTAAGAGTAGAGGTGGGGGCTAATCGCAACTTCGCACCTGATGTTTTGCTATCTTTTGAAACTAAGACAGCTACATGGCTCAAAATAACCTATTACCTTGTTAAACTTTGGTACCTTTAGTGACTTCTGCTTTTCTTATTTCCCAAAAAGTGATGTAAATTGTTTTCAATAAATTGCCCAGCTTTTGTTATGTTCTGCGGTCAAGCACCTGCTAATGTTTTGATTCTGCGGTCACCAGTTCCTTATTTCAACTGTATAAAAGGACTGTCCACTGACCAACTCGTTGATCACCTTGTACAGTGTCTTTCACGAAGAGGTGCTCCCAGCTAGCTGATTGATTTATTGATATTTCATTATTAGATAAGGTTATACTGTCTTATTGCATTTTGCTATTCAATTTCTCTCTCACTCTCTCTCTGAATTGCCGTAATTTAATATTTGCTAGATTGTGTGTTTTTATCCTTGATTAATGACGTGTCTTTGACACTTGTTACTTACTTGTTTGAATAAAGTGTCACTCCTGACTCGATTCCTGCTTCTCAGAGTGTATCTTGTTGGTTCCTGCTTGGTAAAAAACCACACTCTAAAATTTAGCGACCAACGAAGAGACATGCAAAAGGATCTTCAGTCTCTAGAGAGCGGGGTTGCTCCTGTGGCTGCGGGCGGGGTCTGTCGCTCGCCAGCTTTTCTTGCCTGAGCGACCAGACACACACGGTTACCTCAAAGAGCTTTTTGTTTTCCTCTTTGCTTTGCCTCAGTGGTGTCTGGGTCTCTGGTTCGATTGGTCTGTGGGTGCCACTCTCCTGTCCTGGTTCCCCCGTCCTCTTACAGACTGTCACCATGCCACGTCCAAATTCCCTTTTTCAAACACATTCAAGCAGGCACGAGCCAGTACTTATTGTAGGACATGTCAAGGTTTGTGGTCTTCGGGTTTCGCTGCAAGATTGAACTTAGCGTTTCAGTACTTTTGTATTTTTCTTCATATCATCTGTCTAAAAAGACAGGCATCGCCTGTCTAATTAGTTAAAAACAGGAAAAGGAGGGCATATGGTACAGTGCCCCTCAGCTTTTGCAGGTTTTAAGGGTTAGAACCCCTGAGGTTTCTACCTGTCCATTATAGGGTGACAGGAAAAAGAGGGCACACAGTTTTGTGCCACCCAGCTTTTGCAGATCTAAAGGGTTAAAATACCAGAGGTCTTTACCTGTCCAAACAGACGGCACATAAAAAGGGGCGTGCCCACTAGCCTGCCGCACTTTGCACTATCTTGCATCGTTTCTGTCTTCGCAGTCAAATAAGAGGAAGTGCTTCAGTTTCAAAAGCTTCCCTTGCCCTAGCAAGGCAAGGCGGAATGTGGTTTCCTCTTCTCTTAAAGTTCAAGAGAAAGTTATTTATTTTTCTATTTTCTGATTCCTCAGAACGTATGAATTCTTTCTTTCATTTTGTCTCTGAAAATAATCACCATTGTGTGAGTTGGAAGTAATTGCTGTTCTTTTTAAATCAGTTGTCACCTTTTAAATAAGCTGCTGTCTTTCTCTTGGGGGCAGCTAATTATTCCTTCTGTCTCCATGTTTTCAAGTTACGGTATTGTGTTTCCTAACACGATCGGTGTATTGCACATGGACACTGTGTTACGATATTTGCCTTCAAGTTTTGTGGTTCACATTAGCGAGATATAATCAAGGAATGTAAAAAAGTATATAAATTGTCTAAATATTATTAGCGAGAATATAATGCAGGACTTTAAAATGTGTATATATTGTGTGCACATATTGGAGTCCTCCATCCTGTTTGTGTGTGTGCATCCCATTGTCTTGTTCACTGGTAAAGTGATTTATGGATCTTACTTTCACAGTAAATAATACTGTGAACAAAGGCAAAATACCCTCTGTCATTTCGCCCACTAAGCCCTTTGATAAACAGCCATATATCAAAAATGCTGAACGTTCTTCAGCCATTAACTTGAATAGCCACTTCCTTTCAAAAAGCTTTCTAGACAAACATTAAACGGACTCAACAATTGGCACATTTGACTGTGATTAAAATTAATCCTCTCTCTACATAAATAGGCTAAAATCAGTGCTGCACCTTTAAATACAGCCAAATTAACTTCTTTATAATACATCACTGTAATTTAAGGCAGGTATACTGCGCTAAAGACAATTTCATATAAGTAGTGGGGGAAGTAGATACAAGACAGAGGTAATTCTGCACATAATACATAACAGATCTGTTGCCAACAGTCAAACAGACATGCTAACACCAATTACTGCACATCAAAGCGATATTCTGTCAACTGCCATCCAGTGCACACGCCGGAGGGATCATAGTCCAGTTACCGGATCGGGTGACCGGCGGCAGCGATATGGCTGTTGGCCTACAGTTGTATGAACTTCAAGAAGGGGAACGCTTTGTATAGAAATACCAAACACTGGAATTTATTTTGACAACTATAACTCACAACGAGAACCCTAACGTGGCAACTATTTGAAGGATATATGTACCCCCAAACAGGGAGTGGCATTTACAAGGCACTAGTAATACGTCAATGGTCTCTGTGCCTAGAGACCACGACATTTGGATTTCCTTCGGGACGGAGTTACAACCGAAACTAAGGACCTGAACTATAGGAGTACAGCCCTGAAGAAGTCGCTGTTTACTGTATTTGGACGCGACAAAACACGTGTTGGCTAAGGCTTTGATTGAAATTGCTCACAAGAGGAACAATAATTTGAGATACGAAACCAAGCAGTGGATCAAGAACGTTTTTATATTGTCACTAACTTGTTTTTTAAACTTCGGGCGTGTGCAGGGAACGGTTGTGTTTAACTGCCTGGGACATCCTAGGAATAAACATATTAACAGCTTAAGCGGTGAGTGTGTAATTTATCGGCCTGTCAGTGCTCCCGGTGTTTGCACTGACCACACATACCACAGTACAAATTCAGTATTGCCAGACTATACCTGCCCGAACCTAGTCTGGCCCACCCCTCCGCAGTAGAGCAAAGGGAGTTCCTCAACGGCTGGAGACTCCTCATATGCCCCTATTTCCCCAACTGAGTCACAGAATTGGTGGAAGTCTCCCACAGGATCTTACTGTTTGGAGGGATTGGTAGAGGAGGCTCACCACTCAGACAGCACATCCACAGATGCCAAAAGTACACCTATATAGTCATATCACTCCGACAAAACTGTAGAGCAAACAGGATCCCAGGAGTCCAACTCACCAGACACGAGGGGTCAGCCACAGGGAGAAGTACCCGAGCCAGTGCCTGCCCCAGAGTTGGACTACACCTACCCAGAACACCTGATTAGCTATCACCTCTCATGTTCCCTAACATCGCCTGCAGAGCAGGACGCAGTACGTGACATGGAAAGAGCCCAACAACACCTGGATGACTAGGGAACGATCGCGACATCAGTAGAATCCCTAGCGCCACAGATTGTTGTGTACCTCATCAACGACCATGTTGTAGGCTTTTCCAAAGGAGAACCTTTTTCATTCCTCCCAGCAACACCTTTAACTAGCGCTGTCCTCCTAACTATTTTCCAGATTTTAGACATCAACACCAGACGAGAACACCACATAAGGCTGACAATAGTCCCTGCCTACATTTCCCAGCTACACACAACAGTCCTATAAAAAGAGGTCACTATGGCTACTCCAATCCAACATGTGCTGAAAAACTTTACAGGAAACAACAAAGGGTTTAGGCTCCAATCAGCAAGGCTGAGCCGAAATTGACCAAGGAACAACAAGATGCCAATGCTGATATACAAATCACACTTTTTGATCCAGGCACATTAACTTAAAACAATGTCGCCAAACACCTCTATTTCCGTATGATTTAATCAAAAGATATTTGATTAAATCATACGGAAAAGAGGTGTTTGGCGACATTGTTTTAAGTTAATGTGCCTGGATAAAAAAGTGTGATTTGTATATCAGCATTGGCATCTTGTTGTTCCTTGAAAAACTTTACAAGGCAAGAATAGAGAATTATTAAGCACTGCAAGAAGCTACACAAATACAAAAGGAATTCAATACACCCCTGGCCACCTGAGGGCACCTTTGACCGTACTATACTAGATCATGCTGCCACTTTCCTACAGGCTACATACACAGGCAGCAAGTTTCAAAAGAGCAAAGATACCCTACCATTGTGGCGTATCTTTAAAGATAATACCCAGCCATCCATGGCACCAACAAGTGCACCTACGTCCCCACCTGCATACCATGTAAGTTGGCATATACCCTACTCTCTCGCACATAACTCCAACTTCAAATGACATGCCACCCTCTGGCTGCCATGATATACCAGAAGACTGTCTTCCACTACCTCCCCCAACAGAACAAGACATTGCAGATCCTTCACATACACCACAACATATTAGCAGTCCAAGGCCATTGATAGACGCTGTAGCACAAGGGATAGCGGGTCAAATTGATGCACAGTTCATATTGAAACTTTCACCAACACAAACTAATGTTGCAAAACAATCAGATGAAGATGACGACTGTGACGCCACCTCCCACATTTCACATGCAACGAAACACAGCTCACACTCTGACTCACTCATTTCTTTCACCGACGAACAGCAACACCTCCCAATCCAGCGTTGCTACTTCCATGAGCAGTTGCCACCCTGTCTCAGCACAAGGACAGGGCAGCCTTCCTGGACCACCCAGCTGCATCGCAGCGATTCAGGAGCTGGGAAAATGAATTTCCAGGCCCATCTGCCCCTCCAAACATGAACAAATGGAGACACACAGCTAACCTAAGCAAAAGTACTGACAGCCTACTCATCAACGGCTTTAAGACTGCCATACCATGAGAGAAACAGTCACCCATCCGCAATGACGGCCTCACCCATCTCCGCCGTCTATCAACAAAGGTAGAGCAGGTGGCAAAACAGCTTAGTAATATGCTTTCTAAGGTAGATGGTCCATCAAGTAAGTATAATGTCAGCACCAATGCCACTCCGCATGCACCACCACCACCGCCACACTTTCCCAGCCAGAAATTGTCTGAGGGATTATCGCAAACTCACAATGTCACCACTCCAAGTGTACCCCTTGTGATCACTATGACTGACCATGACCACCTCTGTGCTCAAGCCAACAAAGACACACCCTTATGCCTGCTAGCAACTTCACAGACAGTAGCATCAACTGGGACACAAACTGTAGACCCACGATCTGAGTCTACATATGATTTCCCACATGCCATTTCTGCGAGGTTTCACCCAGACAAAACTGAGCCCACCATTAAGAGATGTAGGAAAACTGAGGCAGAGCGACAGGAAGTTCTGAGAACACATGGGCGACCCTCACCCGACGACATAGCTTATGATGTTTCAGGGACAGCCCTGATACATTCTACTAGGCACAGAGACAATACAAACACATGATGCTCAACAAATAAACTGCATTTCAAAGTAAAGACCTTACTCCCAATGAAATAGTTATACGCGGGAAGGGCTCTGACTTCCACGTTTACCCATTAACTGATGTTTTGGCAGGTTGGACGGAAAGTCTTGCACCGCAGATGATTCCATGGCCGTGAGATGGATCATTTGATCCACAGAGGATGGCAACTGCAGAAGACTGTATCTTACATGGGGACTGAGATGAAAATTGGGACTACCCTTACATGAGGGCAAGCTTAACGGACTGGCAGAAATATGCACGTCAATTTGACCTCACACGACCTACTGCAATAAATACACCAGTGATACACCAGATGCCCCTACTGTTCAAAAGCCCAAACACTTCCCCTCAATATGTCCCATGGCCACGGATAGACAAAGGCATCCTGAAGAAACAACTCCAGAGGGTGCTGGATAGCAGCCTTAGAAAAACATACAGATGGTATCACCCTAGCGGTAGGTGACATTAAATGTCTGCTCACCTCCCTGATCTGAGAAGAAGCAGAAGACATACTAAAAGTAGGACTACCATGACTAACGCTAACTGAAACAAAATATGATGGTGCTCCGATTAACAAGATATACACCACCATATGGTCACAGTTACGCTGCAGTTTCCCTGATATCCCAAACATCGGGTCCCTCATGTCACAGACAATGAAACCAAATGAGGATCCAGCACAGTACATCTCATGACTGAAGGAAAAATGGCATTAAGAATTAGGGTAGAAATGGAATGCAACAGGAGGGAACTGTAGATTCTTCTATCCCACAGTAAAAAAAGCATTGCCCATAGAGGTGCAGGAAAAGCTAAATGGCATAGATGCCGTGGAATCCAAACCGTGGCCTGAGATTCAGGACCACATCATTCATTTCTGTAAAAAGACGCAAGAGCAGGATAGGAACAGGCAGGTAAAAATTGATAATGCAGCTGCCAAGCTGGTCCAGCAGAAGCTTAATAAGAAAAAAGACTCACCGGACATAGTCATGCTTGCAGCGCCAGTTAACCAGATGACTGCTTTTGCAGGGTTTCCCCAAACTGCACTGAATGCATTAGCAGGGAACACACAGGATGTAGCACTTCACATGCCGCTACAGCCCCCATAGAGCAATCAGCTCCAACAGCCATACAACAATGGACAGCAAACTAGGGCAAGAAACACAGGAATGCAGGGCAAGAGGGGAGGGCTTGAACAAGCAATGGACAGAGAGCAATTAGGGCCTTTAATATGCTACTATTGTCAGAAACCTAGACACTATCAAAAGGACTGTCACACCAGGATGAGGGATGAGGTGAGGGCAATAAGTACAGGACCACTACAACGGAACAATGCCCAGCCTCCACAGCCCAAGGCAATTCAGCCCCAAATAATTTACTCCTATTTGCCTCCAATACAACAACAGCCCATGTAGCAAACAGTGTCACACCTCCAGGTACCCGCCGTATCCTAAATGCAGCCGCCTATCCAGCAAGTACAGGCACCTATACAACACAACAAACACCCATGTATCAGATGATGCCCCAAGCACCAACATTTCAAATGACATCATAACAACTTGCACCTCAAGAGGGAATGGTGATTCCTTCCAACGGCACATTTGCGCAGGGCACCATTCAGCAATACCAAACAGGAAGCTATAGTTGTTAGGACAGTCCACAGAGAACTCTTGTGTGCCCAGTTTTGTCATGTACGACCAATGTTGAGAAGGACCCCATTGTCTTTGTCACGATAAACAGCAAAACGTACAGCTTTCTTATTGACACAGGTGCTACTTACTCCTGTGTTACAGGAGGAACACTGCCCATTTCAGATCAGATAGCGGACACACAGGGATTTTCTGGGGAAATAGTTAGGTTCCCTTTCACCAGGCTAGTACCAATAGAGAAAGGAGGTCACCATGTAGAGCAAAGACTGCTCTACTCGCCACGTTCTCCGGTGAATCTCCTGGGATGTGACCTCATGGCAAAACTCAATATAACCATCCACTTGAATTAATTCCAGGCACACCTTGGGCCAGGATGATGGCAGTGACTGTGGACTCCTCCTTGGGCCATCAGATCAGGGCCCGCCCGGTGGATGAACAAGCGCTCTCCACTGCGGTAAACATAATTGTTGCCACAACACCAGAACTGAAGGGCTGTACTGCCCAGCTACCGAAAGAGTTTCTCTTTCGGCGACAGTCGCAGGATTCCTGAAAACCCGACAAACAAATGGACTTAGACATACAAAGTCTCGAAATAATGCCCGCATATGGAGCCCTCCAAGCATTTGATGACAGTGCCCACACCTGGGCCTGCATCATTTTCATCGAACCAGGCAGGTCAGTTAGGGACATTTTGGACGATCAACTGTTTGGCCCCCCTGAAGACTATTTGAAAAGTGAGATTGTCTAAGAAAATGCAATTCCCCTCTTAGTGACAGTAGAAATAGAGAACACAAACTTCAGGTAAACCATTTGACTCCATACATGAGACTGATTTGGCTCAAGTACCTGCCAACCTCTGGACCACTGGCCTCAGTGAAGTGGGCCTCATCCTGTCTGCTGCCCTATTCAGAATAACTCTGAAACAAGGCACCATACTCCCAAGAGAGCATCAGTACCTCCTGTCTAAGGAAGCAGAGGAGGGTAGTGTCACCACCATACATGCATTACTGGATCAGGGAGTCATATACCCCTGCACATCTCCCTGCAACACCTGTCTGTTCCTTGTGGGCAAGACAAAGACTAATCAGTGGGGTTTACTACACGACCTGCGACCCCTTAATGATGTTTTCATATCAGAATTCCCAATTGTCCCAATTGTCCCAGGCCCATCAGTGATTCCCACAAACATTCCCTCTGACACTAAACACTTTTCTGTCATTGACCTGAAGAATGCCTTCTTCAGTGTCCCACTTCATCCACACAGCAATTGCCTAACAGCTTTTAGTTTTTGCGGTACCCAGATGTGTTATTCCAGGTTACCTCAGGGGTATTGTGAGTCCCCAAGTGTCTTTAACAGAATAGTGAATGCTGATTCATCTAACTTTCAATGTGACAGCTCCCTGTTACAATATGTGAACAACATTCTAATTTGCAGTCCCATAGAACAACATGCAGAAAGGACACCATTGCCCTATTGACCACCTTAGCACAGAGAGGATACAAAGTAGACAAAGAGACGCTTCAATATTGGCAGGAAGAAGTACACTACATTGGCCAATTGCTCTAAGCCTCAGGTAGACGAGTTATCCCAGATCAAGTTGAGACCATTAAGCACACACCTGAACCACAAAGAGTGAAAGAAATGCAGAAATCTCTCAGTTTAGTCAACTATGTCTGTCAGTGGGTCTTTGATTTCTCCACCATCACTGCCCCACTACTGAAAGCTGTGAAAATGGCCAAGGGCAGACATGATAACCTAGTTTGGACACCTGAAATGAGGACAGCTTTTGCACAGCTGAAAAATTAAATAACAAATGCACCAGTATTGGGGTCCCCTGACTACACTAAAGAATTTTACCTGTTCACTCACGTCCAATTTGTGACAGCAGTCCTCACCCAGAAGTACCCCGTGTGCCATAAGCCCATTGCTTACTTCAGTGGCATGCTAGATTCTGTACTGAAAGGACACTACCCTTGCGAACAAGCCCTGGACACTGCAGCATTCGCTGTTGAGAAAAGCATCCCCATAGTCATGGGTACCCCTTTGACACTATACACAGAGCATGCTGAATTTGCAATAATACAAAGGGCTAAGACCACTCTTACCACACAGAGAGTATCAGGCTACGAAGTAATACTTTCACTGACGGTTGTTAAGTGCCACACTGTAAACCCAGCAACATTCTTTGCCCACCCCATTGCCACTACAGATGATGTTTTACAAATGAACCCAACTGGACCTTATATGTAATTGTGACATTATTACACAGTGATTTCGCAAAACGACACCATATAATAATCCACAGTCTCACAGTGGCATCTTCAAAATAGTAATTTAAAATTTGACTTTACCATCAAAGAGGATTTTAAATTACAATTCAAATGAGTGAAAAAAGCATTTCTCCAGCTGTTCCAAAACTGAATTTATCACGTATTAAATGTATTAAGGTAACACAGTGTTAGTCTATTGGAGAGCAAGCCTTATTGCAGTGTCAGTCAGTCAGTCAAATCCACTTCATTCGGTTAATTAAAACCATAAAAGTACACAACATATACCGCCTTATTGCAGTGAAAAACAACTTTGGGAGGAATTGACTGCTAGGGCATAGAAATCTTACATACAGGTTCCTTCTTTTCAAATGCCTTGCACTTTACCCTATGAGCCTTTAGGGCCTACTTGAGGGGTGATTTAAAGTATTAGGTTTGGGCCTGGCAAAAGGTTTATTTTGCCAGGTCAAAATGGAAGTTATAAAACTGCACTACATGATGCAATGGAAGGTCTGAGACACATTTTACAGTGCTACCTCAGTGGGTGGTGCAATGGGTGCTGCAGCACACTTGTAGCATTTAATTTACAGTCACTGGGTACATGTTTTATCATTTACTATGGACTTAGAAGTAAATTAAGGGGGCCAAATATGTGCATACCAATGTTACCATGTTTGGAAGGGAAAGCACAAGCACTTTACCACTTGTTAGCAGAAGTAAAGTGTGCAGAGTCCTGAGAGCCAACAAAAACTGGTTCAGCAAAAAATAGGGTAATGAAGGCAAAAATATTGAGGAATACCATGAAAAAATTGTACTTTTCAACACTGATAATTTAGGCCAGGGTTACATCTCTGACGTCACTCTTTTACGCCCTCTCTTGTTATGGTTCTTTGTCTGGCTTTAAGACAGAGACGGGTCTAAATCCCACAATAATACAAGTGTCTAACCCTGATCCGGGTCTATGAAATTCTATGTGCAAACTACATCAATTCCTCTTTCAAGGAGTTGGGGGAGGGGGGGCTTACTGTTTTGATAACCCAGCCTTTATTGTAAAGGCCGACTTGTCATGGACTAAGTAACCGTTTTTATTGCAGGGAGCTGTCCTTACAGAGTCCTTGGAGCTACATAAACAGGCTGTAAGAGTTTTTATTCTTCTGAAAACTGTTTCATCCACAGTTGTATTAAGATATTGATAAAATATTTTAACTGTGCATCTCATGCGAATACTGAAATTGGTGAATTCTGTATACATAACAGCTGGCCCTCACTATCAGTGAGTCAACCCTTGAGCACACACATATACAATACTGCCTCTTTCTGTTCTGCCACCAAAAAGTATATTAACATGAGAAATCTTCTCACAAAGAGGGTGACTCCAGTAAATAATTAAGTGACCACTACAGGATCAGATGCACTTTTTTAAAAATGTTATACAGTTGCTCACTGTTATATAAGCAATAATGAGATACACAGAATTCCTTTAGTAGTCACAATATTGCAATGATAGTGAATTACAGGACGTATTAATTGTCATTCACAATATTTAATAAATAAACAGGCATTTATAGGCCTGCTTACATTCAAACAGTGGTAGAGTGGAGGAAGGGCCAGAGTGAAGTATACATATAACTGATCTCCAAATAGAGGAAAGCAGTCAGTGGCTGAAAGTGTCAATTCTAAAACTGTTCTGTGTGAGGTATGGAGGGATTGGATGGTCTAGACAGATCAAGGGTGTGCGCCTTCTTTGTTGGGTACCTTCTGAGAGCCACAGTAAGAAGCAGGTGAATGAACAGTGTTCCCGATCCTGATATGATTTTCAGTTTTCTATGATTCCATCAAAAGCCTCTCTATTAGTATTAAAGGCAAAAGTTGTTTAACATGAGACCCCATTATCAGAAAACATTTGGAAGCAGCTTTTCTTCAGGCGATATTTCGCGTGCTATTGCATACACAAACCCCAAACGTACACTATTCAGCCCACAAACAACTAAAGCCTGTGATAGTGACGGAAGTGTTAGCGACCTTAACCCTGGGTGATCACTATTCAGATATCACAATGTGACTCTCAGCAACAGTTACTTTCATTGACTCTCACACTGGTAGTCTGGGAGGGCACCTGCTAGCTCCATGCAGTGCATGCTAGCCGAATACGTAGTAATGAAAATTTCTATATACTAACTTGTATCCACATAATTCGTTTGCAATTACCTCTAACAAAATTTGAATATCAGCCTCATCACTCTTCAAGTGATGTGTAACATCGGTTTTAAAAGCTTTATAACTTGTGGAATGATTCCTTTCATTCTTCAACGGCATGCAATTTCATACAACTATCAAGAAACAAAAGAAGGCGCCGACAGTACTTCTCAGCATGTTTATTTTGTATTATTTTGTTTTAATTTATCAGTGCAAGTATAGGGCTAATATACAGATAACGCTAGCTGCCTAGCACGCAGCAGCTTTCAAACCCATTATATATTTATTTCGTTGTTAAGTTGATAAACTACAATGGGGAAAAGGTTGCAACACAACGCTTGACTTCCTAGATCAGAGTTATTGAGAAATGAAGCATGAGTGCTTGAAATTGGCAGGCTTCCTTCATCACACTGAGAAACCCCATTAACGTCACAGAGGAGGGAATAACTTACAAACATAGCGAGGCAATTACTTTTTATAGTATAATTCTCAGCATGGCAAAATGCTAGATGAGACTTAAACTGACTGCAGAAATCACCGCTCATTGATTTATCTCACTGACTTCATTTAATTGTTTACTCAATACACTAATTAAAAACGGTGTTTTTGAATGTTTTAGATGGGCTTTAGGTAGGTTTAAATTAATACTTCATAGATTAAAGGCACACATACAAAACTATAACTTATTAGCAGAGAGTTACCCTTGGGCAATTTTATCTTGAAGCCATATTATGAAAGTTCCACTCAAGCTCGCGCACACATTGCTACATGTGAATTTATTTTTCATGTGCGCTCCATCTGCATAAAATCTAATCTTGTCAATCTTTACCAAGGTCAGCTGGTTCAACCTTTTAGGTCCTATTTCCAATGTTGCTGGTAGCAGCAGGCAGGGCCCATCAGAACTACAAGCTCCTTTGGAACATCATGGCTCTCTTTACTTTCACCTGGAGATGTCTAGTGCTGACAACAGCTGAAATGTCCTTGTGAAAGTACAGGGGAAATGAGGTATTACTGAAGAATATGACCTCGAATTGCGATTCCCCTGGTAAATGTAGCATTACTCTGGGTCGAAACTGCAGGAATTCCAGGAACTACACGTCCCCTAGTATCAGTAGCTCCCGGCGTGTGGAAAATCTGGACCATTTTACAGGTCACTCGAAATGGGGGCCTCTATAGTGCAGGTAACTCTTGAGTCCCCATTTCATGAGAGGTGAGTGGGGCCTCAACCATTAAAATATGGTACAAACCGTGATTGACCAAGCAATACCTCAAATGAAGCACAGAGATTTATGTTTAAGTGTATCATGTTACATGTTCGCTTACTCATCAATTAATATTCCAGACTAGGAACATGCTCGGTTAACATATTATCTGGGCACCTTAAAACATGTTTTCCATATGTTTGATTGTACACGTGCTATTACGCTCCGTGACCTCCAATGATTACCTGTAACCTGTGGATACACCCTGTAAAATGTGCTGGTTGGAAAGGCCAAGTATCAGGGCCCTCTTTCCTTTTTACGACAGGAGCAGGTACGCTCGTCTCTTTACACTCTAATAACTATTGTTAGTGCGCAAAAACATGGTTATGCATGAGTGTTTCACATCGTATAATGCATGCCGTAAATGTTAAGGATTTCAGAGAAAATATTCGGGTTTTTGGGGGGGCTGTAAGCTGGACGAGGAACACCGAAGACCACTATTGATTAGCTTGCTAATACAAGTGCAACTATATTAAATTAAAATAAATGCATATTGACATGCACAACTGCTCAAAACTACTCATGCTTACAGCGGCACATGAGTGCTAAATCTTATATGGTGTCCTGTGTGAAAGAGGCGCATGTCTACTGAGAGTAGCACCAAAAGCACCTGCTCAGAGCAAATACCATACCTCATTGGACAAAAAGTGAAGAACATTCTGAAAATAATTAGTTTTGTTTGAGTGTTTCCCCCTTTTGCAAACTAAAAAAATTACTAGGCTCTTTGTGTGATATCTTATGGTTAGATAAACCTCAGCTGATGCATCTTGAAGACAACAAGTTACTTATGTTCTGTGAAAGTATTTAGCGGTGTACAAGGCTGAATTGTGGAGCATTAGTGATAACATTTCTAAAATGCAAATATCACTATAAATAAAGGATGAAATGTTAAATCAAATAAATAAAAAATTAAAGAGGCATTTAGGAAACAGTTTTGGGCTGTGACTTACTTCTGCCCCTTTTTAAAGATTTTGAACAAGGGCAGGACTAAAGAGTGTCTTTTGTTACTTTCACAAGTCACTCACTTACTTGGAGGCAGAGTGTGCACAAATTTCTCTTCCAAATAATGTAAATTTTAGAAGAAATAAGACCTAATAGGGTGGACTGAATAGATAACGTGTCTACTTTAACAGAAATGTCACAGCGAATAGCATTCGATTTGTTTAGTGCAGAAAAGGCCTTTTGCTCTATGAGTCGGTTGAATCAAAAGAAATGGCTACCAATTAAGATTTCAGAGGGGTCACTCCTGTGGCACCAACATATTCATCCATGTTCTTCTGTTCAGCGTCCTCCTTAGCCAGATAGCATGTAAATGAATTACACCACACACGGAGCTCAGTATTACACATCTTCATTTCTTAGAGTGTAACCAGTAACTGAAATTCTCGACCCTCGCAAGATAATCCCTTCTTGTGTCACTGATAGTTCATCATGCACATTCTTGAACTTTTGATATTCATTATCATTATCAAGAGATCGAGTATGTGTTCCACAAGATTGGTGCATAATAATGTCTTTAAGGATGAACATGTTCCTATCTGCATTTGTAGCAGCATTTACTTGCATCACCCAATCACTTACGTCACAAGACTATGGACACACTAGGAACCATAGGGGTCCTGCTCTCTATTATACACAAGACACTACATCTCCCAATTTGTTAAATAAAAAGTACAAACAAAAAATCATATATACATCATAGTTCCTCAATGAGTCCTCAAGGTGCTCAAACCACTCTTCCAGATCTCGTAGTGTGAGGCTGAGGAGACTCATAAGAAACAACCGTAGCAGGCACTGATGATCTAGACACTGATGCAGTCCTGGGGCTCTCCTGGCCCTCTAATGTCAAAGTTTCACTCTGGGTGTCTGGAGCCGACCACTCATAATGGACTTTCCAGGATGGTGAGCAGTCACCATATGTCCCTTTCTACTCACAACTTGCAATAGATCGGCATTGAATGGAGCATCAGATTTCCGTTTTCGCCTCTGCCTGACAAGAACATGATACTCTTTCTGAAACGTAATTCTCCCAAACACATCAACGCTTGTCTATATAAGTCTTCACTCTAGACTTGTAAGCTGGATCAGTGAGTTGAATATACTTGACATCAATTGTTCTTTCCGTGGTCCACTGGGGCAACTTGGTATCCATGGCTCTCCTGAACATCTGGGTGGCTGGTCTTTCGCCGGTTGTAGAATGGTGGTAGATCTGTAGGCACGAAGAGAAGAATGAAGAACTGACTTGAGTTCAAGTCTCTCTAGCGCAGCATGCTGGACAGCCTTCTTAAAATGTTTAACAATGCCATTCGCCTGTGGCCATAGAGGTGTGCTTTTCTGATACTTGATTTTCAAATGAGTAAGAAATTGTATAAATTCCCGACTATTGAATGGTGGGCCATTGTCAGAATTTAGAATGGACGGAACTTTCCAGGTTGCAAATATGCCTTCTAGTCTTTCACGTACTTGATTATGAGTGATTGATGAAAGGTCTTCCACAGAAGAAATCGGGACTACTCATCAATGATTACCATGAGGTAATGGCCATTTTCAAGGGGTCCTAATAAGTCAACCGAAATTTTCTCCCAGAAGTGTTTTGGAAGATCCGAGATGTTTTGAGAATTTTGTGTTGTTTTGGAAGATAAGAAGTTACACAAAGGACAAGCCTGGAGCTCTCTCTCAACTCACTCATCAAGAAGAGGGAACCAAACACGGTCCCGGAGGGCTCTCTTTGTGGCGACAATTCCACAATGTCCCTCATGTGCCACTTCAATGACTTGTTGTCTTAGACTTTCAGGAATGACAATTCTCGACCCTCGCAAGATAATCCCTTCTTGTGTCACTGACAGTTCATGCACATTCTTGAATTTTTTATATTCATTATCGTTATCCAGAGGTCGAGCATGAGTTCTCCAGGATTGATGCATGATAATGTCTTTAAGGATGAACATGTTCCTATCTGCATTTGTAGCAGCATTTATTTGCTCCACAGACACACCTGCAGGAGTGCTGGATCGCACAATCAAGTTAACATAGGCTTTGGCCATTTTAGTAGGGGCACCCTGACACTGTATGGGCACTGGAGAAAAGTAGCCGGCAGGGTTTTGATCATTTCCCAGCTGGTGCCCAAATGTCTAGTCGTACTCTTGTAGTCTCAGCCCTGGCTTCTCAATGTGAGGGGGCATCTTGGCCTTTGGTTTGCCAAAAATACTGAGCAGTGCTTGGTGATTGGTAACCAGCATAAAAGGTTTCCCAAACAGAAACACATGAAAAAGTGTTTGCAAGCCCACACAACAGCCAGGCTTTATTTTTCAGAATGCTAGTAAGCTCGTTCAGTTTGTGACAAATACCAGCTGGCATAATTTACATTACGCCTTTGTGCGTTTGCATCTCCACTATGTTGGGCAAGAACCATACCAAAGCCCACTGGACTGGCATTCACAACAATCTCTGTATGCAATTTCAGATCAAAGTAAACCATTTCAGAAGCATTTTCAATTGCATGTTTAATCGTCTTGAAACTTTGATCACACTCCCGTGACCACTGAAATGAAACATTCTATTTTGTTAACTCTCTCAATGAGCCACTTACAGTGGCAAAGTCATAGATATACCTGGAACAGTAGCTTGCCATTCCAAGAAAAGAACGCAACATGGTTATCTCTTGTGGAGGGGAAGTAGATGACAAAGCCTTAACTTTGGCTGCATTGGGAGTCAATACCCCATTTGAGAAAATGTGCCCAAAGAATTTTAGTTTTGTTTTGTAAAACTCACACTTTTCAGCATTCAACGTAGGATAGGATAGGATAGGATTTTAATTTATAAAGCGCTCGAATGCCGAGGCGTCTTGGCGCTGATGTGAGAAAGAAGAGATCTGAGCAATCCCGGTACTGATCACTTATGACTCCGGAAATAACCATGTTTTTATTTGCTTCCTGAAAACTGTCATGTTTGGTTGAAGTCTGAGTGTAATAGGCAGTTTGTTCCACAACCTAACTGCACAGTGCGATAGGCTTTCCCCCCCCATCTAGCTCTGTGGACTTTAGTGGCACAGATGAGGCCAGAATTAGCAGATCTAAGACTTCTAGTGGGAATATACCACTGAAAGATTTTTCGCAGATCGAAATCACTTCCGCCGTATAATGTCTTATGTACCAAGCATAAGGCCTTATTTCCATACATTGCTGTATTGGAAGCCAGTGTAATGACTTAATGGCAGCAGAAGTGGGGTGACCTTTTGGGATATTCAATAGTATTCGTGCGGCCGCATTTTCTATGGACTGCAGTTTGGTCTTTTGTGCCTTGTCAATGCCTAGGAATAGAGCATTGCAATAGTCTAGACAGGATAAGACTAAGGCCACTACCACTGTTTTTCTTAGCTCCTGAGGAATAAAAGGGAACACCTTCCTCAGAAGCTTCAGTATGTAGAAGCAAGTGGAGGTTACGTGGTTGATCTGGGCAGAAAACCCCAGTAGGTCATCAAAGATGATCCCCAAGTTCTTAGCTTTCGTGGATGGTGTTGGGCATACACCCGCCTCTATCGGCCACCAGGTGTGATTCCACAGGGACCTGAATCTGCAAGTAGACGGTACACCTGTGTAAAGGCTCTATCATGTTCCTTTCATGTGGCCCCAAATGCTAGTATATCATCACTGTAATTGAAAGCATGAGTGACAGACTGTATAATGTGACAAATGACACCTTGGAAACGTTTGGCAGCTGAAGACACTCCAAAACACAATCTTTTTGTATCTGAACAAGCCAACATGAGTTGAAAAGGTTATAATGTACCCGCAATTTTCTTCAAATTTGAGCTGAAGAAATCCTTTGTTCAGAACAAGGCGCTATAAAACTTTGGCACTGTTCAACTGGGTAATTATGTTGTCAATGTGCGGACCTGGATGCCGTTCTCTTTTGATTGCCTTGTTTGCCTGACGAATCTCAACACAAATTCGCACAAACCCTTCACTGTCTTTTTTAGGTACCACCACTATCGGCGACACCCATGACATGGGAACAGCAGAGCCCTCAATAATATCAACTTTTAGCATACTCTCAATTTCTTTTTCAATAGCCTCTTGTAGATTAAATGCAATTTGACAATGTTATTGAGCAACAGGATGAATTTCCTCATTAATGTGGTGCTGCAATTTTATTGTCAGAAGTTTTCTTAATCCATGAAACAGTGAAGGAAACTGATTCACTATGTGGTGATGAGTATTGATATTGTAATTCACAAAAATTAGTCCCATGTCAGCAGCAGCAGTGCTGAAACTGAGTAGAAAGGCACTTGACAAAGTGCCCTAAAGGACATGAATTAAGGCTTGTGCCTTCGTATTTTTATGTTTCATAGTCGCCATAAAGGAACCTTAACTTTGCAATGATATCAAGGCTGCCCACGTGTATGCTTTGGTTTTCAGCGGTGTGAGACGGGGCAGTAGAGACAGTTCATGGTACTTTTTGACTGGCATGATATTCATCAACGCACCGTTGTCTTTGATAAATGGTATATGGCAACCATCAAACTTCAATATATATTTTGGGACAACTTCCAAATGAATTCTGTGATTTAACTTGTCGATCCTTTTCTGACTTGTATTCTTCCTTGCAAGAAGCCAAACCTACATGTGCATGTCTTTCAGTAGTCAGCATTGCCATCATACACCCATCTTCTTCACTGTTCCTCAACAGTGACATCGAAGAACCTCTTCTTGACTAGAACTGGGTGGAGTTCGCGTAGTTGCACTACATGGAACTCCGCAAAGGGCCAAATAAACTCAGTCGCAAAATGTTGAGTTCCGCAACTGGGTGAAGTTTCTCACCACACCCATTTACGTGACGTATTACATTTTCTTTAACGCGAAGTGCATTCTTGCACTGGAAATACCGCGCAAACTTGGGACTATTCTTTTCAATATTTCTTTAATCCTCCCCCATCTATGCTATCTACCCATACGTTAAATTTATTATATTGGTGTGTGTCTTTGTGTTTGTGTATTTTATGTTTTTTGTAATTTTGTGGGTGTTTTTTGTGACTTTTGTACTTTTTCCATTTTATGCTTTACTTCCTCATGTGTTTTCCTTCCTTTCTTGTTTCTATCTCCCCCCTACCCAGCGCCATGGCAGAGCAGCAGACCCCTCCAAACCACCCGTAACACAAGCTGCCTACCTTGTGGGTGGTGTGCCATGCAGCAGACCTGGCAGTGGGTATGGCCTCCGGGAGCATTGGCAGTGCTGGGAGAGAGTGTGCTGGGCTGTGCACTACAGTTCTGGTGTCCAGAGCACCCAACAACAGCTGACGCACCGGTAGATCGACATCCTGGACAGGGATCAGGACCTGCTCGCCCTGCTGCACATGGAGGTTGCGCGGCTAGGTGAGTAATACATATTTATTTGTTGTGTTCTATTCTAATATTTTTTTTCCCAAATAGGTAGCATGCTGGTCACACATGGATATAAGTTAAGTTTATGTTACAACTATTATGATCATCATCTATCCAGGTGCTCGGTGCTAACTAATCCTACTTGTTGGCGCTCTTTTGGGCTGATCATTTAAGAAGTAATGCTGAGGCTCCTCTGTCCTGTCACTGTAGTGGTAGTTATTAGTATTACTGAGTTAGTGTTCTCTCACTTCTATGTGCTTTTCTTTTTTGTAGCTTGTACAGTCCCAAGCAATCACCCAGTGATGTGTAGTGTGCATGCACTATGCACTGAAAAAAATGCAGACTGAGTTGGCCTGCCAGAGGGGTTTGAGAAATTGAGAATGGGATGTGAAACAAAGATTATTTGTTGCAATTTATTAGTAGTTCCAAAATGTAATTTAGGAAATTTAGAATAGGGTTTAGTTTAGGAAATTAATAATAGGTCCATGGTATTAGTACTATAGGCGATCTGATTCAGAAAATTTCAATGTTACTGTGTTTGCCTTTCCCTGTCAAAATATATTTGGGGACATTATTAACTGTACCACTAATCTTTTTTCATTTTATTTCTTACATCATCATCCAGGGGCAAGAAGAGGGCTGGGCTTGGTACCACCAAGGCAGGTGAGGGAGCTGGGGGTGCCTCCACAAATGCCACGCCAGATGGCTCTGCTGGGCCCAGTAAGTCCTCCTGTTAACATTATTTCCCTAACTTTTACTGCTCCACATTTAGAATTATTTTTCCTTTTTTTTCTTTACTGTGCAGGTCTCCTAATTTTTTTCCCACTCCTCTTCATTCTATCTGTTTCCTAAATTCTTTTTATCCCTGCATTATCCCATTTAGTTGTTTTCTATATTTCAAGTTTCTGTACTTCACTTCAAACAGTCTGTACTAGCCTGCCTGTAGCTTCCTTTCTTCTGCTTTGTCAGTAAGCTGTCCCTCTTCCCTTATATATCTTGTGGACTAGTACTGTAAGACTGAGAGAATGCATTTTAGGTCATGTACTCTACTGTGAAGTTTGCATGGCCAAGTAAGGTAACTATTTTACGCATGTTTGTTGAGAAGGCTTTAATTTTCTTGCTCATGCTCAAATAGTAAAACAAGAGAGTGGCCATGGTCATGATGGACGTCCCCAATGCTGTGTATGTATTATTTTTATTTTTTTTAAACTTTATTTACCATTTTCATATTAAGTTACAACAATATCAAGTAATTTCTCAATGTAGCAATACAGAATCAACTTTTCTGAGCGGATATTATCTTAGGAAGCACAAAAATACTGTTAGTTAGGGGTATCATGTGCCTGAAACACTTGGATCCCAGCAACTCTCACATTCTTGCAGGACTCCATATTCCTTCAATCAACATATGGCATATATAAATATACAGCATGGAGACGGTGGATCAACCTACCCCAGTGGGAACTATCCCTGCAGGCCGCTGTGACAATGGAGCTGACTCGATTTCTAGCAAATAACTCTTCAAAGGGCTCCAAATGTCCTTGGGTCTTGCTGTCAAGGGTTAAGTCGTAGCAAACAGCTCGCAGTTTGTGTTGCAATAAATGAGGCTATTAAGCCAAGCTTTTGTTGTGGGGGTGATTTTATTGCCCCAGTGGAGTGCTACCTCCCGTTTGGCTAGCATTAAAGCAATGGAAACAAATCTACGCAGTTGCCTAGCGAAATTGCATACATATCCCATCAGAGCAACTTCAGGCATAGGATTGATGTCAAGGTGAGTCATACGTGAAAGGATTGTGTAAACCGCTCTCCAATATCCCCCCATCTTCACACTGTTCCAGGTCATGTGAGCGAAGTCCGCATGATGCTCTCCGCACTTAGGGCATGTGTGAGGTCTAGAGGGATCTATGGAGTTGTTTCACAGGGGACATGTATGCTCTCCTCAGGAACTTGAAGTGGATCAGTTTATGTCGACTATTCAAGGAGACTTCTTTAGTCTGGGTACAGCAGAAAGACCAATTGGAGTCTTCTATAGGGTGTCCCAGGTCTCGTTCCCAAGACTCTCGGAACTTGGTGTCTCTGCATGGGATTAATGCCATTCAGGCTCTGTATAGTTTAGTGATGAGATGATCTCCCCCTTTATTTGTGATCAACAGTGTCAGTGGTGGAAAAGACTAAGGTTCCAAAGGGAACTCAGTGATCTGTGCTATCAGTGCACTACGAATCCTGCTGAAAATGAAGTGGTCAATAAAGATGCTTCACTAAACCTCACTTCCTCGGAGCTAGAAAAGGCATGTCCTCCCGGAAATAGATCCCCAATCGTGTCTAAGGAGTATGAAATCAGAGTACATTGTACCAGCTTTTCTTCTGTGATGGGCAACCATGGGTTGTTAACTATCGGCAATGCAGAGGAGTACAATGTGTGACCACGTGTCATCCGTGTTAGTTTCTTCCAGGCCCAGCTAGTAGTGGACACAGTCTGGATGTCTCTGGGGGGTCTCTGGGAAATACCTTTGGCAATACCGTTCTAAGTGGAGCAGGAAGCACTAGGTCAGTCTCAGGCTTAGAGTAAGGAATTCGAGTGTCAGGGTGGTACCAGGAATGCGCAAAACTGCATTGCGCAACAAAGTAGTAAATCTGGAAATTGGGGACTCCAAAACCTCCCCTCTCATATGGCAAGGTCAATGTGTCCCAGCTGACCCTGGCTCTGCCGCCTCCCCATGCCAGTCTGATGAGAAGAGAACAAAGCGTTCAAAAGAATCTGTTGGGCAATGGAATGGGGATATTCTGAAACAAATATAAAAATTTGGGGAGCACAACCATTTTAATGATCACTACTCTACTGGCTAGCAAGAGGGAGAGTTTTATCCAACGTTCAACCTGTTGTTCTAATGTGTGTAGTGCTGGGCCATAGTTCAACAAAACGATCGGCTCTATCTCCTTATGGATTTGTATTCCCAAATACTTAGTGGATTTGTTACACCACGTCAGGGGAAACTCACAGTCCCACTCAGTAGTGCAAGGTGTTAATGGAAAGATTTCCAATTTACCCCAGTTTATTCCCAGTGCTGAGAACCCACCAAATCGGATAGCCTCCCTAATGAGTGGGTCTAAATTCTCTTGGGGGTGGCGAACATACAATACGATGTCGTCGGCATAAAGTGAAATCAGAAGAGGTCCCGTGTTAAATTGAAGCCCCCTATGTAAGTGCCATTCTTGCAGTTGCCTGACCAGGGGGTCCAGAGCTATGATGAAAAGCAGCGGTGAGAGCGGGCAGCCCTGCCTGGTACTGTGAGTAAGTTTAAAGTGGGAGGATAATGTGCCGTTTAGTCTGAGTCTAGCGTTGGGCTAGGTATAGAGCAATGAAGTGAGATCAACAAAACCCTTCGGCATTCCCATTTTACGCATGACGGCCAGGAAAAAAGGCCACTCCAAGGAGTCGAAGGCCTTTTCCGCATCGAGTAATACGGCCACCGCCGGCACTCCCAGGGCTATCCTATGGTTAACTGCAAAAAGTTTACGGAGGTTCAGAGCCCTTGATCTGTGTGGGACGAAGCCCGATTGAGCTGGCAAAATAATCCGATCTGATCTAACAACAGAGCCAGCCTCAGCGCTATCATTTTTGCCAGAATCTTGTATTCAAGATTTAACAATGACAGTGGCCTATATGACCCACATAGGAGCGGGTCCTTACCAGGTTTAGGGAGTAAAATAATCACAGCTTCCCACAGCGTGGGGGGAAGTTCTTGCCGTTCAAGAGCTTCGTTGTACACCTCCAGAAGGTATGGAGCTAGCAGGGTCTTGTATGCCTTATAGAAATTTCCAGTGTATCCATCAAGGCCTGGGGCAGTCAAGCCATTTATGGCATCAATGGCACTAATAATTTCATCCGTAGAGAAGGGCTCAGCTAAAAGTATGTATTGCGGTCTTCCTCACTGTGTGTTATGCGTGTAGAGTATAAGTTAGAATAATAACCTAGAAATTTGTCGTGTAAGTCAGGAGTGCCAGTCAGCGTCTGCCCATGCTAGGAGCGGAGACAGGCTATATATGATGGTCCCGCGGGGGGCCTCAGGAGCCGTGCCAGGGTTCAGCCAGGGCTCTCTCCCTCCCCATACCGTTGTGCAATAGCATTCTGCAGCTTCCCTAAATTCAGTTAAAAGCATCGTCAAGCGGCAGCCATGTTGGGTCGATACTGGTCGTCCAACCTGTTCTTGATCAAGCAAACCCAGTTGCTGCTCAATGTATGTGAGTATACATCTCAAGTCCCTCAACACCCCGGCATGCTTGGAAATACAAACCCCCCGAAGATACGCCTTAAACGCCTCCCATAGCATGGCCCAGGATTGAACCGACCCCTTATTTAGATCAAAATATTCATTAATAGTGTCATGCAGCTCAGTATGGAAAACTTCATCCAACAAGGCCTGGCTGGGAAACCTCCACTGCCTCTCGCTTCCCTCAGGCCGTGGGACCCTAAATGCCAAGACAACCGGGGAATGGTTGGAGAGTGTTCTGGGTAGATGTTGGGATGCCCTATACCAGGCAGCCAAGTTGTGAGATACAAGCCAAAAGTCCAATCGTGTTTAAGTGTCATGTTGTGCGGAATAGTGGGTATATGCTGAGTCCCCGGGCCGGCAATGTTGCCACACATCAACAAGACCAAGTGAGTCACACAGGTCTAACAAAGCGCGGTGCGTGCAAAGCTTTGTGTCGGGGGAGACGGGCGTGCCGTCTCGTGTTGGTTCTAGTAGGAGATTAAAGTTCCCACCCATGCAGAAGTAGTCCACCTCTAGCTGAAGAAGCTGTGCATGTAGTTCATAAAAGAATTCTGGGTCATCAACGTTAGGCACATAGCCGCAGACAAATGCTATCCGACGGCCCATGAGATGCCCCACCACCATAGTGTACTGGCCCTCGTTGTCAGTGCGAACTCTGGAGAATTGGAAAGGCAAACGCTTATGTATGAGAACAGCCCTTCCTCTAGCGTACATGCTGTGATTCGCGAAATATCTGTGGGGGCCCCATGTCGAAGCAAAGTGGGTCATTGTTGTTTTTGGCAAGTGAGTTTCTTGAAGAAACGTGACGTCTACCTGATATCTCTGTAAGTAATTCAACACCTTTTTCCCCTTTCTGGCACTATTTAAGCCTCTAACATTCCAAGTGATCAGTGTTAAGTCTGAGAAGGTGGACAATTTACCCCATGCAGTCATTCACCTGGTTTAGGAATAAGACTGTTTGTGCATCATTCAAAACATCATACCGGCTACTATGAGTAAATGGAAAAGGAAGTAATGGTATACAAAAGAAACAAACAATCCCCCCCTCCACCCATCCCTGCACTCCCAAACGCAGGGAAGTTCCCTGTTGCTTAATGCAGAAAATGTAAATTAATACTCCCATACGTAAAGAGGAATAGAGAGAACATCATACATTCTAGATAGTATATCCAATCTAATGTGATACACACTTGGGGTGAGGCAATGCCTCGCCATCTAACCCAACTTTGAAAATGGATTAAGCAACTAATACATACAATCATTTGCCCTTAAAAAGGAAAAACTCAGAGCGGTTCGGGGCAATACGTCCTGGGGTCAGCAGTTCTATTCATTCTGAGGAGAAGAGTTCCGCACTGGCCACCGACCCGCTATGTTGGGGAGAGACTCTAGGAGGGTTTCTTCCTTGTGTGCCACTAGTCCCACTGTAGTCACGGCAAAACTCCTGAACCGCTGTGGGGTTATCGAACACACGTGACCTCCCTGCAATGTCTACTCGTAGGCGGGCTGGATAAATCATGCCGTACCTGAGGCCTAGGTTTCGGAGCGTGGCCTTCACACCAGTATACTTTCTCCTCGCCTCTTGAACCATAGCGGTGAAGTCTGAAAACAGTGTGATCATAGATCCCTGCCAGGACAGGGTACCATGTTCTTGTGCCAATTGCAACGCAGTATCTCTGTCACGGAAGTTTAGGAGGCGGGCTATAATCGGTCTTGGCGGGGCACCCTGATTAGGGCGAGGCCTGAGTGTGCAGTGCGCTCGCTCTATCAGGAAAGTAGTGGTAAAGGACTCTGCCAAATAAATCTGTGAGCAAGGTTTCCATAAAGAGGTCCATGCGGCCAGTATTTGTGGACTCTGGGACACCAAGAATGCGCACGTTGTTACGCCTACTTCTTGCCTCCAAATCTTCATTCTTCGCAGCCACATTCTTTAATATTTTTTCCACACTGTCCAGGTGCCTTACGGCTTGCACGGCTCCATCCTCCAGATTGGACACCCTGTCCTCTACAGTGTCCAGACGGCGCTCATGTACGTCCAATTTAGCCCCCATGGCGTCCAGGCATTTCTCCAGGGCGTCAAAGCGACCATCCAGGGCCTTGAATCCTGCTCGCAGTTCTAGCAACAGGGTGTCTGTGCCAGAAGGAGCATTCTCCGGTCAGGCAACATCTACACACCCCTCAGCCATATCGGTGCCAGGCTCTACTGGTGCAACACTCGGTTTGGTGAACTGCAGTAGCCTGTGCTTAGGGTCTTTCCGCACCATGACGTGGTCCGCGTTCCGGCAGTGATGTATGGCGGTCCAAGGTGGCACAGTTCTGTGCAGTGAGGAGGGATGCAACTTGTGCGTGTCTGGGTTCTGATATCAGCTTGGAAGGCCGTACAGTCTGGAGTTCTGCAGATTTGAAAGTCACTGGGCCCTAATCAACCGCAGCGCAGCTTAAGTAACCAAGTGGTGCTCTCTGGCCATAGCAAGCAGGTGCGCGTCGCCTGGTGCAGATGGGTGTTATGGCACAGCCAGTAGCTGTCAGCTGGAGTCAGGGTGCGGCATGGGCCGCAGCACGAAGATCCCCCGGAACCTCCCCCCCGGGATCGAGATACGCAATATGGATCAGGCCAAAGTTCCACTCATCCAAGGCTGCGGCTTACAGTCAATCTAAAGGCCCCTTGTTGCATCAATTGGGCCTGTAGTTCTCCAGTCCCCCAGCGCCCACGCAACCAGCCCGATCAGCTGGATGGCTGGCCCCCAGGCTCACCTGCAGCCCCTCTCGCCGCAGGGCCTCCGGGAGTGATACGAGCCAGCTTACCTGTGGGGTTGGAGACAACAGCAGTCTACAGGAGTTCCTCTCTGGGCAGCACACAATCGTTGAGCTTTCACACTCCGTGAGGCAGGCTCCACCGGGACCACCAGAGTGCATGCGGTGGCTTCCAGCCCGAGCCCACTCCGTACGGGCCTCCGGCCATAATGCGTCGCACGCTGATCACTATAATTCAAGCTCTGCAGCTTCCCAGGATGTTGGAGAGCCTTGGATCACAGGGGGGGCATTCCGCGACGCTCAAATCCATCGTCTGTATGAAGGATGACTCAATATTTTGCATGGATGGGGCAAGAATGTTGGGTCAGATGGAGCTGCAGCGCTATGTGGCCATCTTGGTCGGTAGCCTGGTCAAGCCCCGTGTATGTATTATTATCATAGTATACCAGCAGTTAATGACAGTGCAGCATAGCTGGGAGTATGATGACAGGCCCATTGCATTTGCCAACCAAGACCAAATGTCCTTTGTTGACCGATTATTCCACCCCTTTATTGCACTTCAATGACTCTGATTCAGCATAGCTCTGCCCCTCCATTGGTTGGCTTGACTACCTGGATTTTCAAACATTGCCAACCAACAAAAATGCGCAGTGAAGTTACTGTAACCGAACTGTAGTGAGGTATTGTGGTTGTATTTTGGTAAAAAAATAAAAATAATAGGAGGAGGTGTATCTGGCCTCTAAAATGTGTAATGTTTTTTCTAGCCACACAGACCACAAGTGCCGGGGCCGGCAGTGAAAGCGCTAGTGGAGCGAGCGAGGCAGCGGCGATCGAAGGGGGGATCCCAGCGGTAGCAGGGACAGGCGGATTGTAAGTCACTTTGCTTGCTTATTGACAATTAGTAATATACTCACCTCCAGGGCGTTGACTAAGGGTGGGTGGTGAACTACGCTCTGCTAGCAGAGCCTGCAATACTTTTTTCTTTTCGCGCTCCGCTTGTTGGGCGGAGTTCGGCAAAAAAATCCTCCTCCTGCATAGCGTAGTTGAGTTTGCCAGTCGCCATCATCAGCCCACCCCTGTTTACAATGTGCACTGTACTAAATATTACTCAAACAGGGCCTGGTTTTCACAGCCATTTTCCACCTAAGTTAAATTATAGGCTCACACATTTAATGCTTTAAGAATGTAGTCACAAAGCATGAATTTATACACGTACAAAGGAATTAATTAGTAATTACTTCATGCAGAAGTGTGAGCAAATGCACTCACGGGGCGGAACAGTGTAAATTCAAGACCAAGGGTGCCATAGAACATATGTAAACATGCACAAACTCATGATTCAGTGGGTATTCCTACTTTTGCAAGGCACATTTCCTATCACTCTACCCACATCCTCCCAGCACCCCATGTTTACAAGCAAGACAGCTGTGTCGATAAGGAAGTCACGGACCCGCCGCACTCACCCAGAGGAGACATTGAGCTCCGAGATGGCCATCATATGTTGCTGCGGGAATTACGCATTGTAATTAGGCGAAGAACGAGCCTGCGGCACCCCCTCCCTGTTAGGCGCTGGGCTAAGGTTTTACTCCGGTAGCTCAATCGGAACTCGATGGGAGCTGTTACTGGGCAGCCTTCACATAATTTAGTGCTTAATGAGGTTAATGTTCTGCTCGTTGCAGATTAACAATGAAAGCTCTGATCCCCTGTGCATGCTTTAAACCCTCTGTGTACATGTTCTGTACCCCTTGCGTGCACTCGGCGGCTACACTCTATCCCCTGCACGATCTCAGCATCTGCTCTGTACCCCCTGTGCACTCTGTCCTATCCCGACTTCCCCTATACTCTCTCCTTGTTCACCCTGTTTGTTCTATCGCTCCCTTTGCTTTTCCTAGACCTTTTTTAGTCCTTCCTGACTACTGTTTCAGTATCTCTCTTGCCACTCCGCCCTCCCGTCCCTCTCCAATACAGGAGCTTGGCCCTCCTGCCCCTCTCGCCACTCCACCCTCCCGCCCCTCTCACCACTCCGCCACTTCCACCTCTCGCCACTATGCCCTCCCGTCCCTCTCCAACGCTGGAGCTCGGCTCTCCCGCTCTGTCCTCTCGCGGTGCAGGTTTCCAGTCATTCTCCTCACCCCTGCTGTCCTCTCACCTCAGCGCAGAGCGAACAAAGCCATCAGACATCTGAGTAGGAGGAAGTTCTCTCTGATGAATGGAAGAATGGTCGGTAAGTAGCCCATTGGGTGCCATAACTTTTCTTTACACAGAGGGGGCAGCCCACAGCTGCTGTACTGTGAAGGGGTGGTGAACCTCCCCGTCCCTAAAACTCTGTGGCTTGATGGAATGTGCACCCCTGCACGTTAATGCCCAGTGATAATGTACGGCCTTGTTGATAGTCTTGAGGGCCAATCTGGAAGCCCGAACGATATAAACAGATTACCTGTATAGTCCGTGAAGTAGCTGTCATTAGTTTAAGCAACAGCAGGCTGTTTCATTAATTGTGTCAGGCGGAGCGGAACTCTGCGGAATTCCACAGAGTTTTTAAGCAACTCAGCAGTATTCTGTGTAGTGCAACTTCGCGAGATCCGCCTTTCCCTGGCAGTGACTCATGAGTGAACACCCCACTTTAGCAGATATGCAGGAGTTGACTAGTTAATGGATCCTTCTATCTGCAAGTCAGCAGACAAAGGTTCATAATGAACTTGAACAACAATGGGTTGATGGAAAAGGGAAAAAAGATTGAAGGAGGAAGGATGGGTGAAATGTAAAATGAGAGAAAGGATGCTTATAGGTGGGTGATGAGTGCATGGGTGGGTGAAGGATGGATCAAAGGGTATACAGGTGAAAGGGTGCCTGCCTTGATGGGTGAAAGGATGCTTGCCTGAGTGGGTAAAAAGAATGGTTGGGTGGGTTAAAGCAGGATGTGTGAATGGGTAAATGGGTGAAAGGATGCATGGATGGGTAAATGGATGTTGGTACAAGGTTCATTGAGAGCCATGTTTGAATTAATGGATATTTATGGATGGATGGTTTTCAATGGTGAAAGACTGAATGAGAGAATGCAAAGCTTAAATGGTGTGTATCAAAGCCAAGGTTGAAGAATACTAGAACAATGAAATGATGAATGGATAATTGCTTGGATGAAGAAACAGGGGAGCTGTTCTGGATGTGCTCACCTACTTTACTTGCATGGAATGGTGTTATGAAAGCTTAGATTCAGAGGGTTGGGGTGGTATTTCTGACTACTTCTTTGACTCACAGTAGTTTTTTAAGCGACGCAGATATTATGTATCCCACCCATCATCATTCATCACCTCCCTCCCTACCTATGGCGTTTCTCCGTTGCCACTCATGATGACCTAGCTGCTGCAAGGTTCAATTCGGCACTGCAGTGTTGGCTGTGCAAAGTGAGTCTGCTCCAGTTAATGTGGCATTTACAAAGTTTTCAATTCATGGCAATGTGAAAACAAGGTGTGTTTCCCTTCCCCCACAGTGTCCACTCATCACTTTCTAGTACTTCACTCCTTTATTCTTTCCTAAGTTCTGTCCCAGTCTTCCCAGAAATTTGAAAAATACATTCTTGCCATACGCCACATTTTTTTGGACAAGTGTTGTATTTCATCCCAGTTTCCATAACGGATTTACGCCTGTTCAAAGTTTTCCCTTTCAACATTTGTCAACCACAGTGATTCACTAGCCAAACCTTAGGCACCTGATGATGATCAGTGACACCCCACTAATCTGTAGTAAAATGTCTACTTACCTAATCCCTCTAATTTACCATGCAGTAGAGTAAGTTGAGTTTCCTTACCTTACTGCCAAGCAAATGTATTTCTTGGAAAGAATAATTATAAAGTGTGGTGGAGGGTGAGGCCAGGGAGTAAAGGGGGACCAAGTAAGTGCCTTAACTTTTGCAGATGGGCTAGTCTGTGACGATTGTGCCAAATACAAACTATATCCCATTCCTTAATCAATTCCCTGTACTGCAGTGCATCGCTTTTACCACTGTTTGCTTACAGGAGTCTGTATGACCTGTCTAATGACCTGTATCATTCATTATTAATCTTTAGAAGTGAGGTTTAATGAGCTGTATCGTTCATTATTATTCATCTGCCTTTTAGTCAGGGTAAAATTGAAAAGCATTTTGTAGAAGAGCAGTGCCATTGGAATAAGATAATTGTCTATTACACCTGCCCCAGCTGCAGACTGCAGAGAGTAGCAAAGTACGACTAACGATTACAACTAGGGCGCCAGCTAGCCTGCCTCCATTAATTTAGCACAACAAGTGAGAGAATACTTGTAACGCAAAGTGCGTAATGCCTTACTCATTATTGAGAGGTAATTCTTTTTTTCCTCACACAAAGTGTCTGTTTCGTTTTTTTACTAGAAAACCCTTAAAAAAAAAAAGATTTTTTTAAACTGGTGTGCTGTATATTCTGCCTTAATTCCTTTCAGACAGTTAGTGCATTTGGTAATTGCCTTTAGATTTTTGTGAGACATGATTGGTTAATGGCTGTGACTCTAATCACATCAAAATAAAAAGGCGCTAGGGAACCAGCAATGTACTGCTACTGTGCTACTACAAAATTTTAAACAAGTGTTTTGCACAGAGCATTGTTTACAGTTCATCTTTTTTCTTTCTTGATATAGCTACTCCTGCTGGTCAATCTCAGCAGGATATAGAAGCCCGGTTGAAGCAGCAAAAGCTGGAGGCCATATGGGCAGAGTCCCAGTGGCTAGTGGCCAAGGACAAGGGGGAGGCAGCTGCCCAGGGCCCCAGCCAGCCTCCAGAGCCTCAAGCCTCTCAGCAACACTAACATAACAGTCCGCTGGTAGCCACCCACCATCGTTCCATCACTGTTGCTCCCTTCATTTTCAGACTGCACCTTTCAACACCGCGTCCTGCTGAGGCTGGCACGCATAGAAGCCAAGCAGCTTGGCTTCTATGCCAAGCTTCACCCACTTTCTAAACATTTTTTTGGGTGGGTGGGGCTTGTTGTGGGTGGGAATGATGGGAGTTGGGACTTGGGACAGTTTGGCCTTTTGTTTTTCGATGGACATTTTGGACATTGGTTGGGGACAGGGAGATTTCTTATAGGGAGAGTAGTGGACAAGTTGTGGGTGGAAGGTGTGGGTTCTATCATATTGTTAAAAAGGGTTATAAATATTTATTTTTTACTTTATTTATGCCTCAAATCTTTTATTTGGTGTTTTACTTTGCACTGCTGCCTTTTAGAACAGCCTGTTTTTAAAATCTGCCTATAGTGAATAACAAATAGTTATGCATTACCCTTGTCCTACTACTTTCCTAGTCTCTGTAGTCTGCAACTATATTGACATCTAAGGAGGAGGGTTGCCATTGCCTATATTGCCTACAACAATGCTCCATAGTTTTCTTGCCTTAATAGATGAAGCCAGGGCTGCATGGTTCCCCAAGGTGCCATCTTACTTATGGTAGTGTAGCAGTAGCAGGCTAGTTCATTAAATTAAAAGTGAAGGAATAAGAAGCGAGGTTTCACTCCCACCTAGATGAACTCCAATTGTAGGATTAATCAGAAGGATTATTCCTTACGGTCAACTAAATTGAAATTAAAAACACTGAGTTAGTGGGGTAAGGTTAAGCGTTCACTCAACACCATACCTGAACGCTGATGCTGACAAATGATGTTCTTCTATATCTAAAATATTGATCACTTAGTTTTTATGCGTGGGTGGGTAAATGGGCCCAGTGTTGGCTATTGTTTAATAGAACAGAAGATCCTCCAGTGAGTTGGTGTTGCTTTCAAAACATCCGCCCCACCAAGAGTGTGATCAATTAATGGTGTAAAATAAATCACACCTCAATAAATCACACAGCCCGGGAAGAAGATTAGTGTTTTATTTATTCACTGAATTCTTTGCACAGTTACTTAAAACTATTGCAAAAGTAGTGCTTTCGATATATCCTTGGGAACAGTGGCCATACTAGCCATCAGATTTAAGATAAAATCATTATTCATAATAGGCATTTGTGCACAGCTGCCATGCTAAGAATAAAAACATTAAAATCGGTGTTAAGACATATAAAGTGGCTTAGTGTGATGATAAAACTCAGGGGCAAGCCACAAAGTAATCAGTTATATGTTTTTGAGGAAACGGAAACCGGTTTGGAAAGGACTGGACGAGGGAAAAGTCAGTCTTCCAGGATTCTCACATATTTTCCTCACCCTGCAACCGTTTGAGTGTCTGTTCGTGTAAAGCAAAGTGCTGATGCCTTCAAGCATGTGTAGATGCCCTTTTTTAGGTATAATTGTTCAGAAGAGATCTCCTGGGGGCGTCAGAAGAAGGACAGCAGCACAAGAGGTGGAGCCACGATTCGGACCTGTAGTTGCATAATCTGCATGCCTCCTCCTCGCCACGTGGGCCCATTGGTTAAAATCGAGGGTTTACAGGCCTAGGAGGCGCATAAACATAATATTCCTGCAAGCCAGTGGGTTTAAGCTGTCTGAGAGGTATGGTTGTGGTAACCCTAGGAGATAAGAGTCGTTCAGAATAGACAGAGTAGTTGGCGTTTTTAATGTTCGAAAGTCCAGCTGGTACGAAATTTGTCTCACCTGCTTGTTTATAGCCTTTTTCCAGACTGCGTACGAAATGGAGTCTGATTTTAGCACTAATTAGTCAATTGGCAGAGATCTTATAGCCTTTTCAATTTGTCGGTTCCATGGGTTCCCAGGACTCACAAAGGTTTCTTTTAGGCTGGCTTTGAGGGTGTTGTCCGGGGCTTTTAGTACCGTTATGTAGTATTTCAGTGTATCGGCCTCGCATGTAAGAGATTGTCTTGAGAGGCCCAGCTTGAGTCGTAATCTTGCCCTGCGTGTATATTTGGCGAGTCGAAAAAAAATTTGTAAGTCATATTTTGGGCGGTGTCTAGACTAGCCGTGCATGCCTCAGGGAAGTCCTAGTGCCGTAGCTTGGGCGGGAAGAATGATGGCTTTTATCACCTTTAATATGGTATTGGCTGAGACTGGTCAGGCTGTGTGTTATAGCTCCGGCTTTCTTTTTCAGGGCGGCTAGGTGGACTGATAGTTTAGAGGACTCACTAAACCATACTCCCAGGTTGTTGTACTTGGGTGTCGATTTGATCTTCACGGACCCAATGCTCCAGGTTAAAAATTTCTTTTTTTGGCAGCGATCGAAAAACAGGGCCTGATTCATTTTGAGGGCGTTGGCTTTATTATATTCGTCAAGCTTAATCAGGGCGCGTTGGAGACCAGATTTGTCGTGGCCCATTATGACAATGTCTTCAGCGTATTGTAAAATCTGCAGTTTCGATTTCGATTGGCCCAATTGTGGAGGAAGCAGGCTGCTGTGCTCCAAGAATTTCCCATGATGGGCAGTGTAGAGATTGAACAGGAGGGGTGCGAGAACGCATCCTTGCTTCAGGCCGTCTATGGTGGAAATTTTTGCAGAGACGGTCGAAAGACCTGTTCTCACTCGCACCCATTTGTTCTTGTTCAGAGAAGTAAGGGCTCCAAGCAGATCCCCTGGGATCCCCCAAGCGTCTAATTTCCACCAGAGAGTGTTGCGGCCCACTTTGTCGAAGGCAGCGCTATAGTCTATGAGGCAGCAGTAAAGAAGAGGAAGACAACTTTCTTGGCCTGCTTGATGGCCCAGGATGGCTAGGGCAGTGATGTTATCAATTGTGGAGGCGGCTGCACGAAACCCAGTTTGGAAGTAAGGTAAGATGTTATTTTCCACAACTCATTCTTCTAGTAATGTGAGAGCACACCGAGCATATGCCTTGGCCTCTAGATATAGTAAAGCTGTGAATTGGTAGTTGGAAGAAAGGGAGGGATCTCCTTTTTTATGAATTGGGCATACAATCAAGCCTCTCCATGAGTCAGGTATCTGGCCTGTGATGGAGGCATAGTTATACAGGGGGGTTAACAGCTTGGCCTATTCTTCCGGAGCACATTTAAATATAGTAGCTGGGAGGCTGTTGGGCCCTGGGGCACCATTGTTTTTCGTGATTTTCAGGAATCTGCAAATCTGGGCAGGGGTGGTTTGGCACGGGTTTCCGTTGGCATGTTATCAGCTGACTCCCTATTAGGAGCTTCAGTGAGGCCGGGGTTTTCGCTGCAGTATTGTTGGGTGAAGTGCCATGTCCAGGCTGCTTCAACCCACGTTCTCCCTGCACTTGTTGGAAGATCGAAGTTTGTTGATGTGGTTCCAGAAGTGGGCCAGAGTTTCATCTTTTAGCATTTTGTATATTTTTAACCACTCCTTCTATTCTTTGAGTTTCTTGGCTTCCCATGTTAGTTTTTTGTATAATTTGCGTAGGGTGACCATGTTTTTGATGAAGAGCGTAGTAGAATTGTGTTTATGCAAGCGCATCGCCCTCCTTAAGGATCTTCTTGCGTTAACACTAGCCATGTTGAAGTGCAGCCATGGAGAAAGCCTGGTATGTCGGCCGGGGGCTCAGGGTCCCGCTAAGATGTCTCTTAGTTTGGCTATTGAGTTGTCCCACCTGTGGTGGCAGTCGGTGGGGAGGTTGTTAATGAAGTTCAAAGTTACTTCTTAATCCATTTGCCCACCTTGGCAACACCTGAGCTGTCCCATTTGCTTCTTCTGGCTAGTGTATGAGATTCAGTTTGCATCGAATGCCCCACTTCTATAACTTTGGCAACAACAGGTGCTTGTAGGTCCATTATTGCAGTCAGGGGGTTATGGTCACTTTCTGTACGAGTGGGCATCTCCAGATGGACTAAGTGGTTTGCCGGGAATGTTGACAGGAAGATGTAAACTATAGTTGAAATGTTCTTAAATGTTGTGAGGCGATGTACACTGGAATCTTGAGACAGTAAGATTTGCTTCACAGAGCGTAGATTGCAATTGGATAGTAGAATATTCATAGCTTCTTGCTCTTTACTTTTAGTGGCTCAGTAATCGTTGGATCCCAAGCCCCTGATATAAAGTCATCGAGTAGCAGGATTTCAGCAGAGGCAAACTTGAATAAGAGATCTTCCAAGTTCCAGAAGAGCTGTTGTGGATAGCTTTGATGTTTTTGTTGTGTTGTGATAACAGTTATTTAAAAGAAGAGGAAACTCCATTGTTTGGTTTGAAAACCCTGTAATTAAAACAACTTGCGCAGCCAGGAAATTTCAGTGAAGGGGTGTAGCCGTGATCTTGCAAGAGTGTTTAATGAAAATTGAGAGGCCCCCAGCAGGTTGTCTGAAAAGTTTAGGCTGTGTTGCCAATTGAAAAACTTTATAGTAGCCGTAGAGGACAGATGGGGATAGAGCCCAGGTCTCTTGTAGGCAAATAATGTCACTTTTGCTCAGATAGTCCACAGCGGATTTGGATGAGAGTGTTGACTTGAGCCCGGCCATGTTCCAGGAAGTGATGGTCAATTTGGAGTCTGCAAGCTTACGAGAGCCATGAGGGGGGATTGGAGGGTTCCTGCTAGGAGCAGAATGCTGACTGGTCTCGATGAAAGGACCCCTGGTGACGCTAACTGTTATGGAGGTCTGTGGGGTTTGATTTGCATCTCTGACTGAATCGTCATAACTGTTTATACCCGGTGTGTGGAGGTGGGTTTGGGTGACTGAAGGATCAAGCACACCATGGGGAAGAGGAAAGGTGCCCCCACATGTTCACCACAGGATTTAAGTAAAGGTACTATTGACTCCTTTCTGATAAAAGCGGTGGGGGTAATTTCTAAAGAAATTGATAAAGCGGAGAGAAGGCTTTCTCTGGACAGGGCTGGATCAGCTGCACCGCGCTTGGATGGGAGCGTGGCTCAGGCGGTCGAAGAGGTAGCAGAGGATGATCAAGGCGAGAGGCAAGTAGAGGAAGCAGGAGAGGCAGGGGGCCCTAACCTAGGTACCAGCCTGAGTAACAACGCGGTTGGCCATATTACACGGAGTAGGGCCACGTCGCTCAACAATCACTGTGCAGATCTGAGTGGTCCCCCGGCCCCGAAGAAACAACGGAAAGTGCACAAAAAAACAATCCCTAAGCAGTCGGGGGTAGGCACTAAAGGCCCAGACACTAAGGCCGTTAATAACTCTGAAGACCTGTGGGGATCCCTGAAACAAAAAATTGTGGAGACAGTGTCTTGTCTTTTAAAACATTTTTTAAATGAGTTTTCGAAAATTCAAATCGACATAAGGGCAACGCTCGCCAAAATGGAAAACTCATTGCCCTCTTCGGCCCAACTCACGCAGATTGCAGCCTCTAATAATAAAGTTGCTCACCAATTAAATCCCCCTGTTACTTCCTCTGTAGTGGCACGCATCGAGACCCAGACCCCTCTAGTAACCACGGGTGTAACAGGACATGGGGTACAGGCTACGGGGTCATCTACGCCTGCTCGACAGGCCACCCCTACCAGTGAGCCATATAAAAGAGGCCTCCAGGGGGGACACCATCACCACGATCGGGTGCTCAGTGGGGTCCCTCAGTTTGCCCCATATACCCTGAATTTGCCAGTTATAGATCTCCCTCCAGCAAGCTGTCCTTATACAGTGGTTCTGGTGGGGTCCCAGGACGAGACAGCTCACAGGACGAGTCATCTGTACAGCTGATTAATAAAGTAACTCACTGGTTAGGTAAACATGTTGGGTTGAATATCTCTGAGCAAAGGCTCATACTGATGGCTAGACGGGTGGCATGGATTGGTAGGACCAAGAAAATATTCCATGGGGATAGTGTAATTGTTACCCTCAGGTACCCTGAATTGGTTCATAAGATTTTACATCCCCGTTCACATTCATCCCTAGCAGAGTCTGGGATTAAACCACTACCACTGGGTTTTTTTTATAGACCCCATTCTAATCCCTCAGCTTTTCAAGGTTCTGCTATGCAGGAAGTGGGCTCTATCCGGGGCAGGGGCCCCGTAAAACTGACAAATGCTTTTGAACCATTGAGAGACCTGAATGATATAGATTGACTATTAGAAGGGGCGAGTAAAGGGAGAGCCTTGAATAATATGGTTGAACCCTCTGATGAATTATGTGGGAGGGTGGAGACCATTGTTGGTGTAACACCAGAATCCACCCATGAGTATATGGATCAAACTGAAAGGGGATTTACAAGTGTAGAGAGGGCTACCATTACCCCTCCCTGTTTCCAGGAGGGGCGAACTCTGGGTGATTTAAAAATATTTCCGTGGAACATAGCAGGTTTAGCTAGTAAGCTCCGGGATGAGCAGTGGCTCCAATATATTAGGAACTTTCACATAATATGTTTTCAGGAGACATGGGAGCCAGTTAACAATTTCTTTTTAGAAGGCTATAAAACTTTTTTTTGCCCAGCTTCAAGGTCCAGCGTAGGGAGAGCAAAGGCGGGTTTAATCATGTTTATAGATATAAGGATACAGGGGAGGTGGAAGCCTATGTTGTGGGACTCGGATATAGTACAAGGACTCACTTTTTTAAGTAAGACTTATCGACTAGCACTAATCGATTTCTACAATGCACAGTTGCAGGCACAGGGAGCGAACTCCCTCGATGAACTAATGAGATGGTTGGAGGATCTGCAAAGTGAAGGTCTAGCACAGTCACATTTATTTGTAGTTGGAGACTTTAACTGCCATCTGTGCCCCAACTTGAGGGTGACTCATTGTGACTGGTCGACCTGCACGTTAAAAAAAGGGACCACACATGGAACACACACAGGATGGGAGGAAGCTGAGTGTCCTTTTAAATATCTGTGGCCTAACCCATACCATGGACTTGATTGTCACCGACATAGGTACAACTGTGCCCCCAACTTACAAAGGTAGAGGCTGTTCGTCATTTATTGATTTCATTTTTGTTTCACACGCAGTGAGGAGGTTCATAACCTTTTTTAACATTTGTTTTAGTATATTTAGTGATCATAATCCTGTGACCATGTCACTGGTTGCCCCTCGACACCACCCAGTATCACACAGACTTCCGGGGGGAATGATTTCTGCTACTGACCAAGGTAGGCGGTTACGTTGGGCGCAGGTTGACATTGCTACCTTTAATACCTCCCTTTTTAATATAGGCAAGCAGGAGATCCTGAAATGTCTTGATCCAGAAGCACAGGGTCTTGAATTAGTGCAGGCATTCACGGCCATTTAGTGGATAGTCTATTAACACCTCCGGCACATCCCCACAAGATGGAGGTTCCAAGATGGTTTGATAGGCAATGCTCGCAGGCCTTGAGAGCCCTAAAGATGGCCCTCAAACAATCACCTAGAGATGGGGGCCGTGTGGCGGTTTGCCGCAAAATATATAAACAAGAAGTAAAGATGCGGAAACGCCAATTGCAATTGAAGGCTTGGGAGGATCTAGAAGAGGCCTCAGAGCTAAAGGATTCCACCCATTTCTGGAGGGTTATTAATAATCCATGTTTCAAAGATTCGAATAACCCAAGCGTAAGTCATAACATCTTAACAGAGCGATGGCAGGCCCATTTTGAGGACTGTACAATCAGCCCCACAGGGAGGATGAAACACAGGCACTAACCATTCTCCAGAGAACGGACCCCGTTACCTTCACCTTGGATGAGGTGAGATCAGGCATTGAAGGTCTTTCGCGGAACAAAGCTCCAGGACCGAATGGGATTCCACCTGACCTCTTTCGAAGTAACCCAGAGGTATGGGCACCCCTCCTAGTGAGGGTTCTAAATGTGGCAGTTGCCACAGAAATGCCCTCATCATGGTCCACGGCCACCATTGTCCCGATATTTAAGAAAGGAGATAGGGATAGCCCACATTGTTATTGCCCGATATCCCTCATCGATGTGACAGTGAAGGCCCTGGGTCGGGTGGTATTAAATAGGTTGGCTGATTGGGCAGAGACCAATCGAATAATAACGGATGTGCAATATGGGTTCCGCCCTGGCAAATCCACATCAGACCAATGCCTGAACCTCTATCTCGTTATTGCTAAGTACACCATAGCCAAGTCAGGGTCGCTCTATTAAGCCTTTATGGACCTCACCGCAGCTTTTGATCGAGTAAATCGCCGCAAACTTTGGAATCTTATGGAAGAGCTGGGGGTGGACCAAGCATTAATTAACATCCTAATGGTACTACACATGAACACCACTGCTGCTGTAAGATACACGCACGAGGGGAAGATCACAGACCATTTTAAATGCTCGAGTGGGGTTAGACAGGGCTGCATATTAGCGCCATTCCTGTTTACATTATATATAAACGGCCTTGATTCCGCCCTGACCACACTACAAGCAGATACCCCGAGGATAGGCTCACGTCCGGTTCCCGTCTTGCTTTACGCGGACGATGCGGTTCTACTTGCCTGCACACCAATGGGCTTGCAGCTTTTATTAGATGGGTTTGTGGCATTTATGAACAAGATGGATCTGTCCCCAAACCTATCAAAATCCTATATAATGGAAGTGGGGAAGAAGCACAGGAAGTCTAATAGCTATACAGTAAGCTCACATACTCTAGGTAAAGTACTGGCCTTTTCATATTTAGGTATTTTATTTGATGATAAATTGAGTTTTAAACATTTACTAGAGGATAAGTGCCTGGGTCTGACAAGGTCCACTGGAGCAATTGCAAGCTTTGCCCATAGATTAGGCAAATGGTCACTTGGGACAATTTTAAAGTTATACAACTCTTTCTGTTGCTCCAAAGTTTTATATAGTAGCGAGGTTTGGGGATTCATGATGACCAACAAGCTACAAAGTGAAGAAGACGGATATTTTAGACGCCTGCTGAAAGCCCCTCATAGCACCCCCGCATTTATCGTCCATGAGGAATTGGGGTCGAAGTACATCTCAGATATGGTGGCTGTTAAACCCCTATTGTGTTGCGCGAACATTTGGTCCAACGAGGAGGCAGGTTTTAATAGGCTGGTAATCCAGGACTGTCTCTCCTTGGACCATGCGTTAAAAATTCCTTGGCTGAAATATGTAAAGGACACCCTCACTACATTAGGCCGATCAGATCTGTTTCTAAATCGTCATAAGGTGGGAGCACGAGAAAAAGATTTTATTAAAGATCTGTTTTTTAAATACGCCATGGCACAAAGGGAGGAAAGGGAGCTGAAAAAACCCACGGTGAGAGAGCATACCTTAGTAGTGTCGGTACAAGGCATGGAACCTTATTTATCCCTTATATCCAGTCCACATGACAGATTTTTATTTACACGTTTTAGGCTGAATCTATTTCACCATCTATTGGCTGTACCTGCTGGTTTTACGGCATATATAGAACAAAAAGGTCCCTGCGGCTGCGACAATAGGTCTCCACAGGATACCTTACACTTTGTTCTACTATGCCAGTACTATTCATACCCGAGAAGAGTGTTTCTTAAGGGGCTTTTAAGGAAACTAAGATTTAAACAGGCCCGTGTTGCTTTGTTGTTTTTAAAACTGTCCTCAGATGTTTTTACGCTCTTTTGTGTCTCAAGCTTTTTAAGATCAGCCCTAAAGTTCAGAACTACTAGGGGTACATAAAGGCCTACGACTCCCTGTTAACCGCTGTATTTTGCACATACTTTCTTTTGGCTCCTTTATGAGTTTATGAGTCAAAGAAGGAAAACAGTACTGTAAAGATTTTGCACAGTCTTTTCTTTTTTCTTTTTATGTCTCACTGACTGTTTTTATGAATACTGTCTCATTGCTATGCTCCTGATAATGTCTCTTTTATGGTAATATTTTTATATTCCGAATAAAGATTATTATTATTATTATTATTATCTCACCAAATGTTGATTCTTGTTATACAAAATTTTGATGGAATAGTCGGCTTTTGAAGTGCCTGGGAGCCAGTTGTGAGTTTCTTCCCATGTCCAACCAAGAATACTTAGATGAGACCTTGCTGAATCTTTCTGAAGAAGTACGTGCAGATATTTTTGTTGGCAGGGAGTCCTGAGCCCAATGCCCCAGGCTTCGAAAGACCTGGCTTCCCTGTGAATGGAGTCACTTAGAGTCTCTCTTGACCTTGTGGTAATGGTTTCTTCAGAAGCCCCTTTGCCCAGTATTTGGGAGACCTTTACTTCTGTTAAGTCAGAGGAGATTATTCCCCTGAGGGCCGGGATGTGCTAGAATAGGCGAAGGAGATTGTTCCGTTGAGAATGTCTACAAAGGGGAGTGGCGGGCAGCAGCGGCCCATGGAGGGAGTGCCGCGGGCGGTGGGGCAGGGCGGGGGAGGGGTAGGCATTTGGCGTTTCAGCACGCGCAACTAAATTCGTTTTATTTATTTGTTTACATTACTCCAGTCGGTCGTGACCGGAGTTTACTACCCCACACCCTACCCCTCCCCCGCCCCCCCACGGCACTCCCACCACGGGCCGCTACTGGTGCAGGGGACTTGAATGAAGAGAGGTGAGATCAAGTGGAAAACGGTTCTCCTCTATTTGTCTTTTCCTGTCAGTTGCCTGTAGACTTTGAGGCTGTTTGGAAGATTACATTCGTGGTCGGTTGGCACGAGGGACTTCAAAGGAAACACATGTCAGCTGTGGCACGTACGGGCCTAACAGACCACTGTCTGTTATGACATGTGGCACAGCCGTGTTATTTCTTGCATTAGCCATACCCTTGGTTGGGCCACTCCATGCGTTTGGAGCGCCCCTTGGAGATTGTGTATTGATATCTTGAGAGACTGAACTGCGGAGTTGTAAGGGTACCCCCCGTGAGTTGAGTAGACAAGGTGCTGACCTTGGCTGTGGTAGAAAGTAATACCGGGGCACTGGGATTGGTAGCATTGACCCTGGGTGCTTCCTGTGTAATTGTCAAAAAGTTGTTGAGGGGAACGTTGATATTAGTGAGGGCCTCCTTGAAGTCAGTGGTTTCCGTTTTTAGTTTTGGAATCTGATTAAAGATGGGGAAATGGGTTGTTTTTTTGGTTTGTTTTTTGAGTTTGTTTTTGTCTCTTCTGGAAGCATTTGGTTTTGTTGGGAGATGGATGGAAGATTGATGAGCACTTGATGAGGCTAGGTCATCATTTTTGGGCTGGTTGAGAGCCGGCAGGGACAATATAGCCGTTGGGCTGTAGATGCTAATTGGCGAAGTTCCGGCTTTTAGTTCACAAGAGCTAATGCCTGGTGTCTGGCATACAGAGGAAGTTGGCTTGTTAGATCCTGGTTCTCGAGGGGGAGAGGTATTCCTCTGGGGGAGGGCGATGTGTCATTGAGTGTGGTACACAATGACTTTTTCGAGGAGATCCCAGTTTGTAAGTTTTGAGTGGGGTTTCTGCAACCCTGGGTGTAGTTCTTCATGCTGCTAAGAAGCAAGCGTAATATTTTGGGGAGGGATGAAAGTTTGTTGATTAGTGGAAAACAGTAACGTAATAATGGCGTCCGGTAGCCTGATGGTCCTTTCGATTGTATTAAGCCTAGTGCCAAGTCGGCTAAGGTTGAGGCTATAGTTTGAATTAAATCAATCTGGTGGTCCATCTTCTGTGATTGCCATAGTAGTGCTCTGGCAATAGAGTCTTGTTTTATGTGTAAAGAGATCAATAAGTCAAAAGTAGGACTTGTGAGGCCCATTGCCGTAAATGGTTCCTTATCTGCATGTGTTGGACTGTAAAGGTTATAATGGGTCCCTGGGTTGAGGCTCAGAGTTTGGGCCAAGGAGGCCTCGATTCGGGCTTCCAGAGAGGCTAGGAATCGGTCAGATAGATTTCTTGACACAAGGGGGCTTTCACACTTTGACCTCTTTGTTGGCGTCTGGGAATCAGTTTGCTCATTTTGATAGGCGCCCGGGTTGCAGCCCGTCGGAGATGACGTGGACTCGAGGGAAGTATGGGCTACTTCTGGGACACCCCGGCACTCAGGGAGGTTTGAAGAGGGTTAGTGGTTTCATGAATGGATGGGAAAGGGGATTTGAGGAAAGGTGTGACAAAGACAAACGCTACACAAAGACAATATTCATCTTGGCGATGAGTAGCCAAACATCATCAATCTGTTCTGGAAGGAAATTAAGGAATGAGTTATTATATTATTATACATCTAAATGTTCTGTGACCTAGAATTGAAAAATAGTAAATACAAATTATTGAGGAATGAAGGAAATGCACACAGTTCTAAAAAAGGATTCGTGAAAGAAAAATTGTACTGCATATTGCCAAATTGGGTGGTGCAACTGTATTCTTCTTGGATTGTCAGTCAATATTGGGTGCCGGGCTGAAACGGTCATGTAAGGTAAGCGGGAGTGTTATGGTGCTTTTGCCTTTTATTGTGCAGGAGAAGAGAAGGCCTGCAGATTGTAAAACAGAAATGATATTGTAGAGTCATGGAGAAGAACAGAAGGTAAGCTTCATGAGGAGTTCACCAAAAAGACTCAGAAGCAGAGCAAGAGCATAGTCCTTTGCAATCATTCATTTTATGACTCATGTGCAATCAATTAAGTGAGAGCAATCGGGCTGATCAAACTTGTAACTGTCATGATCATCATCATAACATTTAGCCTAGCGCGTGAATAATGTGATGTGACATTACCACTTATCTATCTCCAGTTAGCTACAACAACATCCCCCCACCCAAGCACATGATTTCAAATTTGAGCCAGCCAGCACACACACTCAGCAGCATTGCATTTCCCAAATCAAGTAATCAATGCACCTCTAACCAGTTCATAGAGTTGAGTAGGTCTCTTAGAGTCATCACTATGTTGGTTTCAGTGAAGTTGGTAAGTTCTTTCTTCAGGCAGTTGTTGAGTTAGTCATGCCCTGAGTCCTTCTAACATCCTCCTGACTCTGAGTAACAAATATGTCCAACTCCATTCTGACTCCTGAACCAAATGAGAGTGATTAACCTGTAGTGCAATGCTGTTGATGAACAACAAGAGAAACATTGAGTGATTTTTTTGGGTTGACTAGATTTGTGTTTGTTAGCTAAACGGGAAGGTTGGGTCTTTGAGGATTATGAACCAGAAAACAAAGCAGTGTTGACCTGGCAAACAAATCTCACTAAGTGTCAAAGGGGTAGGAAAAAAATCACCTTCAGAAAAAAAGGATCACCCATTAGGCCACCAACATTGTAAATCATCCCAAACACAATCAAGCTTGCAAATTATAGTTGAACTCCTACCCTCACTGTCTGCCACCACATGAATCATCTCTACACTCACAAACAATTACTCCTAAATCACTTATTGGTACATAGCTTACCTGTTACAATTCAAGCATGGCGGTGCATTGCCAATCCTCTTTGACTCACGCAACACACATTGGCCAGCCTTGTCAATCAAATATTCTGGGGCTGCAATGGGATGAAAGAAAGGATATGCATGGGATGGAGGCAGGCAGTGTCTCTTCAATGTCACTGAAGGGAATGGGGGAGGCTTCTTTACCGCACAGTGGTCCAACTTCAATACGGCCACACATTTGTCTAAAATAGTGGGACTGTATTAGTCAGTGAGACACAAACAAACAAAATAATACATAACGGTCCCCTAGCTATATCCTTTTATATTTTGTCAGAGCTGTTCAGTGATGGACATTTCTATGGTGGCCCAGGCCTACACGTTAGTCGAGGAAGTAGAGCTCATCCTAAAACTCAGGTGGTTCACCCAGAAGTTGGTCTGCTAACACGCTACCATGACCTGAGTCTGACCAATCACCCTCATCCTCCTCCTGTCATACTTTAGGTATTGTGTAATTCAGTGGTATAAATTGCTGATTCATTTTGATCATAAATAATCTCTCCATGTTTTAGGGTAAGAGACTGGTCCTTCTCACTGTGACCAGTCAGTGCCAGCTGCACTGAAGACGAACTGAGCAGATACACTGGCAGCCGGACAAGCCAGATACTTTATTGCCAGCCTGCTGAGCACTAGCTATTGGTGCCTCTTCCCATACCAATACACCAATGGGTTTTGATCCAGATAAACCTCTTTTGGGTCATCTAGATAGGACTGGACCAACTTGCTCGAACTCTTTTGCCTTTGCTTCTGCACTGGACTTAAGCCCTGCCTTTAGAAACCAATCATATGCAAAAAATTCATGACGATGCTCCTGTTCCTGTTGCTGATAATGTTGCTGGTGTTCTTGTTGTTTGTTTCCCCTGCTGATAGCCAACAGCACTGCCCTCAGGCTCTATGGAAGTCAAAGGCTGCACCATGGAACTTCTGCCCGGGTGTGAGCCTCTAATTCCCACCCATTCTTTATCTAAGTCGCTGGCTTGCTCAGCAGTCCACATCTTGCAGTTTGAAATATCCCCATTTGAAAAAGGAATGAAAGTGGCCACTGATTGTTTGTACTGTAGATCAAGAATTGTGGCACAGATGTAATGTTTGGATGACACAATGTCTCTTTTCATTGAATTTCGGGAGTAAAACTTCACTCCCGAGTTGGACGCACTGCCATTAAATTGCTCAATTGCAATGACGATACACCTGCTTGATCCATTTTATCACTTTTTGTTTTATTTTTCCAATATTCAAAGTTCATTCCAATCTTCTCTGTCACAAGAAAGCCTTGCTATGTAATCACATTTCTGATGCTGCAGCTATGTCCATCCGGACCTTTATTCTGAAGCAGGAAATTTACATATTTCATCCTCAGTAGTGTTAAATACCCAATGCGTTTCGGGCCTCGTTTTTGCCCTTCATCAGGGGTTCACTACAAAAAAATGTTAAGCACCAACGTTAGACCTCAAGTTTAAACTTCACAATATAACATGTAGTACACATTTTAAATTACTCAAATCCTGTTTAAAAATTCCTACCATGATTAACGTGCTCCCTCTAAAGTAACACGTTTTTTTTTTTTGGTTTTTTTTTTTACATATTTTCCTCTCCCTTCATTATTCTGTGATTATAGTGAAGATACACGAACGGACTTTTCTCTGCCATCACTCTTACTGTTTAAACCATCATTCCCATAAACAAAGGTTCCCTTAAACTCTATCATACCTGCTGTACATGACCACGGTTCACCTTCCAAAAGCCATTTAAAACTCGTTTCCGTTTTCACCCTTTTTTTTATAAAATCTCTAGGTGTAGCCCCTCCCCTTCTGGATAACCAATGCTGAATACCTTCGTTTGCCTCATTCCTACATGCTGAATACCCCGTGTTACTTTAGAGGGAGCACGTTAATCATGGTAGGAATTTTTAAACAGGATTCGAGTAATTTAAAATGTGTACTACATGTTATATTGTGAAGTTTAAACTTGAGGTCTAACGTTGGTGCTTAACATTTTTTTGTAGTGAACCCCTGATGAAGGGCAAAAACGAGGCCCGAAATGCATTGGGTATTTAACCCTACTGAGGATGAAATATGTAAATTTCCTGCTTCAGAATAAAGGTCCGGATGGACATAGCTGCAGCATCAGAAATGTGATTACATAGCAAGGCTTTCTTGTGACAGAGAAGATTAGAATGAACTTTGAATATTGGAAAAATAAAACAAAAAGTGATAAAATGGATCAAGCGGGTGTATCGTCATTGCAATTGAGCAATTTAATGGCAGTGCGTCCAACTCGGGAGTGAAGTTTTACTCCCGAAATTCAATGGTGGATTCTTATTTACGTGGCTGAGGGCAGACCGCAGCACGGGCTGCACGCACAAAAAAGACGAAATTAACAAAAAATGTTAATCAATTGGTGTGCACTTTCACTTTTGATGTACAATGTCTCTTTTCATCATTGTATTAACTGATAAGCGAAGGATTAAGCTCTCCACCAACTCAAACACATGCTTCTTCTTCCACACTTGCGTTAATTTCAGACACCTCCTTTAGCTGTAAATGTAGCATATGCAACAATGCCATAGCTTGGCCCATGGTACTGTCCTCCTTGCTGACTTCCCTATGAAGACCTCAAAAGGAAGCAGCAACTCTATCAGGCATTTGACTAGGCCCCATTGGTCCAACTCAATGATCATGTCTTTCACTGTTGCATCCCCTCTTTGCATGACATATTCTTTGATCGGTCTGTACTGCTCAAACAGACATTGCAACATGCAATAAGTTGAGTAGCACCATGTTGACACCTCCTGTATGAGTGCTTTAACTGCCATTCTATTATTACGCCAAATGATTCTCAACTGCTTCCAGGCTTTAAAAGAATGACTGAAATGACTGCAGATTCCTTTGCAGGTGGACAGTAAGTTGCTGACTCAGACTTATTTTTTTAGAAAGTCCTGTGCAATGTAGTGCACTAAACACAGGACCCTGAAATAGCCACCATCTGACATGGCCTTAACTATCTTACTGCCTTTGTCCGGGGCAACAAATCCAATCATAATTCTTGTGGGTCACAGCCATTCAGAGGCCTCGTTGTAAAAGTCATCCAAGATGTTTGCAGCTGTATGGGATTTCTCCATGATGAACTTGGCTACTGCTGCATGCTTCTAAGCACCATTAACATTTTTGGCAGTGTCCCCACCTGCAGATATAATTTCTCTAAATCCCACAGAAGAGATCCAGTGTGCAGTGATGCACACGCAATCAGTGGCTTGGCAGCTGGTCCACATGTCTGGCGTCAGGTGGATAGGGTGAACAACACTTTGCTGCAAAGCTTGTCCAACCAATTCCAGCAGATCATGATGTAGTGCTGCAACAGCTGGGAACCTTCCATTTTAGGCAGTTGGTCGCCACAAATTGTAAAAAACCCACTCCTTCCGCAAAAGAAAAATGGAGGAGGTCCAGTGCTACCATTTTAGCCAGCTTCACATTGTACAAATGTGCCAGTGAGTGGTTGTGTTCATACTGCCCTTCCTATCTAAACATGGCAGGTAGAGTAGCCTGAATGTTTTTTCTTTTCTGATGCCACTGATGCAGGTGACTTCTTGAGAGCAGAAAGTGGTAGGCTCAATGTGTATCTCAGTAGGGCAGTCACTGTATGCTCTTGGTGTGGTGTCTGGGCCTGACTCTGTGTCTTGTGCCATTGCGATGTTGCTGATGTGGGCGATATGCTGCACTGCTGTATACAGGACTGATTTGCGTAAAGAAAATGTCACCCTCTTCTTCACCTTCACCTTTTACAGTGATCAGATCAGGTTTCCTGCTCTCATCACCTTCAGCAACACCACTTCCAGTTATTTGGCTAAGGTGTGCCTCCCAGCGGATTGCGTGGTGTATTCGCAAATGGGTTGTTTGGCCTACAGTACCATAGTTTGTACCAAGCTTACCCAGACTAACACTTGCTTTGCAAATGGAGCATATGGCAATGTTCCACTCCTTACTGCTAACCGTCAAGAAGTGCCAAACTGGGGACATCAACATTCTGACACTGATGACACTGCCAATGTCGGAAGAAGTGGTGGTAGGTGGGTGTTTTGATGTTTACCTTCTGCAGGGCCTACTTCTACTGAGGTTGTTGTGGATGTAGGTCGCAGGGGTATTGCAAATATGGAAGCTGGCGGTGGTGGTATCTGTGCCACATCCCTCAGAGCGGGTTGAGATGGGCGAACGTTGTTCTCCACTGGGGCTGGGCTAACATCCATGATGACTGGGTCGTCGTCATCCTCCTCTTCTTCATCTATAACTCTAAGGCTTTCAGGAACCTTCCTTTTCACTAGCCTCTCCTGGCATGTCTTAGTCTGAGGCAGCATCCAAGTGGAGTCTTGATCATCAGTAGGGGGACTTGGAGAAGAAGATAGAGGAGTACCCTTCTTTTTTTTGCTGGAGATCTGGAAAACAATGGATCTTCTGAAAGAGGGGCTTCTACTTCCTCAGCATGAAGCTCAATATCTGGAAGTGCTATTACTTCGGGAGGAACTACTATTGCTGGCTGAGGCTGTTGTCCACTTAGCAGAGTTTCCTGAAAATGATTAGGTAGTACTCTGCAAAAGAGATTACTTCAACTCAACGTCATTGCCTTAGAATGGCTGCCTCTGTGCCAGACGAGGGCTTGGGCCGAGTTTGGGGTGGGGCCGTTGATGCAGTAGTGCTGCTCCCAGCTTGCTCCCCGTAGGCCGGTGCGAACGGCACATATTTTTGCCTGAAAAAGGTCTGGGGTGACATATCAGTGGTGTTAAGCTTCTTCTTTTCACTGGCCACTTTGTTAGTAGCACTTTTCTTTGGGGCCATCTTGAAGCTGTCAGTTGGCAGTGGCACTTAGCTTCACAAGCTGAAGAGATGTCCATGTTGTGTTGTCACATCACAAGTCACGTCGTGCACAGGCCTTATGTCTGGCAGTACTGCGGGTGATGTATCTTCTCTTCTGCACCTAAAAGCAAACAAGCAAGAAGAACATCAGTGAAACGTGGCATTGTTGCAGTTAGAATTAGTTGTACAAACAATATCATTTAGTGTTGTTACTTAAGGTATAAATAATTAACACCAATGCAGTGTATCCATTTGTAAAACCATACCAACATAAACTTTCATGTACACTCAGGAAGGATAAGAAAGAGCAACAACATACAGATGTAACTGTTTGCCTTAACTGCATGTGTTGGGATGTGGCACTCAGGGAGGTGCAGGTGACAATGGAATAAATATTAGAAAATGAATGCTGTTGTGTGGCTGTGCACCTATGCCAGACAAGGAGTGGATGGATGTCAGGAAAATGTGAAAAGAACATTTTAAAAAAAACTGTAAAATATAAAAAAAATTAGAAAAAAATATATTAAAAAAGTAACTAATCGAAAAAACTGTAAACAAAACCATTAAAAAGCATTTTCGCGAAACATTTATCAGAAAAAATGTAATTAAAAAAATATAATTGCTTATGTAATAGGGGTCTACCATGAGAAACCATCGGGATTTGGGAGGCAAGGAGCAGTGCAGGCGAAAAATGCAAAAAAGTATATGATAATGACAAACATTGTTCATACAGTACATTTAGTATGAGCATCAAGCTACTAAACCTCAAGCATATTAATTATTAAAATGATATCAGGGAAAAGTAAAAAAAAAAATGAGCACAAACAAAAATGCTTAAGCCTCTACATACAAAATGGCTTCAAAGAGTAATAGTTGCACAAAACAAAGAACATATGCAGGCCTATGGACACTGACTATACAAAATGGCCCCTGGCCACATGGCATGGGGAACAAAGGCAAATGGTGGCCTATGGCAAACGCACTCACACACTGGCCAGACAAAGGAGGCATGGTAGCACAGGAGAAAGCAGCATTAATTCAGCAATGCCAAAAACAAAAATTAACTGGGCTTAAAATGTTTACAACAAAACACATCCTCCAAAGGCATCAAATATATTACCCCACCTATGCACTGTTAGCATAAAAAATGTGAAATACCCCCAAAAAACAAATTTTGTAATTTAATCCAATGCCATCCTTGGACTAAATGATGGTTCAATTCAACATACACCACAGAAACAGTTTGTTTCATGCACTCATGACTAGTACTGGGCCTATTGGCTGGAAGGCCCATTGGCAGACTAGGCCACATAGTGAATATTGCAAATTCATTAAAAAACATGTAGAAAATGTACTGAGCTGTGCAATATTTTCCTTTATAAAAGAAGAAAAATGACATGCAAAAAAATAACTATGCTTCTAATGAAACTGCAGGCCACCCACCACAATAAATTTTAAAAATCGTATAGAAGTACAAATAAATCCTTGTGCATGCCCTCTATCAAACAAACGACACCCTTATTTAAGTTTTCAAAGTCTTCAAATCTAATGGTATACATTCAGCAAGCAAACAGAGTGATCGTTCCAGCTCCAAATCCAAATGAGAAGTGACCAGGAGGTGGAAAAAGCACTGGGAGGAGCCTGCTGCAAAGGAACAGGAAGATGGAGGAAGATGGAGTCTCTGGGGCACTTACTCCTTGCTGAAAAAAAAGTAAGATGTAACAAGGACTCCTCACAAAAAAAACAACTCAAACGGTCCATTTGTGAAGTTTTTTAACTCCAAATTGTGTTTTTCAGGAGATTTAGCTGCTTATCGAGGAGAGAATCTTCTCCAGGTTGCAGCCACAGCCGATTGTGCTCAATCGCTCTCACCTACAACATAAAAGAAGCACCAGAATTTGCTGCCGCAATCTAAAGCTGCATTAGTGGCTGCAAAATCTCGCAGCAGCTCGCAGGCAGCTAGAAAATCTCATGGGTGCTTGCGACTGCCCGGCAAGTCTTGTCGTGCTCCCCACACACGCTAAACAATGTTATGAGCGCACCAACAGAAAAAACAACTCTGCTCCATTGCTGAATTCGGGGTTTATCGGTAGCTCCGCATTCTCCGCGGAATGCAGAGTTGCCGAATTCTGCAAACTCCGTGAGCGGGGCGGAGTTTTTACGCCCAGGCCTACTTTTGACGAAGAATAGATGACAATCAGCCACTTTCAGTTTCTAATTGCCGCAACTGATGTTTACTTCGGTGAGCGTGACTGGAACTTGCTGGCAGCCATTTTGTCTTCACATCGTGACACACTGGCAGCCAGTTTGGCTTCATGACGTGACACACTCACTTTTTCTCTCACTTTACAAACTGTTACAAAATGGTTCTCTTTCCTGCAGCCTTTACATAGCTGCCCAATGGCAGGACATTTGCCTTTATGTGGAAAGGAAAATCCACATTGAAAACACTGCTTCTTTTTCTTAGGAGACATCACTTTGCGGCCTTCTACCTTGTGTTTTTTCTTGCTTTTCATACTCAACGCCAATTCACTTTGGGCTCCATCAGCCTCCATGTCAGCGGCTTGTTTGTTGGCACGTTCTTCAGCTCTGACCACCATGAGCACACGCTCCAGATTGAGTGTTTCTCTCAGCATTCGGAGCCTGAAGGAAACAGACAGGCAACCATCTATGACTCTGAGACGAATGGCTTCTTTGTCATTGAACTCATTGAACTTACAGTGTTTGATGACATTTCTAAAGTCTTTCAACAAATTCATCCATCGTTTCACCCGCTCCCCGTCTCTCTTGCTTGAAAATGAATCTTTCATTTTCAGCATTCACATCGGATTGAATTTGGTGTTCAGCACTTCTTTATTTTGATGGTATGAAATTTCTTTGCCTCTTGGTATTTTCTTTATCACTTCCTTCACTCCATTGGTTCATTGATGTTAAAATTATCGAAAAAAATATATAGAATACAAAAATATCGACTCCCATACCTACACAGGTAAGTACAAAAATATCAAATCAGAAATATTGATGTAAAAAATATCGATTTAAATATATATATAAAATAAAAAAATATATATTAAATATAATATTAATTGTAACTAAATTAAATTTAATATACATTTTAACAAAATATAACAATGAAACTTAATTAAAAAATAAACGCACAAACATAATTATTTATACATATATATATTTACTTTAAAATAATTTATAAGCTATTATCTTTAGTTTATTTTAAAACTTTAAAATTATATAAAAATAAAATATATATATATATATCAATAATTTAAAATATAAAAAAACATTCTACAATAATTTAAAACATTAAACTATTAGAAAATATTTAAACTTACATTTCCCAATACAATAAGTGCAACAGGAGGAAAGTGTTGGATAGCAAAATAATAAAATTTACTATTTTAACTCCAGTGAGTGCAACAGTACTTAAAGTGTTGGATAGCGGAGGCGTAAAAATTACTATTCCCACTCCGTTGAGAGCAACAAAAGGGAAAGTGTTGGATAGCGAAGGGGAAAAATTACAATTCCCACTGCAAAGAATCCAACAGTGGGAAAAGTATTGGATAGTGGAGGAGTAAAAATTACTATTCCCACTCCAAACAGTGCAACAGTAGGGAAAGTGTTGGATAGCAGAGGGGAAAAAATACTATTCCCACTCCAGTGAATGTAACAGTAGGAAAAGTGTAGGATAGCGGAGAGGTAAAAACTACTATTCCCACTCCAGTGAGTGCAACAGTAGGGAAAGTGTTGGATAGCGGAGAGGTAAAAATTACTATTCCCACTCCAGTAAGAGCAACAGTCGGGAAAGTGTTGGATAGCAGAGGGGAAAAAAATTACTATTCCCACTCCAAAGAATGCAACAGTAGGGAAAGTATTGGATAGCGGAGGAGTAAAAATTACTATTCCCACTCCAAAGAGTGCAACAGTAGGGAAAGTGTAGGATAGCGGAGGGGTATAAATTACTATTCCCACTCCAGTGAGTGCAACAGTAGGGAAAATGTTGGATAGCGAAGAGACAAAAATTACTATTCAAACTCAAACAGTTAAAACAAAAATAAAAAACATTAAAAATTATAAAAAATCATTAAAAATTAATATTTAGAAAATAAAAATCAAATATATTAAATATATAAAAATTTAAAATATTTTAATATTAATTACATATAAAAAACATTTAAAAAATATAAAATAATAAATACATAAATAAATGTATAAAATAAAATTCTTTTAAACTAGAAAATATTTACATACAAATAAATTAATTAATACATAAATGTATGTATTGTATTTCGTACCCTATAAAACCACACCAATAACAAAACACTTCAACATTTCTAATTAAAAGTTATCCAAAATTGGGTACTTCGGGGCAAGATGGCGGCCGAACACTCGGCCGAGTGAGCTGGTGTCCAGGCGCTCTCCTGGTTAAACCCACCCACTATTCCTATCTGGTTCGGAACCAACGTTTTCTGCGAAGAGATTAGTTCAATTAACTATTGGGACCTGTGGCATGATTTGGCGTTTGATGCTCTTGTGGTCGCTACCTCCCAAGTCTTCCCGTACTGCTTATGCGGGACCCCTATGCTCCACGCTGTTCTCAAGGACATTTCGTCAACTTACTTCTGTAATGGCACCGAAGACAGTTCCGAGGGGCACTAGGACCTTGGTCCACTGGTGGCGTCCGGCAGCCCCGGGAAGGATGCGGTGGATGCAGGCAATGGAGGCGGTGGAGGACGCCGCTCGGCGGCAGGGACTGGCGGGAATAGCAACACTGGGAATTCACTATCTGAAGCTAGTGGACCTCCTGAGGTACTACATAAGGGGGTTCCGATGCAGGGGCGGCAGACGGTTCCCTCGCTCTTCAAGGCGCAGACTGCAAAGAATAAGAAGGCTGGGGGCAATGACGAGAAAAGCATGAAGGACCTCTCAGCAAATCCTCCCGGACTCCCTACTGGGGGAACAGAAGAGCCCAGTTCAGGTGCTATACATTCACCCGTGATGGCTAAAACAAGCCTGGAAAAACTTGTTAGCAGCGGTAAGACGATGGAGGATAAAAACAGTAAGAGGAAGGCACAGGGGGGATTATATGAGGACATAAACCACACTGATTCTGTTATAAATCACGATATTGAGGATTCAAGTGCAGGATCAGTAGGAGCTGAATCCGGGACCAGTGGTACTTTATTAGAAGGTAGCCTTATGGGTAATGTAGTCCCTCGAGTAGAGTCAGTGGATATGGTTCCTGAATATACTCTTCCTCTAAACACTACCACAGATGTAGTCGATCAGCTGGTCATTCATGATGATGATTTTACAGAGCCAGGAAAGGAGGGGGAAGCAGGCAATACATTTTACTCTATGTCTTACCCCTCTTTATCATCAGAGGACGAAAACGCGGGGAAAGACTGGGCAGATGATGATAGTGATATCAGTGGCTGGCACTTCGATGAGGGGACGCAGGGGGGCATGCTCGTCCCTGAAACAGTTCGGAAACCTAGTGAACAAAGGGCACAAGGAGATTTTTTATTAAGTGAGGCCACCAGTCTAACCGGCTCAATGGTTTGGGACTATTCTTGTACTCCCCAATCAAATAACATTGAAGGCAATGCTGTAGGGGTGGCTGCAGGCACTTCAAGGCCAAGCCAGGATATCCCTGCTGAGATTACGCTGGCTACTATCTACCAAATTATTATGGCCCACAGGGAGGAGACCAGGCTGGAGAGCTCACGTACCCAGGGGGCCTGTCGCAAATTGCAGAACTCTATCCGAAGGGTGGCCAAAACATGCTCTGACTTCGCAGTTAGGATTGGGGAGGCCGAAGGCAGAATCTCTGTATTGGAAGATGAACTTGCAGTACAAAAGGGCCTCACTGATGCGCTTTAGACTCAGAAAGAAGATACACTTTGGAAGTTAACCGATTTAGAGAATCGGTCTAGGAGAAACAACTTGCAGATCTTAGGTGTCCCGGAGGGTAAAGAGGGCGCAGATACTCGTCAGTTTGTGGCAGAGCTTTTCTCGGAGGCATTTTCGGACTTGAAGCAGTGGAACTGGCAAATTGAACTGCAGAGAGCCCACCAGTTTCCTTTTAAACAACGGCAGAAAACTGGACAAGCTATTGATAAGCTTCGAGCTATTCTGATTTGCTTTAATAATATTTTAGCACGGGAGGCTGTCTATGATCTGGCTAGACCAGATAGGAAAAGGGAAGGGGTGTGAATTTTTTGTAAGGCCCGACTTCTGCCAGGTAACAGTTGAGAGAAGGTGGCAGCTTCGCCAACTGATTTCAGCATTTCAGGCTAAAGGGGCACAAGTCTTTTTGTTAAACCCTTCTAAATTAAAAGTGATATCTCAAGGTCAGACGCCATTTTTTGCTTCTGAAGTACAGGCAAAAGAGTTTTTGCATTCAATGCCAGTAGGGTAAAAGTGAATATTTTGGTTTTTTTCTTTTTCTTTCTCTTTAATAGGAACATGCTGACTACTATGGGTATTTGTAGTAGGGTCATTATCAGAGTCGGACCTTACTATGTGGTATCTCATGTGCTTTTATAGTCTATTTTTCTCCCTTTCTTTTGCCTAGTGGGTGGGAGGGATCCAGGGGAGAGGGGGGGAATCTAGCTCTACATCATAGGAGGACCGTTGGTCCTGTTGCCTCTTAAGGTGGGTCGAGGGGAGGGGGGGCAGCCTCTCCAGGATTGGGGAGCTGGCTAGGGAGGCAGGGGGGATGGAGGGTTTGGGGTGGGGTGGTAATGTTGTTGTTTTCTATTTGTTGTCATGACACTTATTATCAAAAGAAGCGAGCAAATATTGGTTTAGTACTTTACTTTTACAGACATTACTTTGAAGAAGAAAATAGTACTTCCAAAAATGGGGTCTAGAAGGAGGGGAATATCTATATGCTCTTGGAATATCTGTGGCCTAAATGACAGGAGGAAAAGGGGCTTACTGGCCAAGTGTGTACAATGTATGCAAATTGACCTGTTATGTCTGCAAGAGACTCACATACCGTGTAGTAAAAGTGGATGGCTCAAGGAACTTGGTCTTGATTTGTTGGCATACACGCGCCAGGGTACTTCAATAAGGGGGGTGGCTATTTTAGCAAGGCGTGGTTTAGGGACTTGTAAAAAAGTAAAGGAGGATCGTCTGGGACAGTGGGTGATTATTGAATTTATAGTCAATGGTGTCCCTCTCTGAGTGTGTTCTATATATGGGTCTAATTTGGATGATCCGGAAGTCCTGAATTATCTAAGTATAGAATTAGCTGCATGGCCACATCCGCTAATTGTTTGTGGGGATCTAACCGCTTAACAGCGGCGGCAATTCCGCCGTGGTGCGGCGGTTTAGCGGAGTGGGCGGGGCCGCATCGGCCAACGGACGTGCGCAGCACTACATAGGTAGTGCTCGCGACGGCCGTTGGCCGACAGAAGCACGCAACGGGCTAAATATCCATCTCGATAGCAATTTTAATATCTCTAGCGATGCCCCATATCAAGGACGGAAAAATAGAACCTTTAAGGCTTTACGGGGATTTGTAAATGAACATGGGCTGATCGATGTTTGGTACAGACATAAACGGGAGGATTCGGGGTATACTTTTTATTCGGCCCCTCATAATAAACTGGTCCGTATTGATTATTTTTTAATATCATGTCAAATGGCTGAGGGAGTTAGCATTGAGATCCCCCCTAGGGTTATCTCAGACCATAACCCAATAGGTGTGGAGTTGCCAATTAGTCGCCTAGTAGAAAGACCGAGATTTTGGACGTTTGAACGGAAGCTATTGCTGGATCAGGCATACTGCGAGCATATGGCAAAGTGGATAGCAGAATTTCTTAATTTTAATAGAAATACCGCTTCAGGAATCATAGTGTGGGACGCGTTCAAGGCGGCCGTACGCGGAGAGACTCTTAATTTCTCTAGCTACCGACGGAAGGCAGCTAAGGAGAAGATCAGAGATTGGATAGATCAGCTCAGACTTGCTGAGATAGAGCTTATGAAGAAAATTAAGGAAGATCAAAATATCGAAGAATGCCAGCAGCAAATCACTATCATTAAGGCTAGAATACACCAGTATTTTGGGGAAGAGATTGCTACTACATATGTGTAGTATAGAAAGGAAATCTATGAACTTGGAGAAAACACTGGTAGGGTTCTGGCGAAACGCTTACAACAGAGGGAGGTCTCAAATAGAATTTGTAAAATCCAAGATCAGATGGGGCAGATTCAGGACTCCCCAACAAGGGTCCTGAATGTATTTCAGAATTTTTATTCCCAGCTCTACACGGAGGGAATAGATCAGGAGTCTGGTCCCATTGGGGAGGAATCCATGAGGAGTTCTTTAAAGACTTAGAAACCCTGGAGATCACACCTGATCAGAATACGATCCTAGCTGCCCCCATTACATGGGAAGAAATTGAAATGGCCATAACTTCCTTAGCTTCTGGTAAGGCTGTTGGTCCAGATGGGATTCCTTTGGAATTCTTCAGATCATTTCGGAATATATTGCGGCTAGATATAATATCTCTATTTCAGGCAGCGCAAAGGGGATGTGTTCCTGACTCTTGGCGAAGGACTACTATTGTGGTATTTAAAAAGAAAGGCAAGCCAGAAGTCAACCCATCCTCATATAGACCGATATCGCTTATTAATGCTGATAGCAAGATTTATTCGAAATATTAGCATCTCGATTAGGCAAGGTTATCAAGCCTTTGGTTTCTATGAGGCAGCATGGGTTTATCCCTGGTAGGGACATGACTGATCATGTCAGGAGAGTTATTTCTCTCCTTGATTGGGCTCGGGCCACGGGTTCTCCGCTCGGGGTGATCCTGTTGGACGCTGAGAAAGCGTTCGACAGGGTCTCCTGGCGGTTCCTGTGGTCTGTTCTGCGATGGAAGGGGATGGGTGCTGAATTTATTCAGGCGATTCAGGCTCTGTATCAACGACCGGAGGCTGGGATCCGCATCTCAGGACAGGAGACTGAATTGTTCAGCATAAGCAGAGGCACTCGACAGGGGTGCCCGTGCTCTCCTCTTTTATTTTCACTGTATATTGATCCTTTTCTTAATAAGCTAGAGCAATGCAGCAATATTAAGCCAGCAAAGGTCAATGGTACAGAATATAAGACATTGGCCTATGCTGATGATATTGCGATACTCACTTCTGATATTGTCTCTGCTTATTCAGCTGTGAAAGACATGGCTGAACGATTTGGCATCTTCTCTGGATACAAATTAAACATCGATAAGACTCAGATTCTATACTCTGGCACTGAGTCTTTTGTGGATCTGCCAATAGTTCCTGAAGTAACATATCTGGGGGTTAAGCTCACAGTAGGAGTGGACCAAATTCCGGACATAAATATAGGACCAATGATTGATGCAGTTGGTCAGACACTGGAGAGGTTAGACCATCTGCATTTATCCATATACGGGCGCAGTAATGTTATCAAAATGATGGTATTCCCAAAATTCTTGTATTTGTTCAGGACTATCCCCTAGAACAGAGGTCTTCAAACTTTTGTAGGTTGAGCCCCCCAGCTGAATTTTTTAGATGTCGGGCCCCCCACCACCTGACAGAAATTTCTGGAATCTGGCACACTACATAATCGACCGCCACCCGCATATCCCGGGCCATATCCGGCAAATAATGTTCAACACAATAAGAGTGTTTAGTAAACTGCAGGTTTGTGAGTGGGTGTGGTTAAATGACAGAGTCTTTTTACACAGCTCAAAAACAATTTTCCAAGATAAAATGTGCGCAAATTGTTTTTACTAGGATGTTTTATTTTACACAAGACATAGATTGATAATAACACCACCAACATTAATGTGATAGGTGTGCCTATTTTTCGCCACAGAGTCGGTCAATCTGTGGATGGATTTTTGCTACCTCCATACTCAGGCTGTGCTCCACATCCACTAATTTTACAGTGAATAATATCTGTGAAATCCTCCAATTTCTCATATGAGAGGGCCCGTTTTGATCTAAAAAAACTTTTTTATGGTTGTTGCATGAAACAAACACATTTCTCTGCAAATAGTAATAGACTCTCCCACATCAATCACATTCAAAAGAAATGAAAAAAAACGGTATTCACAAGAATCTGTTTAGGAATTATTCCAGCAAAACCAAAGGGGATGATGGACGGAGTGTTGAACATTGCAAGCACTCACCCCCAGTCAACTGATCTGGGTTTAATCCATCATCATTCTTTAGATCACTCCGCCACCCCAGTTCAGACATGGCCATATGCAAATCAGTCTGACCCTGTGCCTCATGGGAACAGTCCAGCCCGAACTGCCAAGCCATGTCTTCCCTGGACCGGAAACAAGCATCCTGGGACCGGTTTCTGGCTTACAGCCGTCATCAGCCAGGCTATCTTGAATCCAGTGGCAAAGTGAGCAAGGGACCCACGTCTGGGCATACCCTGCCAACTTAGGGCGAACATAGCAAAACCAAAGGGGATGATGGACGGAGTGTTGAACATTGCAAGCACTCACCCCCAGTCAACTGATCTGGGTTTAATCCATCATCATTCTTTAGATCACTCCGCCACCCCAGTTCAGACATGGCCATATGCAAATCAGTCTGACCCTGTGCCTCATGGGAACAGTCCAGCCCGAACTGCCAAGCCATGTCTTCCCTGGACCGGAAACAAGCATCCTGGGACCGGTTTCTGGCTTACAGCCGTCATCAGCCAGGCTATCTTGAATCCAGTGGCAAAGTGAGCAAGGGACCCACGTCTGGGCATACCCTGCCAACATAGGGCGAACATAGCAAAACCAAAGGGGATGATGGACGGAGTGTTGAACATTGCAAGCACTCACCCCCAGTCAACTGATCTGGGTTTAATCCATCATCATTCTTTAGCTCACTCCACCACCCCAGTTCAGACATGGCCATATGCAAATCAGTCTGACCCTGTGCCTCATGGGAACAGTCCAGCCCGAACTGCCAAGCCATGTCTTCCCTGGAACGGAAACAAGCATCCTGGGACCGGTTTCTGGCTTACAGCCGTCATCAGCCAGGCTATCTTGAATCCAGTGGCAAAGTGAGCAAGGGACCCACGTCTGGACTGTTCCCATGAGGCACAGGGTCAGACTGATTTGCATATGGCCATGTCTGAACTGGGGTGGTGGAGTGAGCTAAAGAATGATGATGGATTAAACCCAGATCAGTTGACTGGGGGTGAGTGTTTGATTTGCTCTAACGCTCCGTCCATCATCCCCTTTGGTATCGCTTTGTTCGCCCTAAGTTGGCATGGTATGCCCAGACGTGGGTCCCTTGCTCACTTTGCCACTGGATTCAAGATAGCCTGGCTGATGAGGGTTTTGAACCCGAAACCGGTCCCAGGATGCTTGTTTCCGGTCCAGGGAAGACATGGCTTGGCAGTTCGGGCTGGACTGTTCCCATGAGGCACAGGGTTAGACTGATTTGCATATGGCCATGTCTGAACTGGGGTGGTGGAGTGAGCTAAAGAATGATGATGGATTAAACCCAGATCAGTTGACTGGGGGTGAGTGTTTGATTTGCTCTAATGCTCCGTCCATCATCCCCTTTGGTATTGCTTTGTTCGCCCTAAGTTGGCAGGGTATGCCCAGACGTGGGTCCCTTGCTCACTTTGCCACTGGATTCAAGATAGCCTGGCTGATGAGGGTTTTGAACCCGAAACCGGTCCCAGGATGCTGGTTTCCGGTCCAGGGAAGACATGGCTTGGCAGTTCGGGCTGGACTGTTCCCATGAGGCACAGGGTCAGACTGATTTGCATATGGCCTGGGGTGGTGGAGTGAGCTAAAGAATGATGATGGATTAAACCCAGATCAGTTGACTGGGGGTGAGTGTTTGATTTGCTCTAACGCTCCGTCCATCATCCCCTTTGGTATCGCTTTGTTCGCCCTAAGTTGGCAGGGTATGCCCAGACGTGGGTCCCTTGCTCACTTTGCCACTGGATTCAAGATAGCCTGGCTGATGAGGGTTTTGAACCCAAAACCGGTCCCAGGATGCTTGTTTCCGGTCCAGGGAAGACATGGCTTGGCAGTTCGGGCTGGACTGTACCTATGAGGCACAGGGTCAGACTGATTTGCATATGGCCATGTCTGAACTGGGGTGGTGGAGTGAGCTAAAGAATGATGATGGATTAAACCCAGATCAGTTGACTGGGGGTGAGAGTTTGATTTGCTCTAACGCTCCGTCCATCATCCCCTTTGGTATCGCTTAGGAATTATTCCAGGCCATCAGGGCAAAAACAGAGCTGCCTCTATCAAGGGCCCCCCTGAAAGGCTGGATTGCAGTGCATGTAAATGTGTACTTTTGTACTTTAGGACAAAAACGTGATGGGGCACGACAAGCCCATACTTGTGTACAGGGGTGCAACAAGACCCGAACTTTGGAGGGGGGGGGGGCTAACACTCCCAACCAGGGCTGGCCATAGCACTGGTCGTAGCACTGGTCGTAAACATTGCAACAGTATTTTTGGCACCCCCTCCCCCATTTCCTCCTTCTCCATGAATTCCCTCACTACCACTCACCAACAGTGCACCTCATTCTCTATAGCACCTTTCTGACAAACATTTCATTTTTTATAGCACTACTCATAGTTTACTCACACTCAGTTCTTTGATCTGCATGGTACACACTCTTTGTAGCAGGCACATTATCCCTCTGCGCTGTGTGGGTGGCAGGAGTGCCCATGTGAGTGCACAGTGAGCGATGCATCATTGTGAGAGTGAGGTGAGAGGATTGACTGCAGGGTGAGTGAGGTGAGCATATGAATTTGGGAGCGGATGTAGGTGCAGAGTGGGACGAATGAATGTATGGTTAGTGATGGGCTTATTTGAGTGAGATTGCAGATTGAGCAGTGAGGGGGACAGGCGAGTGAAGTGTCACATGAGTGCAGGTTGAGTAGTGTGCTCGTGTGACTGCAGGGTGAGGTACAGGGCGAACAGCGCAAGTGCAGTTTGAGTGCAGAGTGATCACTGTGAGTGCAGGTCGAGGTGGTGAATGCTGTGAGTGCATGTTGATCAGTGCGAGTGAATTGTGATCACTGTGAGTGCAGGGTGAGCATGAAACTGAAGGGCGAGAATGAGGAGAGAGTTGTCTGAATGCGGGGTGCATTCCCAGACACTTGAGGTAACTCAGCATGTTATTGATAGCGGCGTAGGGTTTCAGATATGTTAAACTATTGCTATTATGGCATTAACCAGGGATTGAGGGTGGAGGAAATAAATAATGTGCTGATCTTGCAACAAACTTCCAGTTTTATGATTAGGGTTGCCAGCTCATTATTTTGATGTCCCAGACGGTACACAAATAAGCAGTCACCTAAAGCTGTATTTTCAGTACTTATCTGTGCGTACTTTGAACAGCAAATATAAATTGAAAGCACTTTTAATTTTGTTCTAGGGCTGCCTGAATGATCCGTGACTGATAATTAAAGGGAACAAAGACAGAAAAGTCACATTACAAATGAATACATACTTCTTTATTTATAACCTGTATTTAGTGTCAAGACAAGCAATTTGCAGGCTCTTTAACCCACACATGGCTGGCATTTTCTTTTGGCAACTGGAAGCCATTTTAGCCCTGTGGACGTTGTGTGCCTGCCTGTGTAATTTTAAAAGAAATGTGGTCTCTTTTCTGGGAAGAGGAGGGGGTTAAATTCCTAGGGCTGAAATGATTCAGCTGCAGTGGGAGGCAAGGAGTCTCCTCTGCTATGAAACTGAACGCGAAGGAACAGATAGTCCACAGTGGACTGTCTGTTCGCTTTTGCTTTTAGCAGAGGAGACTCCTTGCCTCCCACTGCAGCTAAAGCATTTCAACTGTAGGAATTAACCAGCTCATTGGAAAAGAGATTGTTAGGGCAGTTTGAGCAAGGGTTCTGTTCTGGAAGGTTATTTCTTCTTCCGTGACTTTGGTAGTTTTATCGGAATCAAGGTTTGCTGTGCTTAGAGAACGACAGAGGCACCTCCTGCAATTGTCTTTTATTATGGATTTGTAAACATTTTCCTGCATGCTGTCCACAAATTGTTCTGCTGTGCTCAGCCAGTGATAAGTTGTTGCTGTTTTTATATGTTCTCCAGAAAAAAAGATCTCTAAAGCTCATGTCTCATTGCAGATTACTATGCAAAGGCAATATACCGGACTGTATTATCAGTTACACATATCTGGTGTTTAAAATTACTTATGGGTGTACATCCAGTGCCGTGATTGCTTTGGTTGTGCCCCCGTGTTTTGAAGTTTTACTATGTCACTTTGCTAGTCTAAGTAATGAGATCTGGAAGATGATTAGACTGCTCCAGGACGGTTAGCTCGTGAAATTAAAAAAGAATGAGCACGTCGTGCCCCATCGATTTCCCCTCCCTCCGCCTCCCTCCCCCTCCCTCCATCCCTCCGTTACTGCTGAACCCCAGGCCAATTCCTCCCCAACCCGCCCCCCACCCCCCTTCGAAAAAGCCCTCTTACCTGCTGTAGATTTCATTTCAGCAAAGTCCTTCACAGCCAGGCTACGGTAAAATACAGGAAACAAAGAAGAAAAGGCAGCAAGCAGTGGAATGCAGGAACTTTATGCACGCAAATTTCGCGGCACTTCCTGCAATCTCTGCTGCTGTCCCATCATTGGTGGAACGTCAGTGGTGACGTTCCTACCTGCTGATTAGCTGCTGCTGCTCCGGAGGTCTCCTATCAAAAATCCCCATTTGAAATGGGTGACGACTTGCGATTGTAGCACAGTACAAGATAAACAAAGGTAGGATTTTACAGTGCAGTGCGCGCCCCCCCTGAGATGGTGTCGCGCCCCCCCAGGGGGGCGCGCCCCACAGATTGAAGAACTCTGCCCTAGAATTTTCTGCTACCTGTTTTTCCAAGATTGAAAGGATGTGTTCTAGGTTTTTGTGGGGATATCATAGAGCTAGGAGAGCGGCTAAGTGGATGACCCTTCCAAGACTACGGGGAGGTTGGGCGATCCCCAATTTTGTGTTATATTATTGGGCATGCATGTTGCAACACATGGGTGTACTTTTAGTAGGGGACAAAGCCGAAAGCTCGGAGGCGGTTAGACCAAATATCTATGAAATTGGTCTGGGGGATAAGGCTAAGCATTGCTTGGTTAAGATCTTGGAACCCAGCTATTACAAAAAGACTAGGTTCAAAACAATTAAGGCAGCCTATTCGGTTTGGAGGAAGATACGGTACAGACTAAAGATACCGAATATTAATGGTTACACACCGTTATCGGCTTGCGGGATACTACCATCAATCTTTCAAGATCAAACCACATTTAGATGGGGAAATGCTGGAATTAGTACTTTGGGTGATTTGGGCTATGGAGGCCATATTGCTCCTTTCTTGTTTTTACAAGAAAAGTTTGGTCTGGACAAAAGAGATTTTTTTAAGTACTTACAGATGCGTAGCTTTTTAGCAAGAAAGTTACCAGGCCTAGCTTTAAATCTGGGTAAGCTCCGATTAGTGGAACTAATTTGTAGTAAAACCCGTATAGGGGGAATTTATCAAAACTTACTGGAGGCTCTTCCTGATGACATGGTAAACCAGAATAATAAATGGGATAGGAAATTTGGGAAGGAGGGGATAAATATTGAGGATTCACTTGTATTAGCTAACCAGGTTTTAAAAACTGGAAGCTTGAGGAGTCAGCACTTCATGTCTATTTTTGACCTCTATTATACCCCGGCAAAAATTGCAAAGTGGGGAGGGATACGGGGGGGAACATGTAACAGATGCGGGGTGATGTCTGCTGATACAGTTCATATGTTTTACTCCTGCCCTAGCTTAGTGCAATTTTTTCAGAATATCGAACTCTTTTTGACTAAGGTGTTGGGGATCCCAATAAAAATCACTGCAGATCTGGTAATCCTGGGGATTAATGGAAATATGAATGGCTCTCGAGCTGAATTGGGTTTTTGTTCATATCAATGGCCATAGCCCGACTCTGTATCACCTCCCAGTGGATCTGCCCCGATCCCCCTACTTTTTGCAATTGGCGATCCCGGCTCCTAGCCATATATAACATCGAATTTTCAGTGTACCGTCTTAAAGGGCGAAGAAGGCGGGAGCAGGGGCAAAAGCTCTGGGCTCCTATAACAAAGTGGTTACAGTAAGATTGGTTGAAACAATGTTTAAATATTAAATAATATAAATATGTAAATATGTAAATACCTGCCTTCAGTAGAGGTATACTGCCAGGACTCTTAGCACATATCTTTTAACCATTTGGAAGTTGTTACCCGCTCTCCCTTGCACAGATTGCATGAGTTTTCTGACAGGGCTTTTCTAAATGTCCTGACTGTATAGTATTTGCTTATTTTGGCCTTTTCTCCTCTTTTCTATGTCTCCTTTTCTTTTTCCTTTACTTTCTTTCAGACTCGCTTAAAATGTACAAGGTACTGTATGTATATTATATGTCAGTGTCGCTGCTTTACTTATGTTTTTGCGTTCTTTATGAAAACAATAATAAAATATATTTTTTAAAAAAAGTTATCCAAAATTAACATAATTAATAATTAATTTAATAAATATTATTAATAAAAACACTAATAAACCTTAATTGACTAAAGACACTTTAACACTATGATATTCACAACACACACCTAAATAATGAAACACAATTAAAACGTATTTATAAATTAAAAACTATCAATATTAACAACTAATAATAAAGTAATTAAAATGTATTTAATACACACTCTCTACCCCTTTAAAAGTAAAAACAGACAAAAAATGAAACAATTACCCAAAATACATATCAAATAATTAACATTAATTAACAACTATATATTAATTAATTAAATACAAATGAATTCCCACCCTTTACTCCTATAAACACCAAAAACAAATGCCCAAAATTAATTACACAATTACCATAATTAATTACCAATTAATTAATTAAAATTAACATCCAATTATTAATTCATCAATTAAAAATAAATTACTTCCCACCCTTAACACCTATAAACACCATAACACAAACCTAAAATTAATTACACAATTACCATAATTAATTACCAATTAATTAATTTAAATTAACAACCAATTATTAATTAATTAATAATAAATTACTTTATACATTTAACACTATAACATCTCAATTAAACAAATATTATTAAATAAAAAATAATCAATTCATTTAATATAATTAAATTACTTCCCACCCTATTCCCCTATAAACCCACAACCTGCTACGTAACTAAAAAACGCAAAATTTAAGTAAAATAAAATTATCAACTACAAACAATTTAACACATATATTAAAAATACAAACAATTCTAATACAAAAAAACATACAACACATACATATAAAATAAATACTAAAATACATAACAATAAACAAACGATATTTTTAACAACTTTATTTTTGCAAACGATATTAAACACTTCGATATTTTTAACATCGATATTACTTACCTAAAATCAATATTCTTGACCATGAGAATCTGTATATCGATATCTCTGGCCCACGATATTTGCAACTCGATATTTGTGTAAGTCAATATTTTTGATTCGATATTCTGTCTCTCCACCCACTCCATCACCGGCTAAGGGCCCGCTTCCGATCTCACTAGGAAAGCCCTCCGTACGACTCGGATCCGGAGGGCTTCCCAAGTGAGATTTGCTCTGAGAGTCCGAACGAGCGAGTATGATGCTGCCGTATGCTTACAGACTCGGTTCGCTCGGACTCCCATTGAACTCCATTGGAGCCTGTGTACAGATGCGTACTCAGGCTCCCATAGCAGAAAAGGTGTGGGTGGGGAAAAGCGTACACACTGTGGTGGGCACCCCATAGTGCCCGCCACACTGTGTATGCCTGGATCGGGGGGACCCATGGGCACACCCCCGTGACAGATTGGGAGGGCCCCGGGTGAAGGGGGGCCTGCTACAGCCCCCCGAAGTACACTTCCGACAGCCGTTTTGTCTCGCTGAGACCGAGGCGAATCGGCTGTCCGACTTGTACTCGCTTGGTTGGAATACGGCTCCATAGCGTGGCATGATTTGGCTACGAACAAGTCGTAAGGACAGGTTCGGGTCCTGGAAACGATTCGGTCGGCGCTTTCGCGATCTTCGCATCGTACTTGGTCGTTTGGACCTGTGTACAATTTGGTCATAAACAAGGGCTACGAATTGGATCTCGGAAAGCCATATCCGATTCAGAGGCCTTCCGAACGACATCGGAATCGGGCCCTAAGTTTTTGAGATATTTAATGATCTTTTTATCATCTGCTTCTTCCAACACATCAATTAAATTATCAAAAGCTTCGATCCAGACAAGCCATCTAGCATCAATATTCTGCTTCTTGACAACATCGAAAACTGATGGTAGTTTTAGGAGGGCAGCAGCACTGTATAGGGCGCTCTCTTCAGCAGCCATGGAAAGGCTGAAGATTGCACTATTCCAACCACCGTTCACGGCCTCTTTTGTCAGTTTGGCAGGATTGACTGCCTTGTAAGCACAGCCCCTGTGCTTACACTTGGGTTGCTGTGCCTGGCGCTGAGGTCGGATGTTTTACTTTACTCTAGATGTTTGGTAAGTAGATGATCTTTTCTCTTTTCTGAGGTGTGCGCACTTGGCATCCTTCACACTTACACCTGTTTGACCACTTAGCATTTCTTTGAGCTTATCTTCTTCTCGCAGATTTCTTTTGCACCTGGTTGTCACGGTTTGTTGCTCTTTCTGTACCTGGTTGATACTGCCTTTGATGTTTCCGCACTGTATGAATGACTGCTCTGTGCTAAGTTGTGGCGTCGCTCATCATATCTCGGTTGTATTAGCAATTTTTGACCGACAATAAATGAAACCTTCCATGGGGCCTTCCTTTTCTTCATAGGTCTTGTACTGGCTAGAATTGTGGTTTGACTCTGCATATGCCAACTGTCAATTTTTAAGTTTGACTGAGGCGCAAGTGGCATGAACGAGCAGTGTGCTGGAACTCTGCAAATTCCCTGGGAGAGCACTCTCGACTCTTTTGAGTTGTGAGGATTAGGTATCCCCTAGCTTGTTGCCAGTTGTAGCGGCCTCCCCATGCCTGTAGCATATAAATAAATTACGCTACACAGAGCTCAGTATTACATCTCTTTATTTCTCAGAGTGTAGCCACTAACTGAAACATACTGCGTAATGAATTTTACTAACCACACCCAATCACCTACCTCACTAGACTACGAAGACCATTAGGGACAATAGGGGTCTCGCGCTCTGTAATACACAAGACCCTACATCCTGCCTCCCATCTGCTTTTCCTATTTTGTAGTACAGAAGTGCTGCAATCACCACATCATCCAAACATAGGCCTGGGCACCATAAGACTGTTCTAAACGGCTATGGTTTTAAATAACAGCACAATCACAGTACTCAAAAAGTCTCTCACAGTTAAATTAATTTCCATGTTTTCCAGAGATGTAATGCCTCTGTTAGTTGTTTTTACACAGCATAGTTCTCTTCTCTTCCATAGGCTCTTCTGACTATTGTGGCAATGGTAGTGTATATGTGATGCTATAATGTGAAAATAAGCTATTCTTAACGTCAAACATACGTAAACACAGAGGCATCAACCATGCATTAACATTTGTTATATTGTCGGTGACATACCATTTAATTCAATTTAAAATCACTATCATTCACATTGCTGGTGTTATGCTATTAGATCCCATGCTCATTGCCACAATGTTCCACGATTACAACAAAGTAGTGCACATAGTGTCTGTTTTAAATATCTAATGTTGGCATTTTCTCTCTTTTCTGTAGTGTGTGGTATTTTAAGTGGCCTTCAGATGGAATATTTTCCCTGTAAACAGGTAGTGTTTTTTATGTGAGGTTGAATCGGTGACATGTACATACCAATCAAACAGCAAATTGAACAGTTTAATAGTCTCGCCAATTAATCATCATCTGATAAAAGAAAATAAACCGAATGTTACACAAATTTTACAAATTAAAAACCCCTTCCACGTGCCTTCCAGAATAACACTTGACAGTAAAAAATAACTCCCTCTACAAACATTGCTAAGAAGCCCTATATACAAGGAAGCTTATTTCCGAGCCAGTTATAACCCCGGCCAAAATGTAGACACATTGGGGGATATTCTCAAGAACGGGCGATAATTATCGCCAACCTAGGTTAATGCAATTTTACATAACGCCATCTATTGCGGGAAACTAACGCCGTGTTAACGGCGTATTCTCAACACACCGGCAACAGGCGATAGTATCCCGATGACGCATCAAATGTCCGCGTTAAAATTACTGGGACGCCGATAAAAAAGGAAACCCGAACGTGAAAAAAGTGGCGATGGGCCCAACAGCAATAAAAACATCAGTAATAAGCAGCTCCAGGCTTGCTATTCCCACTTCAGGCGGGAAAAATCACCATAAAAGCTGCAAAAAAAACCCCCCAAAAAAACACAAACTACTGAGAAGCACCATGGAGGAAGCTGGAGCAACTACAGAGGCCAAGCAGGTCCCCACAAACCCCCCGGAGGACCAGCCAGGGACCTCGGGGAGGAAGAAGGGCAAGGAGAAGAAGAAGAGGAACCAGCGATTCAGTCCGCAGGAAAACAAGATCCTGATTACGGAGGTGATAGAACACCACCAACAACTGTTCATCACCTCCACTGTGTCATTGGCAACTAAAAATGCAATATGGCAGTCCATCTTGGCCAAGGTGAATGCAGTCGGAGTGAAGCGAAGGGAAGTGGATGACTGCAAGAAGTGCTGGAATGATGTGAAGCGCAAAACCAAGCTGAAACTCTCTAACAACCGGAAAGAGGAAATGCAGACTGGAGGTGGGAGTCCAGCGCCACAGCAGGAGCTGGATGAGATGGAGGAAATGGTGTCCACAGTCATCAGTGGGGAGACGGTGGCAAGAGTGGGGGGACCGGACACTGCTCAACATGACCTGACCCAACAGCAACAGGGTGAGTAACGACCAGGGACTGGGGGGACACGGAGAGATGGGCACAATAGCACACATGCACAATTAAGTATAGCACAGTGCACACCCACAATGACTCTGGATCATGTCCCTGATCTCCTTGGCACACTGCAGCACACATAGAAACAGCAAGTAGGCCCCCGTCGACAATGTGCCCAGGGGGGCCCTCCCCACACATCACTAATCTCACAACAAACCCATGCACATGTGCTGAACCCAGCAAAGCTGTGGGTCCATGAGCCACACTGACAATGCAAGTGACACTGCATGACGATTAGCATGGCTGCAGTCCAATTATCATGACATGGTGCACGCCACGACACTGAGGTGGCTGAGTGTGGACCACATCCGTAAAGGAGCAGGTCACACTCTGACACATCCACGTGCACAAACAACCCCTGATGTCAACAAGTCCCAACTCCCACCAACAGCCCAATTTACCCAAGTCTGCAACATCTCAGCACTGTATAAGCACAGAAGTGAAAGGCACACCGCCTGAAAGTGATAAGGGCCAGCAAAATCAGAGCTGCAGGGGCGACTCTCCCACAATGCAGCACACACACATAAGAAACAGAGCACATCAACATTGACAACAATGTGGTACAAACTGCAACACTTTCACAACAGAACAGAGGACACAACTGCTGCCGCTTGTGTGTAGAAACTGGCCAATCAAATTTGGCATAGCAGGAAACTGTGAGATGATAATGTACAAGTACAACCCCACATCCCTGATGGTGTAGAAATGTCCACTGTCCCGCATCAAATAGGCATCTCCTCCCAAACAGTCACAATGTACATTGTCATGCAGTCTGTTTGTAAACTTGTCCAATGCGTGAACACACATGGAACACACTGTTAAACTGCATCTCCCCTTCACATTGCAGAGCGAGAATCAACACCTCCTGCAGAGCAGACCGTACATCTCTTCACTGATGATGAAGAGGACCTCCACACCATCGACACTGACGCCCTCCAACAGCTCATGGACACCCTCAGCACCCCACCCCCAGGATCAGGGCAGCCCAGCTGCATAGAGGAGACCCCACCCCCTGCACAGACCACACAGCAGGAAGCACCCTCCACCACGGCTGTCTCCCAGGACCCTCACGACCAACACATGGCATTCCAATGCCGTGTGTTAGAGGGCCAGAAGGAGATTGCTGATCAGGTGCGGGTGGGGTTCGACCTCATGGTAGCCAAACTAGATGCCATACGTGAGTGTCTAAGTCCCATCAGGGACCACTTACAGTCCCTAACGGGCACCCACAGTCCGCTCCTTGCTCTCCAACAAGCCATGGCTGACATCGCTGGAGTCATGACTCTGAGACAAGAACAACTGTCTATTCCGAGTGGCTCCAGCGATGACAGCCGGGAGTTGGGACACATGCGGAGGATCATGGAGAACATGTAGCGGATGCAGGCGGAAAGAATGGCTGCCACGGCTGCACACCAGCGAGATGTAGCTGGGATCTTCCATGCCCTGCAGATCCTCATCATGGCATTGCTGCCACAAGGCCTGGCGCAGATGAATGCTGCTGCTACTACTCCATCCACATCTCCGCCCCCTGACATGTCAGTCCCACACAGTGTGGAAGACATTCCACCTCCGGCCCCTGATGTGTCAGTGCCACACAGTGCAGCAGACATTCCACCTCCGGCCCCTGATGTGTCAGTGCCACACAGTGCTGCAGACAAAACACCACCACCCTCATGTGAGGCACATCACAATTCAGAGGATGATGATGTGGATGATTCTGCCTTTGTGGTAAGAAGGAAGCTGTAGCATTCATCTCCGCCATATGGCCTGTTTCAGCTTGGTTCTGCCCTCTGCATCATGCCCTGGAATAACACCTTCCACTGTCCCCCAAAACACTCTGCGACACTCACCTTGGCCCTCGACATGGACTGCCATGTTTGGTTTGGTTACCAATGTCACAGCAATCAGACTGCGGACTGAACTCTTTCTCTTCCGATGAACTTGTCAATCCCTAAAGGACTCTGGCTGGCCCTCCACGGGGCAACAATGTAAAGTGGGGTTTGCATGGCCATGTACTGGTACAGCTTCAACACTCCACCGAATGTGATCAAAACATTCTAATTCACACAGATGTGTCATGTCTATGATCAAGCAAGTATGAAAGTATGGATGAATATAGGGGCAGTGATTCCAAAAAAAGGTACTCCCTGGGAACTGATATCAATGCGCATGTTTGACCGTGACCCAGATAGGCAGTGAGATGACTGGGAATGTGTGAACTAGCTGTGGCCTCTTTGCTCCTAAACAACAATCTCGCAATTTCCCAACTTAGCCCCACGTCAATGTAGGAAATAGGGCTGTGTGTAAAAAAGTCAAAGTCAAAGTTATGTGGATGCCACAGCTTGGAGCAATGATTTGTTTCAGTGTGCAGCGGTTGGACTCCTGGGATGGTCTGTGCGTAAGTGTGAAGGTCATTCCATGCAAGAGAACTGCGAGCAAGGACTTCTGTGTGTGGGGTGTGTATACGTTGGTCTTTGGTTAGCGCTGTGCATAGTGTGGGAGTCGTCATCAGCTGCTATGGTATCTCTCAGGGAGTGCCGGGCGCATGCAATTCCAAGGTCGGAGGTGCAGATGTGCTACTCCCTTCTAGTTCAGACAAAGGAGCTTTCATCCCTAATGTTAGTTTGTCATCTGCTTGCATTCTGGAAATGTGATGTGGATTTTTTGGGGGGGGGATGTCACTGCTTCGCCTTCCGGCACAGTTGAACCCTCACCAGCCATTTACGTGCCCTCACGGTCAAATTTGCATGCTCTGATGTAGCAGTGTTGTTTTGCTTCAGTCTGACAGTGATGGGTACAGGTAGCTGTGAAGAGGCGCGTGACTTCTCACCTTGCACCTATTAGCTGACACTGTTCACTACTATTGTTGGATGACGTCCGTGTACACATGTGATCTGTACATGGCACATATGTCCAGGGGACACCTTGGTGTGTTCTACGCAAGGTATTCCTGCTGGCTTTTTGGCTGGTGTGCATCTCCCATGTTGCTGAGGTGTTCACTGTGCCCCCATCCCCCTTACGTCCATGTTGCTCTTGTTGTGGGACTTGGGTCACAGGGTGCATCTCTGCATCAGGGTGGTTCATATTTGAGCCCAAATGACACCCAGAATTCCATATTTGAGCTCATATGACACCCGCAATTTCGTATCTAACCCCAAATGACACCCGAAATTTCATATTTGACCCCAAATGACACCCGCAATTTCATATCTGACCCCAAATGATACCCGAAATTTCATATTTGACCCCAAATGACACCTGCAATTTCATATCTGACCCCAAATGACACCCTGTTGTCTTTTTTTGAACACCAATGACAGCCTTCCTGTTATGTTTTTGTACACATGTGATACGCTGATGAGTGGGATTGCATACTACATTTGACACCCTGAAATGGCATTCCGAATACGTGACACCCTGAACTGCCTCTCTGTACAGAGGTGACATACCCCCCATCTATTTGCTATTTGTGAGATTTTTAGCACTTAATGTTGCACTTACACTTGTCAGAGTGATGTGCTAATGCAGAGGACTGACATGCATACAGGGAATGTGTGTTGCAATGAATTTATTTGCACATGGTGTTCATGTGGTCATTTTGTACTGTTCCATGATTGCTAAGGACAGTCACAATGTGACGTGCTCATGCGAAGAAATTGTTAATGATTGTGTTCCTTCGGGATATTCCTGCTGCAGCTGCAGTGGGGTGTGGTCCACCTGCCTCATCTTCCTCATCAGTGCCCGGTGCATCTGGCACTTGGATCCATGGGGCATTGGTGCGTACACATATGTTGTGCAATACACAACATGCAATGATCATCTTGCACACTATTTCTGGGCTGTACAGGAGTCTTCCACCTGTGATGTCCAGGGACCTGAAACGTGACTTTAACACGCCAAATGTGCGCTCAACAATGCCCCTGGTGTGTTTGTGGGCCACATTGTACTGCCTCTGGGCCAGGGTGTTCGGGGCTCGGAGGGGTGTCATCATCCATGGGCAGAGTGCATATCCTTGATCACCTGTGAGAGGTAAGTGAGATTAGTGTAAACTGGTGGTTCTGCATGCTGTGTTGGCAGACTTACAAGTTTTGTGGTGTGTGATTTGTGTGACTTTGGGATTCATGTTTGCCATGTATTGCTTCTGGCAAATGTGTGGGGTCAATGTGTATTACATAGCCTCACAGCTGCTCCTCCCTCCCCCGAGCCTATTTACTTGTGTGCGCTGTGTGGTTGCATCACTTGCACTACTACGGCACACCATTGTCATGCCTGTCCGCATGTCCGCATGCCTGACAACAACACTGTAATGTTGGCCGTTGAAGGTGGGCGGCCACGTGTGTGTAGGCCTATGGCAAGGATAGGGCAGACACAGATGTGGAGTTCAGGCCTGGCTGAACTCGTGCTGCGATTGAGGCTAGGCCTTTGGCTTATGCTGCGGCAATGAAGATACACACACAACAGTTGGCATGTATGAGCCAAGACCCCGAGCGGTCTTGCGCTCCTTTATTTATCCATTCGGGCGTGCCCGCCCTCCGGGTGCATGCTATATTGCAAGATTGTCGATTAAGGGCCGGGTGGCGCAGACACTACAACAGAGACACACGCCATTGTTACTTTTGTGGCCAGCCCGGAACTGAACCACGCCCAGAGTCCAGAACTGAACCACGCCCAGAGCCCCGGGCCATTTCTTCACACTCCTCACACACCTATGCATGGGCCGCCGCCGCGGCGCTGGGATGTCGTGCGCTTCGGAGTATGTCTCCAGACGTTCCACCCAGACTTTCCAGCGGCCTGCCTAGGACGGGGGTGGCCCCGTGACTGTGAAGGGCTCCAGTAGCGTTACCGAGGACATGCTGTTGGCTGCTGGAGGCGGACTTGTGGGGTAGCCCCACGGGACGATGACTTGCGGCGCACTGAGGTAGGTCCACCTGAAAAGCTGAGCGGGTGTGCAGCCTGCGATGATGCAGTAGGCCTGGAGGCTGGGCGGTGTCTTGTGGTGCACAGAGGTAGTGGCACCTGAGGCACTGCGTCCGGCACGGCCTACCGCCACATGGTGATGACTTGCGGTGCACTGAGGTAGGCCCACCTGAAGAGCTGTGCGGGTGTGCAGCCTGCGATGATGCCGTAGGCCTGGAGGGCCGGACTGGAATGGATTTTTCTGAGACCTGCTGGACCGCAGTGTAGGCTGGAGGGAGCAGTCAGCACACACAGAACTCTGCGGTGCGGTGCCGCAGGGTGCGCTAGGGGCCTGTTGCGCAGAATCCAGTGATCAGCTGAGGAGGCTGCCAAGCTCGGGGGCCTCGGGCTTGAAGATTGCACCAGCACGTGGTGGGTCCTCTTGAAGACACACCGGTGGCAGCAGGTGAGCAGTGAGGCCTGGGTGCGCAGGGGCGGGCAATCACCGCTGGGCGCCGGACGGGTCTGGGGTCCAGCGGGCTGGGGTGCAGCAGGCACACAGGATCGCGCAGGCACCACCGGTCATGGCGGCGGCCTCGTGGCAGGGTGAGGGGCGCCGCCCTGGCAGACACACCCCTGCAGGTAATGACGAGATGTGCGCCGGGTGGCGTGTGACGTAGCCACCTCGTCTCCGGTGTAAATTTGGCCGTTGAAGGTGATCGGCCACGTGTGTGTGGGCCTATGGTCAGGATATGGCGGACACAGAGACACACGCAGTAGTTACTTTGGTGGCCATCCCGGAAGTGAACCACACCCAGAGTCCCGGGCTATTTATTCACACTCCTACGCTGGACTGGCGTACGCCGGCACAGCCCACTACGCTTGCGCTTACAGGGGGGGCGACATAGCTACATGTCCAAGGGCTTCCCCACTGCCTGAGGTAATATGGTTGCGTCCACTGTCCACTACACTACAAACACCAGCAGTATATGTCCACATAGACATGTCTGTGCTCTGCATACTCAAGACTGTCCAGCACATCACCGCCACACTTGGCATTGTGTATATTCTTATTCACGGGTCCATTGCCTCCTTCGCACATTCTTGGTTCCCACCTCTCCCCACATTCTGCAATTGTGTGGCAGAGGGGCTATGCCTTTGTGGATGGTTTGTCTACATGTCTGGCCCCTGTTACCACAGTTACTTGTGTTGTCGTGTTTGGTAGGTGGGCATGTTGGTTGGCATGTTGTATGTGATTTTGTTACTTGTGCATTCCCACAGTTGTGAGTTGTATGATTGTGGAGTTGAGGTGTGTGGTGTGTTCCGTTGGTACTTACCAACGAGCAGTGCATTTCCATAGGTGCCATCCTGAAAGCGCTAGTTGATGATGGACTGTCGGAAGATGTAGGAATCATGCACACTGCCTGGGAAGTTGGCGACGACATTGGTGAACAGTCCCCGGTGGTCCACTATTGCCTGCACATTGATGGAATGCGTGTGCTTGCTGTTGCGGTAATTGTGTGCAGTGTCGGCAGGGGGCACAAGTAGGACATGTGTGCAGTCGATTGCCCCCAACATGTGCGGGAAGCCAGCTATTGCGTAGAAGCCTTGCTTGGTCTCCAGCTGTTCCTGCGCAGTGTGGGGGAAGTGAAGGTGCTGGGGTATCAAGCTGATGATGGCATCCAAGACAGGTGTGAGGAACTTTGATAGGGCTGGCTATGAGACTCCTCCGACTCTGGCAGTTGTTGGTTGGAAGGTACCAGAGGCCAACAAGTGCAGCACAGCCAGCAGCTTTGTCTGCGGAGGGATGTTGGTTGTCCGCTGTGTTGGTACCGTCAGCCTGTGGGCAATGTGGGTCAGGATGCGGAGGATGGTTGTCCTTTTGAGCCTGTAGTGGGCAATGACATCCTCTGGCATTAAGTCTCTGAGGCTGGTGCATTTTCGGAAGGTCCGCTGTCTTGTTCTGCGCTGCCTCGGTGGCAGTCCAGGGTGGGGGGGGCTCCTGGGGGTGGGAGTGGGCCTGGCGGTGGTGGGTGTTGTGGCCCTCTTGGGTCTCCAAGCTGCATGATTAGTAGCTCCATGGCATCTGTTGGTCTTCAGATGTGGCTCTGGGCTGGGCTCCCTTTATACTGCAGGTTTTTGTCCTGCTTAAGACCAGGAAAAAGCAGGTCTTAAGTCCCTGCTGCTAACGTGCCTTATCGCCTGTTTTTGGTCTGCATTGCCGATCTGGCTGGTCGTTGAGAATATCGCGAAGTGGTGTTATCGTGAGTTTTTGCACTGGAACGCCTACTCTGCATATGATTAGCGTTAGTTGTCGCTGTCAGCCTTGGCGATGTTTTTGGTGGCAGGTATCGCAGGTAAACTGACGATGTCAGCTGTTAGCGCAGGCTTTTGAATAGGGCGATAAATCTATTGCCACTTTCGTGGCGGAAAAGTGCCGCTAATTCGGCGATGAGTCCTTGAGAATATGCCCCATTGATTCTCACTGGAAAACAATGTAGTAATAACTTGAAGCTTACCTAACTTTCTTTTAACATGTCTCAATTTTGGCTCAGGCTGAATACGCTTCAGTATACTTCATTTTAGTGTGCCTTCGTAGCCTTAAGTGGTACCCAATTTTCAAATGAAAAAACCTGCCCTTTAAAATGAGCCATCAGATTTCTGTGCAATGCGTTCTCTAATTAAAGAAAGAGCTCTAAAACATTCATGCTAATCAAGCAATCTGATTGCATGTCTGTTTCAATGTCTTTTACATATCTCCTTCAAACTATCGGAAGGGGGCTGTGTCTGTTTTCACCTTCATTATTTACTGCTGACACTTAAAGGGTTCTCAATTCGTTCTGCGTTTCGTGCCCTCTTCAGCAGCACAGGGGGCACAGAAAGGATGTCCCTGTGAGCTCTAGATAAGTAGATTGAACAGCTGTTCAAGGTCATCATTTCAATGCACAGGGCCTGCCAAGAAGTGCCCCCTTCTCACTCAGCAATCTGGCCTATGACAGAGATATATTTATGGATAAAAATATGATACATTCAAGACAATGTCATAATGGGTTCACATAAAGCATATTTTATATTTACATGTCAACACCATTTAAGTTTCAAGCACATTCTCTAGTGTTTTGCTAAATGCATTAGGAATCGGTATTACACAAATTTGCATTCAAATGTTAGGAAATAAACTATTAATGTCCCTGGTGAATGGCATTTGTTACAGCGTAGCAGTACAAAAGCCGTGGAGGCTCAACATTCATTCTCAAGAACAAAGCTGCTCAAAGATGTCTCGTTTGGTGTACCAATGCTGTTGGTTTGTTTATGATGCTCACGGTTTCTTTAGAAGAGAAAACAATAACAACATTCAAATATAAAGGAAATGTCCTGAGCATAATTATTCGTAAACGCTGCAGATAATTACAAATGAATAAAACATAGCGATTATGTTAAATTAAAATAGGAATCTTGGCCGGCACCGCTTTTGCTTTGTTACCTAACATGAACAAGATTTATTGAACTCCAAAATTACTTCAAAATTAGAACAACTTGTAAAAACAAATGCCATAAACATATTTTAATTCGTGATTTTTATAGCAAAATTGTGCATGAATTTAAGGTTCCTCCTACAGATGGAAACACATTAACTATGCCTACTGCAGTGGCCCAGCTAAAGCCTTTCTCATCATAGAAATCTGCCTCTGATTCAGCCATCTACTCCAAAAACTGCCCTGAGGTCAAATCCATCCCATCCTCAAAGGAAGCCCTAGAAACATATGACAGCCTGAAAATTATAGTATTCTCCAGAAATCCATTGCCCATCAAAGGATATTGCCTTTACACTGTATTCTAACACATCTCCTACCCCGGTGATTGATCTGACACAAGACAATCCCTTACAACATTGCACTCATCTCGCCCATTCCATATAAAAAAAGTTCAAATCAGTCCCATCTTCTTCATGCCCAACAGATAAATGGCATCTAGCTTCTTCATGGCCAGGTAGTGAAAAGCCCATCAGGGTTAGCGCCACGACTACACCATTCCTCCACTCATTGACAAATTCATCATGTGCTAAATGCTTGTGCACCCCTGCAAAGTGAAAATTCTAGAGAACTCATGGTTCAAAAACATACTTCTTTATGAGTATTAGGGAGGCAACAAACAGCTCATGTGTATTCTGATAAAGCTCCATAAATTTGTCAATGTCCAACATACCACAACAACTACTAACCCACTCAAAGGCATAATAGGCACCTTCATTTTTACAATCATCGTGGTTAGGACAGTTATGACCTGTAGAAGCCTCCATCCACCACCACTACCTCAACCCCAAAGACACAGTTCCCCACTAACTAAAATCGCCACTATTCTTGTTAGGGCCAGTTAAGGTTTCAATCATTTAAACATGAGCTCAACCCCTGGTATCTCTGGCACAGAGCATACAAGCTTATTTAAGGAAAATGTGTAAAGCACTTAAAAATACCAAAACAGCCACAAATTCGAAAAGATAACACAATAAAATGTCCACACCAATTTATGAAAATAGATAATACCTAAATGAACAAATAATACTGAAATGACAAAAATCCACTAAGGGGAAACAGACATGAATTTTTAAACATTCATATATCTGTTTCCCCTTAGTGAATTTTTGTCATTTCGGTATTATTTGTTCATTTAGGTATTATCTATTTTCATAAATTGGTGTGGACATTTTATTATCTTATCTTTTCGAATTTGTGGCTGTTTTTGGTATTTTTAGCGACAGCCACGCTCATCTGGTTGTGCTTGTAGCAATTTAAGGCTGACCATGATTGAGAGAAGGTCAGATTCAGAAACCAGGTTCATACCGGTTGGAGGTTTTAGCTTCTGACTTTGAATTGGAAGTCAAAAATCCTCAACGGGGCATGGTAGTTGGCTATAGCTGAGAAGGGTGCCTCAAGGCCAGATAGCTGTTGGACAAGGGACTGGTGAAGCTGTTGGCCATAAGCAGGAAAGCTCTGAGCAGGAAAAACTCAAAATTTGCACCCAAGGAAGGTCCCTCTTCAGCTCGGATTCTTTTGGCACCTTTACCTGGTAAAGATTTCTACCTTCAGACTTAGTCACTTTTTGGAGTTCAGCTAAAAACTGTAGTCAAACAGGGCTAAGGATGTGCTGCTGTGGAACAGTTTAGCACAGGAGCAAACATAATCTTTGGCCCAGGGGCAAAGCACATTCGTGGGATTGACTTGGCAGGTTTTTCACAGTGTTCTAGAGATCTTTGGAGCAAAATGTTTCTAAGTCCCAGGTATTTTAGGATGCTAGGAGGAGTATACTTTGACACAGTCAAGGGCTCCAGGACCTCAGAAACAGCACTTATGGGTCAAGATACACTCACGCTGAAGCCACCAGCACGGTCCAGGGCAGGTCCAGTTGGAATTGGTTAGCTAGGTTCATCAAGAAAGGGGCGTTGAGCAATTTATTTTGTCACTGTAGCCTAACGGGAGGTCTGCTTCTTTTTTCCTGGTTACAAGTGGGTGCGAGTCCAGCCTTTTGGGTATCCTCAAAGATCTCAACAGAAGATGCAGTCCCTCTTCTGTCTTCCACAAGTCCAGTAATGTTCTGAAGAGGGTGCAGAGGGATGCCATATTTAGGCCCTGAACTAGCTTGTCAGTGGGGGTGAAAAAAGATCCCTGGGGAAATCCTACACACTATTCCAGCAGTTCTTGTGTGCACTACTGCAAATAATACCACAGTGCCCCTCTACCTATATCGAACATGGCACATACCTTTCTTCCCCTGTGCAGAGTTCCTGTGCCCATCCTAGAAGTGTAGTCAAGGAAATGAGTAACTCCTCTTCTGTGGTCACTCAAAACTTATTCTGAGGGCATCTAATCTCCCACTGGGATTGGTTCCTGGCTGACTAGAATGATAAAAAAGAGCACCGTCCCAGGAGTTAGCTGCATCTGCCTTTGACAGGGTAGGCAACTTTGAAGTTAATTAAGTGCCTGGTCATTGCCAGATGGTCATCCTGTCGGAGTAAGAGAACATGTCCCCACACTCAAGGCCTTTGTCTTAGCTCTGGGAGCAAGTTCACACCTCATCTAAGGGGCTATTCAGCTCCTGGGTGACAGACAGAAGCTCATGCATATGGGCTTCTAGAAGCTTTAGGCAGGTGAAAGGTGAGTTTTAAAAAGTACCTTTTATACAATTTTTACTACAAATCCTGTAACTTTACCTGTGAATTGAGTTTGCAATAAATATTTTCAAATGTCTAAGAATGTACTTTGTAGTTGTTTCCTAGGTGGAGATAACATAATTAACTTTAATATTGTATCCCAATGCTATGGAACAGCTAAACCTACAACAGTGAAAATAGCTTTTAGGATCTTGTTACTCTAAAGGATTTAGGCCTGGTCATGACACTGAATCAACTTTGATTACTGCCATGGACGAGCTAAGGATGCGAGTTGACAAAGGGCATTCAGTGGCACTGATTTTATCAGACCACTCAACCGCATTCAACACTGTTTGTCATGCTACCCTTCTAGCTCGGCTGGAGTCCATTGGGTTGTGTGGAACTGCTTTGCAATGGTTCAGCTCGTTTCTTCAGAATAGAAGTCAAGCAGTTGCTCTCCCTCCTTATCGTTCTCAGGTCAGGGCCACTAATCAGGGAGTACCACAGAGCTCTGCCATCAAGCTGATTTTATTCACCATTTATATGGCCCCGTTGATTAGACTTATTAAGTCTCATAAAGTGACTCTAATTAACTATGCTTATGACACTCAGCTTGTTTCTTTGGCTTGCAATCAGGAACTCTCCTCTTTTCATGATTGCATGACCGATATTATTCAGTGGCTCAGGCTCAACTCATTGAAGTTTAATGGGAATAAGACAGAGATACTTTGCTGCATAGCTTGAACAACCCCGAAGGTTTTACCCCCCAATCTCTGGCCTGGATTGTTCATGAGGATTGTTGCTCCTGTTAACACAGTTTGGAATCTGGAAGTCTCCTTTAATGACAAATTAAGAGGGTCATTACGATGGCGGGCGGACAAAGTCAGCCCGCCATCGCAATGGAAAAAGGGACCGCCCGCAAGAGGTGCGGTGGTCCCGCTGTGCCTATTAGGATGCGACCGCCACCATGGTGGTTGCATCCTGTATATTTAACATTGTGGCGGGCGGTGCTGTATTCAGCACCCACCACAATGTTAAAAGGGCATGTTGTGCATTTGCATGCACAACGTGACAGGCACCGCGCAGTGCCTGCCACCTTGTGCATGCAAATGTCGGGGGTACCATGGGTACCCCCCAAGTGCAGCCACCCACCCCCCCAAACACCTGGGGGCCCGCAATGGGCCCCCAAAGGCATTCTCTGCATGCCTTTCCATGGCGGAGTCTCCGCCATGGAAAGGCATGAGACCGCCATCATCGTAATATGGATGGCGGTGCCTGCAAGGCACCACCACCATATTGCAGGCCTCTTCCACCCGGTAGGCAATCGGGCGGATTGCCTACTGGTGGAAAACTGGCAGACGGTCTTTCCGTCCGCCTGGGTCCCCACCGCCATCGTAATATGGCAAGGGGGAAATGTTAGGCGGGCGGACGAAAATGGCAGGCGGATCGCCACCGCCATACGGGCGGCGGCGATCCGCCCGACATCATAATGACCCCCTTAGTGTGGAAAATCATGTCAATAAAACAGCTGCAAATTGCTTGGCGTTCTTGAAAAGTCTTCGGAAGATCCTGCAGTTGCTTCCACCTTTTTCCAGAGCCTTGGTTGTCTGCAGTGTTATTCTTAGCCATTTAAACTACTGCAATGCTCTTCTTTTGGATGCACCTGAATACCTCCTGCATTGTCTGTCAAGGGTGCAGATTGCAGCCGCTAAACTTGCCTTGAACACATCTTGGAGAGCCTTTGCATCTTTGGCAGTAAAGGAGCTACACTGGCTGCCACTTAAGCAAAGAATCCTGTTTAAACTTTTTGCTTGGCCTTTAAAGCCTTTCATGAGATGGGCCCTGTCCCCTTGCAAAAGAGATTGATAAGATATATTCGTAACAGACGTCTTCAATCCGCATCTGCTAATTTGTTTTGTGATCTCAAGTTTAGGAAATCCAGGCAAGGAGACAGGACCTTTACCGTCCTGGCACCCACGCTGTGGAATTCCCTTCCTCCCCTCCTAAGAGGTATGACCGATTTGTTAAAGTTGAGAAAGGTGCTGAAGACCTGACTTTTACCAAAGTAATTGGTACTGAGTCGTACTATTTCTTGGAGCTCTGATCTGTCTTTCCATATGGTCCTTCCCACTTTAACTCATGTATCGCCTTTAACCATTTTGGCCAGTGCCAGGATAAAAGTTGGTGACAGAGCGCTTTATAAAAATGATTAAAAAAAATAAAGACATGTTTAACGTTATGCATTTACATGTCCCACTTTTAAAAACCATGCACCCTGTCTCATTATTATTCTGGTCTATTTAGGGATGACATTAATATTTAAATGGAGGATTTAGGCCTGTCAAGAGGAGTAATTATGACAAGACCTCTGACCTCCTGGTCAGAGACTCTGCTCTCTGCCCCAACAGCTCCACTGTTGTGCCGCTGCCGCTGCCCCCTGCACCTCTTTGTGAAGGTAGGTGTTTGAGTCCCTCCTTCACTCGCAGGCACCTGCCTGCGCCTCATCCCTGGTGGTCCAGTGGGAGAGCCTTGCTCTTCTGCTGGTCCACTGGTGTCTGTCTTCATGTGCCCATTTTTCTGTTTTTGTCAGTCTTTTTGTGTTTGTTGTTATTGTGCCTTTAATTTTCTGTCTTTAAATGTATTTTTCTCTGTACCTGTGCCCTTTGTTTGTGTCCCCCTGCCCGTTTTTTGCTGTCCTTTTCCCACTGCTGCTGCCCCCGTGGCCCCACTCCCCTGCCGGTTCCCGCTCCCCCCTCCCAGCTGCTTCCCTCCCCCTTCCCTATTTAATGGCGGCTGCTGCGCGGCCGCGCAGCTGACGCGTGCAGCGGGTGCACCGCTGGCCCACAGAAGGTGAGCCAAAGGCAAGCCTGTCTGCACCCGTCCGTGACCCGACCACAACCAGCACCAGGGGCCTTGGTTCTCCATCCACCCACCGCTATGATTCAGCTGCCCTACTCGCACTCAACCCCAGAAGGAACAACAACTGCCAGCTGTCTATGCTGAACACCACCCACGAACAGCTCTCCTGCCGACACTGCTGACAAACCTTCACCATCCTCTGCACCCCCATGGCTGCCACACCCACGCCGGACGCCAGCACCCCCGATGCCCTGAGGTGCATCCTCCTCAACGTGCACTCCCTGCACAGACATGCTGTAAAGAACTGGGACCTCCTCGACACCCTCTCGCCAGACGTCGCCTTCTACACGGAAACGTGGACCAACCCTACGTCTGCCTCTGGCATCGCCACCACCCTCCCCAACAGATACAAGATCCAGAGCAAGGACTGCCCCAACGGCCCAGGAGGAGGACTCGCCATCGCACACAAAAGGTCCCTCCGATTCACCACTTCCAGCACGAGCAACCCCCCCGTCCACCACCGAACACCCCCATTTCCAGATCCAGACCTGCCCCAGAATGACCCTGCGCAGCACCCTTGCCTACAGACCCCCCGGACCTCGAACCACGTGCACCACTACCGTTGCCGACCTTATTCCCCACGCCATCGCCTCCATAGATTACATACTTATCGGAGACCTCAACTTCCACCTCGACAACTTCAGCGACCCCAACTCCGCCACCCTCCTGGACAACCTCGCCAACCTCGGACTGAAACAACTCACCACCCCTACCCACAAGGCAGGACACACCCTCGACCCAATCTTCACAGGAGACAGCAACATCTACTTCAGCCACACCACGAAACCCCCCCTGAACGGACCACCACTGTGTACACTTCCACGTTGACAAACCCACCGCCCCCATTCCTGCACCATGCCCTCCGCAAAGGAACTGGAGCAAGGTCACTGAGGAGCACCTCAACTCCATCCTCAACTGTGATGCCCCCCACCTCGACCGACGCCAATTCCACAGCCAAAAACTTCACAGATGGATCACCAGCTGCGCAGACGAGCTCACGCCCCTTCGCAACCCCAACAGACAGCGCCCCAGGAAGGCCACCTGGTTCACCATCGACCTCCAAGAATCCAGACACACCTGCAGACGTCTCGAGAACAATTGGATAAACAGCAAAACTTCGGAAGACCGCACCACATACAAGAATGCCATAACAGGATACCACCAACTCATCAGATCCACCAAAAGGACCTTCATCCGAAACAAAATGCACGCCAATGGCAGCAATGCCAAGGAACTCTTCAACATCATTCAGGAATTCACCAAGCCCCCCCCAGTGAAGCCACAGACATCAGACCCTCCCATGACCTCTGTGACAAACTTGGCTCCTACTTCCACCTGAAAATTTGATCCCTCTATGACAACTTCAATGAACCGACTCCGGACACCCACTCCACTCCTCCCCCCAGCAACGTCAACCTGCCCACCAACTCCTCCTGGACCCCGGTCACCACCGAAGACACCGCGTCGACCATGAAAGGCATTCACTCAGGAGCCCCCACGGACCCCTGCCTTCCGCACATCTTCTACAGAGCTGCTGCCACCATTGCACCTGAGCTACGACGCACCATCAATGCCACCTTCGAAGCTGGCACATTCTCCGATGACTGGAAACGTGCAGAAGTCAAGCCCCCCCCTCAAGAACCCACTCAGCAGGTCCGATGGACCTCAAGAACTACTAACCCATCTCTCTCCTCCCTTTCGCAGCCAAAGTCACTGAGAACTAACGAAATTCATTGAAGAGAACTCCATCCTCGACCCCTCCCAATCCGGATTCCGCAGCAACCACAGCACCGAGACTGCCCTACTCGCCGCCAGAGATGACATCCGCATCCTCCTCGGCCTAGGCCACACCGCAGCCCTGATCCTACTCGACCTCTCTGCAGTCTTTGACACCGTCTCCCACCGAACTCTCACCGCCAGACTCCACGAAGCAGGCATACAGGGAACCGCCCACGACTGGCTCCGCTCCTTCCTCACCGGCAGAACCCAAAGAATCAGACTTCTGCCCTTCCTTTCTGAACCCACAGAGATCAACTGTGGAGTACCCCAAGGATCATCTCTCAACCCCACGCTCTTCAACATCTACATGGCACACCCCTCGCCACCATCAACAGACAGCATGGACTTAGCATAGTATCCTATGCCGACGACACCCAGCTCATCCTCTCCCTCACTAAGGACCCCCTCACCACCAGACTCAGCTTCCAGGAAGGAATGAAGGATGTCGCATCCTGGATGAGCAGCAGCTGCCTCAAGCTTAACTCGGAGAAGACAGAAGTCCTCATCCTCGGACCCTCCCCTCGGCATGGGACAACACCTGGTGGCCGACCGCCCTCGGCAGCCCCCCTACCCCCACGGACCATGCCCGGAACCTCGGTATCATTCTTGACTCCTCCCTCACCATGACCCGTCAGATCAACATTGTCGCCTCCACCTGCTTCAACACCCTCCGCATCCTCTGCAAGTCCTTCAAATGGATCCCCTCGAATCAAGAAAGACCGTCACCCACGCACTCATAACCAGCAGACTGGACTACGGAGGCACCCTCTATGCCGGGTTCGACAAATCTCTGCTCCGCAAGCTCCAGACCATGCAGAACACCGCAGCCAGACTCGTCCTCGGCATCACTCAACACGAACACATCACCCAACACCTGCGAGACCTCCACTGGCTTCCCGTCCAGAAGAGAGTGACCTTCAAGATACTCACCCATGCCTGAAAATGCCTCCCCAATATCTCAACGAAAGAATCTCCATCCACGTACCCAAGAGAAACCTCCTATCGGCCGACCTTGCCCTCACCAAAACTCCGCACATCCTCAGAGACAGAACAGGTGGAAGAGCCTTCTCCTACATCGCGGCAAAGACCTGGAGCGAGCTCCCGATCAACATCAGATGTGCCCCCACTCTTCACATCTTCAGGAAGACCATCAAGACCTGGCTCTTTGACTGACCGGAGCTGCACCCCCCAACCCCCACCGTCTTGAGACCCCTACGGGTGAGTAGCACGCTTCACAATTCCCTGATTGAAGTCGAAATTGCATTTTTAGAACTGCACAGACAGGCTACAGTAGTAGGCCTAAAGTTATGTTTTGCACTGTCATGAGTAGCGGCACAACGTGTGCTTCAGTCCACTAGTGACATTGAAATTACAGGCTCTGGCTACACTTTGTATCATATACTAGGGACTTATAGGTAAGCTAAATAAACTTAGGAGTATAGCCAATTGTAATATGTATTAGGAGTCAGAGCACATGAACTGCAGCACGGTTGACAGTCTTGCTGTGCAGAGTCAAAAAGGCAGCAGCATCAGTCCAAAAGAACGGGGTGATCATGCAAAAAAACTCTTTAAAAAAGTAACTAGATACAGTAGAACTTAACATAAATCGGTCCTTTTCAGGAAACCTTGACTAACCAAATCTTGTGGAGAATGTGGCAGATGCTAAATTCCGTACGCAGCAGATGTTAACAATATTATAGACACAAACGAATCCACCTTTTCCCCAGTTATGGCAGGCCAGAAGTGGGATGCAGAGGGATATCTAGGGGAACATTTACTATTATTTCATGCAAAGCAGCGTAGCAAGGGAACTTGCTGGGCTGAGTTGCATAAAAACATAACAAGATGATGGATGGAGTGCTGAAACTTTTCAAAAACTCACCTCAGGCAGGAGATCTGGGCTAAATCCAACATTCATTTGCTCACCATGCCACCCTAGTTTGGACCCAGTCATATCCAAATCAGTCTTGACCCTTCTCCTCATGGAAATAGTCCAGCCCAAACTGCCAGGCCAGGTCCTTCCTAGGCCGGAAACAAGAATCATGGGACCGGTTTCAGGGTCTCACCCCTCATCAGCCAGGCTAGCTTGAATCCAGTGGTACAGTCAGCAAGAAAAGGATGAAAGGAAGAGAACAGAAGTGCTCTATATTTATAAAGATAAATCCTTGCGATGTACCTGCAGGTGCTGTGTGCTGCTTAGCATATGCAGGCACCCTTGTACCATAATGCAAGGGTGCCTGCGCTACAGCCAGAATAGTATTTGTACAGGAAGAAATACCTTCCTGCACAAAACAATCCTTAAATGCATATTCCTATTTCCATGTGTGCTGCAGAATGAGGAAATGGGAAATAACAAGGAGGAATAAACATATTTCTCCTCGGTATGCCTCTGTCAGGTAGGCATCCATTTTGGCATAAATCCAGGTTTACACGTTTTATGTAACACCTACCTGGCACAAAGTAACACAAGGCAGCACAATACGCTGCATTACATTACATTGAATTTACTAAACTACATAAAGACACTCAAAGTTGCTTTTTGTGGCTTAGTAATTACCAAAAAGTATTTTGTGTAAGGGCTGCACCATAAAAGTGATGTAACCCTGATGCAAAATCATAGTAAATCTAGGTCTTAGTATGAAGCACATATCTCTGATTTCTCCCTTTAATGGTTCTGCTCCTTCCTTAGGGATCACACAAAAAAGGTCAGAAAGGGGCGCCTGACATCCTCACCTAACCAAGTGAAAATCAGTGACATTTTTAAGTAGAGAGAGAAATTGCTCTATCTCATACAAAGTTTGCACCAAGCTTGGCATGGATCTCTTCTGGCCCCACTACCTCCAATATAACTTATTTTCTGATCACAGTTAAATCTATTTGTGAATCGCAGAGCACAAAGAAAAATTCAGAAACATTGCTTAATACTTCAACTCAATAGAGACCCTAATGAAGCAGAACAATCCGCAAACATGAAATCCTAGTCCTAGGCCTGCACAACATTGTCATGAATGAGAACATGTTATGACCCCCACATTTTCCTTAGAGACAATTTTGCCATCAAAGACAAAGCTAGAAACCTTTGTGTAAGCTGGAACAAAAATGACAGTTTTAAAACCAAAATAACTGCAGTAGACAAAGCAACATTTTATCAAATGAAGCTCCTCTAAAAACAGTATTGTTAGAAATATGTAGGAAGATTTGCAAAGATTTCAAGCAATGCAAATCAGAAAGAGAACTTGCTGCTCTGCATCAAATTGAGGGGGCAGGAATGTGCCATATCCACTAAGACATGGTGCACTCCTGCTCTCCCTCTGTGCTGGCGCCCTGAGTGCAATCTAGGGACAATGCAGGTGCCCTTGCGATATGCTGAAAGGGTGCCTACATTACAGGCAGGATTGTTTTTGTGCAGGTAAGGGCACATTCATGCACCAAAACCATCCTTTGAGGCAATTTTCCTCTTTCTATGCCTGCTGCAGAAAGCCGCACACACAGAAAGATGAAATAACAAGGAGAAATCAACATTCCTTTCTGTTACACCTCTCTTGGGAAGGCGTACCATTTTGACACATTCCAAGGTTTACTAGTCTTAGCAATCTGGGAATGCACCAAATACCATGGGTAGATGCAAGAGAACAGCCATGCACCATCCATGGAGCACCTTCCCAGTGCACAGCAACGTGAGGGAGCGACTTGCAATGTCTTGTGTTACTCCAAATTAACTATGCCATGCAGAGTCAAGCAAGTTGGGTCTGTTCGGCATAGTAAATTTGACTTAAGGGCTTGTGTCGCTTTGCTTGATGCAACAGCAAAGCAGTCCCTTACTAAATCCTGGCCATTGTTGGGAGTGCCAGAACAATCAGAAATCACCAAGGTGCGATTGAGCCATTCAAGGCCATTTACCTTTGTGGTCCTAAGTCCACCACATCGCAGCCCATCAGACTGGGTATCACAGATCCCTTTTTAGCACTATACTCTCAGGATAGCAAGGCAAAGCAGCAAAAATATGGCTCTGGGAGGTGCTGCATGTAAGAAACTGAGAAGTCAACAATGCACTAAAATAATACTTATTAATCCAGAGGCCTGCAAGTGGTAAAAAGTAAAAGTAATTTATTGCAGGCATAACTAAATATTACATGCAAAAATACAAATGTATATACAAGAATTTGGTGAAAATATCTGATTAGAACCCTGACTAAATGTACATGATAGAATAGCCAGGGTGCAAATCATGTACTTTAAAGATTTATCACAAGGGGCAACTAACCCCAAAACATTGTTCCTGTTATTTGTGAGGAATTGTTAGAAATGTCAGCCTTAGGGTGCTCTTCCCCTAAACTTGTTACCTACTCCCATCCTGTTTGCTGAATTGTTTTTTGTTGGCATTAGGATACTGTGCACTTTACCACTACTGACGAGTGCTAAATTGCCTGTGCTCACTCTTTAAGACATGGTAAAATTGACTAACACCTGATTGATATATTTAATTTTCTTACAAGTCCTTTGTAACGTTATACAACATGTACTCAGATTCTGTAAATTAAATTCTACTGATGGGCCTGCGGCACTTAGTGTGCCACTCACCTAAGTAGCCTTTTAAAACATGTCTGAGACCTGCCATTGCATGCTGTGTGCAGTTTTAAACTGCCAATTCGACCTGACAAAATAAACCTCGTGCCAGGCCTAAACCTTACTTTTTAATACGTATAGATCACCCCAAAGGCATGCCCTTAAACAGCCTGAGAAGCAGGGTGCATTGTATTTAAAAAAAGGTGGACATGCATTGTTAAGTTTTACATGTCCTGGTAGTGAAAAACTCCTAAATTTGTTTTTCACTACTGTAAAAGCTACCTCTTCCGTAGGAGACCGTTGGGTTATCTTATTACATTTAATAAGTGATAGCTTTTACTGTGGATCAGGAAGAAATGTCATGTTTGGTCTCTAAAGAATTGTAGTTTAAAATCTGCTTAAAGGGTAAAGTCAGATTTTAATTCACAATTCTGGAAATGCCACTTTTAGAAAGTTGGCATTTTCTTGTCCTAACAATTTGGTGCCTGCAGCATGTGTTCTGGGTCAAATGACTGTGATTAACATGACTGTTGACCTTTGCAAATTATTTTTAACCAGTGATACAAAGGGGAACGAGGTGTTGGCATGGTGGGCTATGCTGCCAGGCAAGGGAGTAGCCAGAAAATTAAAATGCCCCCAACTTTGAATCAAAGATCTTATGTTACCAAGCAAGCAAAGTATGTCATAGCAACCCTCCCTGGAAGAGCTTACCTGTCTCTTCCATCCAAGCATCTATCCATTCATCTCTTCATCCTACAATCCACCTGCTGATATCCACCATTTCATCTTTACATTCTGTTATCCATTCAGTCTTTCATCCAGCATTCAGTCACCTTTCTGCCCATCCATATCCAAACCTATCCATCTATCTTCAGACCTATCCATCAAACATATCCATCCCTTCACTCAGTCATACATCCGTTCACTTATCCATCCCACTTGCCTCCATTCATCCATCCTTTCAGCCATCCAGCCATTCTTTCACTCACCATTTCATTTACCCTTGCACTCATCTATCCATCAACTCTTTCACTCGGTCCATCTTTCCATCACTCACTTTTCAATCCATTTACCCTTTAAGTCATCAATCTATGCTTTCACTCACTCATCCATCCCTCTTTTCTCTCATCATCCATCCATCTATCTTTCCACCCTTTCACTCATCCACCCATCCATTCACCCATTCACTCATCCATCTATCCATTCACCCATCCATCCTCCCTTTAACTCACCCATCCTTAAATACAACCTTTCACTCATTCAGCCATGCATCTAACAACTCACATTTTTACTCACCCATCCATCCTTCATTTCACCCACACATCCATCCATCCATCCATCCACTGTTGCTTGAGTTTTAAATCCTTAGAAAAAACACAAGACAAGAGGCATTTGGAAAACAGTCTGTTTAATTAAACATTGTGGCCAGGAGAACAGTTACAGGCACGAGGTTTGAGTACTGTCTCAATTTCCATTTGGTTTGTGTCATTCTTATGTACAAAACAAAACAGGTTATAAAGGTTTCCGGAGTACCATATATGGTGAGGAATGTTGGTTGCTGCCTTTGGAGCCATAAATTAATGGTCCAATAGTTACTATAGGTGGATCTCAACTTCACGTGGACACAGTGTAACCAGTGGATAATGTGTCCAGATGTCCATCTTGGAGAGCACGTCATCACTACGTGTATTAGATACTGATTGGCTATGTGTTCCTAACTCACGTGGCTTCTGACTTTATGGTGTTTTTAGTAACACGAATACCCCCTTTGGCCATGTGTGCTTTATTGGGGCAATCTCCCCTGACCATTGTAATGTAGCTGCGCCTATCTGTGGGATTGATCAAGAGTTTCCTGCTCTAGTATTTGCCTGCCAGCGATGCACCCTCCCACCTGTGACCCATCAATCAATAATCCTGGGCCTTGGTCTCAGGGCCTGCTTGACTACATATTTGCTAATTGAGATAGAAGTGGAGTTCAGAACGTACAATTTTATTAATAAGGGCGAGATTTCATTTTTATCGATGAACATATCAATTTCCATATTAACATTCCCCCTCTAGATGATTTTTCAACTACACTATCTAAATCATGCAGTTGTAGAGTTACTTTATTTGGGACCTGTTGTTCCTTATGCTTGCTTTTGACTAAAACTGCCTTCCTAATTACTTTCATTCTACCTATTTTGAGGACTGCACTTTTACAGCAGGTGATCCCAATCGTATAACCCCACATACAAATAGAAACGAATATACGACGTAACTCCGCATACAAACACTCCGCATACCATTACCACAAATTTTTTCCAACGCAAATGCAATGACCCCGCAAGTTTTTATAACGAAGCAAATACAACTAATTTTGTATTAAAGCTATTAAAAGTACATTAACAACGCATTTTTAAACAACGCATGCCAGTACAACGAAAAAAAAATGTGTCAATATGTTTAATTTTATAAATTAGTCACTTACCTACTGGCACGGGATGCCAGGGAAACAGGGGTTTAGGGTGGGTAAGTAATTTAAAAATGACGGTATTTAAATTGATACACTTTATTTCGTTTCATTTTCGCATTATTCTTTTACTCTCTAACTTTCAAAATTAGTTTTTTCTTACCTGTAAGCAGATCTCTCTTGCAGCCGTTCTTGATCGAGACGCTCTGTAATGAAAAGTATTATACGTGTTAGCACTTTCGTCATTTTCAGGCATAAACATAAAAAATGGACATAGTGCCTCTGAGCACTGCCTCCGCATATCGTTACAATGCGGTTCCTGCATGCCAGTATTCTTGAGTGAATGGGGGTGCAGAGTATCAGGAAGAGGCATCCATACAGGGCCATCACGTAGCAGAGTGGCTGGCAGAGTTCTCCATACAGGCCCATCGCGTCGATCCTTCTTTCCGAGACCTGCTGAAGAGAAGGAAAAGGCATCAACATGGGTCCTCTTCAAAGGTAGAATGAGGCTACTTCCTCCACCAATCAGCACCCGCCACCGCACACTCCTCCATGTTCTCTGTGACAACATACACCGTACACCCAGGGCCACCTACCACTGCACACTCTGCATCACCCAACCAAGACATATACTTTTAAAAAGGACATTTTGCCTGTGAGTCCCATCTCCGCATACCGTTACTGCATGCCAGTATTCATGAGTGAGTGGGGGTGGTGCAAGATTTTTCCCACCGCCACTTCCGCTGACCGCTGTGCAGAGGCAGTTCTGGACTTCAGGTAAGTGACCAATTTAATCTCTACCTCTACTGCATCGGCATACCATTACAATGAATATGCATACTAAATGATGCGTGTTAATAGTATATTCGTTGTAATGGAATGCGGGGTAAAAGACAGCGTTGTAAATCACCATGTGTTTAAATGGTATGCGGGGTAAAAGTATTCGTAATGAAAAATTTGATGTAAAGGATATTCACCAATAGAAACACAACAATAACTGGCAACAGTGATTTACAGAAACCGGATATCCATTGTGGGAGCCGGGACAACTAATTCGAAAAACCACTCCTGCTCAGGGGCACCTCCCTCTTCACGCATGCTTCTTTGATTATTATACAATGGTTGCATTGTCCATATCATTCCCTGGGATGAACATGCAGCAGGAGGCTCTAATCATGGCACACACTCCTCCCTCAATTGCAGTTATTAAATCCAGTACATAACGGTGCTGCATTACCATGAGGCGGATGGCTTCGCATTTCTTCCTTGATCTAATTGAGGCCAAGCTCAGTGTTGTTCATCATTTTGAGCATTTTACACCGGGAAATTTGTAGCCAGCGGGCGTTAGATTCTGTCTGCAAGGTTAAGAAAGATATTGACACCCATGCTCCCAGCTGTGCTTCTATCAACAGTCTAAATTCTTCTGGAATGTCTTTTAACTGTGCCCAGCCAAAATTGACAGCAACTCTCCTTTCACAAGCTTGGTGCAGCAAGGTGGTCTTTTTCTTTTAATGGGTGCTGGTACAAGTCTGTTAGCTCTGCTCCAGGAATGTCCAGGGTCGGGTGTGCATGGTGACCAGGGAAAACAGTCTTCTCCAACTGGGAACGCGCTGAGTGTAGGCATGCTTGCCTCAATGCCAATAGTAATCCATCAGTTGGAGGTGCCCTTTGCATATCTGGAATAGGTAATATCACTTCGCAGTTAGCATTTGTGCCCATCAGAAGTTTTCCTTTTCCTCTGAAACATAAGGAATGCAGTGTAAGTTTCCATACAATCGGGGATTGACCTTTCCCTTCTAGCCAAGTGTATCCAACTATCTTGGTGTCCCAGATTTCGTGACATAGGGTAGCCATACTTTAATCAACCCTCCCCCATGTGATGATGACTCATTCTGCTTTCTATCGTTGAGTTCAACAGCTCTACATAGGAATTCTAAGTTGGGAGACAGCTTGTTCTTTAAGAAGACTGCCCTGGATACACTAAAAGCCACTCTGGATCCCAGATGGATGCTGGAGTGGACATGTTTGTGCATTGACTTGGGGGATTTATTACCTCCAAAAATCTCTTCTCTGGGAAATCTCAGGGCCATGTAATATCTTTCGATATGGTACCCTTCCGGCACTTCCTGTCCAGCTCAGTTTGGATATCAGTGGGCTCAGTTAGGATGTACTTATATACAATAACAAATGGTATAAAGGAATAGATGTGTTAGACTTGGCACCATTGGCGTGGGTCTCCCTTCCATTTTTTGCTGTTGCCTCTTATGTTTTGCTGGTTTTAGATGCTTTTGGGCACTGTGCCACTGCTGTTCAGTGCCACAGTGCAAGTGCTCCCTACTGTAAATTGATGTATGGATTAGTGACTCCATGATTGGATGATTGATTTACTTGTCAGTCCCTAGTACAGTGCACTGAGTGTGCCCAGGGCTTGTAAATCCAATGCTGCTGGTGGGCTTGCAGCACTGGTTGTGCCACCCACAGAAGCAGCTTGTAAAATGTGTCTCAGGCCTGCCATTGCAGAGCCTGTGTGCGGTCTGTGACTGCCATGTCGACTTGGCAAGTGCACCCACTTGCCAGTCCCTAAACCTTCCCTTATCTTCATATCAGACACCCCTAAGGTAGGCCCAAGGGCAGGGTGCATTGTAAGTATAAGGTAGGACATGCCCTGGTGTGTGTGGCATGTCCTAATAGTGAATTACAGCCATTTTCGTTTTTCACTATTGCAAGGCTACCTGTTCTCCATAGGCCAGAATGGGCAGTTTGATTATTACACCTTATAATCCTAACTGACCCAGGGAACATGGTAGAAAAACGAATTTAGTATGCCTGAACTCAGAATGATAAAATGCATCTTTTAGTGAAGTTGGTTTTAACATTCTGTGTTTGAAAATACCACTTTTAGAAAGTGGGTATTTTCTTGCCTAAACTTCCAAGCCTGCCTCTGCTAGGGTTGTGTATTCCTTGTCTGGAGATTGAGTGACAGGGGCTGGGGGTGGCTACAGGAGACAGGGTGAGTCAGCACAGGGCTGAATAGAAAGATCTGCATCCAGAGTGGAGGGAAGAGTTGCACCTGGGTCTGAATAGGGCTGTGCCTGCCTTCCACAATGCTGGCTCCACCTCCTGCCGGGCGTCTGATGGCTCTGCCCCTCACTCACAAAGGAAAGAAGGAGTCAGAAAAACAAAGTGCTCCAGGACTGACCAGAACTGGTTTTGGACTAGGCAGAGGCCTCTCTGCCTTCAGAGAACAAAGAGAAACTGTGTATAAAAGGGGACCCAGACCCCTAGGAAATTAGATCACTTCTGGGAAATCAAGAAACCTGTTGCCAAGGAGAAGAACCGGAGAAGCTGAAGGAGGAGTACTGCCCCTGTGCTGTTTTGCTGATTGGGGTTGGCCTGCAGTGGTTGCTTTCTACCAAGGACAGGAGAAAAGACTTTGCTGTGCTTTGTCATCTTGAAGAAGAGAATCTCCAAGGGCTTGAACTAGAGCTTGCCTCCTGCCTGAAGTCTCAGGGATACAAGACTTCACCAACCAGCTCCCCCTGCATTCCCTTGCTGGGAATTGAAGTGCCTGCTGTTGTGCTGGGCCTTCTGAGAGACTGCGTGTCGCTGGGAGCTGGAAGCGCGACTCAACAACGAGAAGCGTGTCGCCGCCGCAGCCGCGGTCATCGCATCGCTAAGGAAGCGAGACGCCGCTGCCATCCTCGCATCGCCGAAGCGCGGCGCATCACCGGAGAAGCGGGACGCTGCCACAGAGGTCATCGTCGCATCACCGGAGAAGCGCGTCGCAGGGCCTGTCGCGGCTCCAAAGATCATCGAGTCGCCGCACGGCCGCCGGGCGTGCACGCATCACACCAACGTTGTCACATCGCAACCAAGACGCCATTTTGTCGCATCGTACCGGAGAAGAGTATCGCATCGAGGTGCCATCTTGTCGCATCGCACCGGAAAGCAGTAAGAAACCGACGCATCACCTCCCCACACAGTAAGGAAGCGAGCATCAACTCCCCTGCGCAGCAGTAAGGAACCAATGCATCCACTCCCCTGAGTGTAAGGAACCGACGCATCACCTTCCCTGCGACCCTTTTGTTTTCTTTGCGTTACGCATTCAAGGTACATTGAGAGTAAAGTGTCGCATTTACAACTTGAGAGAACTGAACTATTTTATAACCTTTTAAAGTCTATTTTTGAGTACAGTATTGTGGATTTTTGCTATTGGGTCTTGTGATAAGTCTATATAAAGATTACTTATTTTTACATAACAACCTGTGTGGTGTCCATCTGTAGTGTTTTCACTGTATTACTGTATGTGTTCCCAAATGCTTTACACACTGCCTCTGAGCCTGTCTGCTCGTGCCAAGCTACCAGGGGGTGAGCAGGGGTTATTTTAGGAGTGTATCCCCCTTATCCTGACTAGAAACAAGGGTCCCTATTTGGACAAAGGTGCAAACCATTGCCAACTAGAGACCCCCAGTTCTAACAAGATGCAAGACAGTTACTGAGTAGAGCACATTTAATTACCCTCTCCACAATTATTGTTCTTGATGAATATATCAAACCATAATTATATCCCACATGGACGATCGCACCTAATCAATGAAATAGACACAAAAAGATGACATATATCACAACATTCTATACATAAACCAAACAGCATACATGTATCACACAATAACCCGAACAAATTATTCTCACTAGTGTCTTCCATACAATTCTGGACAGACCACTAAGAGGTAGTCAAGGTGGCACACTTTAAGGTAATTAAATGTACTCTACTCAGTAACTGTCTTGCATCTATTCCTTTATACCATTTGTTATTGTATATAATTACGTCCCATGCCCAGGTATAAAAGGGTCATTTGGGTATACCCCTGTTGATTTTGATCAGTTAGGATGTACAGCACTGTTGGGCTGGTGTTGTATCGGGTCAGGTTTACATCTACCCTGTGTGGTTCTATCTTGTTGTGTTGTATCTTGGCCCTTATCCTACATAGGTAGAGGTGAACAAGGCATTTTGCTTTCTCGGGGGGTATTTCTTTGGACAAGTAAAGCCTATCTGTACCTACTGCGTGTGGGCTCAATGATCAGACATAGCATGACCTGGCTGATGCTTGGGAGCCGACTGTGGTCATCTGCTGGTACCATGTGTTATGTAAAAGGGTGCTGTGTAGTGCGTGTGGGATGCTTGTGTTCTGTTTAGTGTAATTGTAGGTAACATATAAAGAATCCTACGAAGGCGGGGTAGCTCCCCATTAGTGAATCTATTTTGACTCAGCAGTTCCTCAGTAGTACTCAAGTGTGGGACTACCCATAGTAGGCAGATCATACATAACCATATAGATATACATACCTTTTGTCATGATACTGCAGTTCAAGGTATGGGTCCCTTCTGAGTCATCTGTGCTCCTCTGGTGGCTGTGTTGTTCAAGGGTGTCATAGCCATGAAAGGGCTCAAATGCACATTGGAACGGTGCATCCACGTGGATGTTAAGCAGATCCCTTGCTGAGGGCCAGTCGGTTTTTCCTCCCTCCGTTGGTACAAGTTCGCCAATGTCCTTTTTTCATTTGGGTTGCGGGGGTTGATGACAATTCAGCTAATTACACATGCTCCATTATTAGTGGTTTCAGAGACCCTGTATTTTACCCCAGGGGTGGGATTCCAACAACTTACTAGTTGTGATCTAGTAAGGTATTAGAAGGCAACTCCTATAGTAAACGCCTTTTAGTAATTTGGGGAGTAAGGGTGATTATTCGGACCTTGTCTGACATTTCGGTTCTGGGCGGTCAGATCAGTGTTAGGTAGGTTTGTGTAGTGGTTTCATGAATACAGGGAGGGAGAGAAATGTGGTGTTAGTGGGAGTTCAATGGGTGGCACTAGTTTTATCAAAGGTGCCTCGTCCGGTGCATGCATAAGAGTACGGTTGTTGTGTGGCCCCTTTCCTGAGGCAATTTTTCCTGCTTGGGGGCTACCTGGTTTTGATATTACTTCCAGTTTCTTTTGCTATGGGTTGTGTAGCATAGTCCTTATATGATTGCTATATGTGCGTGAAAATGTGGGAATAGGGGATATTGCCTTTTGGTGTTGCTGGTGTTTGCCACATACCCCGTGAACAAGTTTTTGTGCTTGTGCATCTCCTTGTTCCCACCACATGGTGTGTAGCGTGACCCTCCCTTGTGGCCTCAGATACCTGGCGTTGGCTGATCTCGACCCCGCCTTTTTATCTGGAATCTTTGTTTGGGCTAGTTTTGGGCAGTTTTTCTCTAATTTTTGGATGTTTCCATAGGCCGCATCATTCATTGTTTCCCAGGGGAGAAGGTCAGAGGCTGCTCTGTGCATCTTCCTCCTACCCTATACTGACCCGTCGAGTCAGCAGTCAGGGCCGACTGTTTCCTGGATGGTGCCTGCAAGGCTGGAGCAATATGAGGGGACTATGCTTGGTACAGGGTTAAGCTTGGAAGGAGCGCACCCAGTGCCCAGTGAGCCATTTGAAGCAGGGGTACAGACTCAGAAGTCTCCATCCCTTGCACCCCCTATCTATCAGGCCCCACAATGCCTTGAAAGGTTGAGTGAACCTCCAATTGGAATCTAGAGCTCCTCATTTCACTCAGGTAGGGTGACCAGATTTCTAAAGCCATAAAATCAGGACATTTTCAGAAAAATACTAGTAGGACTTACATTTTTATATCACAGAGTGTGCAGAATGCGTTCAAGACAGCACTTACCAACAGAGAAAACACTGACCCCTAGGTACCACAGGATATAAACTAAGTATGGGCTCATAAAGGCTAGTTTAGTGGGGCCTCTAAAAAACCTGGGAAAATCTCCCAGACAGATGATCCAAAAATCAGGATTGTCCCAGCAAATCTGAGATGTCTGGGCACTCTACATCGAGGCCTCTTGCTTACTGATTCTCACGTGTGGGGGTTGTGAAGTTTTATAGTCCCATCATCTCAGGCATAAGAAGAACATTGTTCCCGTCACTGAGGATGGCATTTTAACCAGTTTTCTTTCCCGTCCAATCGCCAGACTGCCCTGCCCCTGGGTTGTGGCCAGTTAACCACGCCCGGGGGGATCAGTAGCAGAGTGGGGCCTAGTTTCTGTAGGAGCTTTAGGCAACCTGATTATTCTGTGCTCCATGGAATCACCATTGATGCTCAACTTAGTGTGGCCGCCTGATTGGCACAGCCCACACCAACCCGGAATTCCTGGAAGCAAGTAAAAAACTTTCTGGACCCCCAATGCTGTCTGTAGCCTTTTCTGTTCTGATACAATTTTTAGGGAAAGGGGGTAGGGGAGTGCTGGTTATGATAAGTTGCTGGGGTTGTTACTGTCTGTCTTCATCTTCCTGGGGAGTCTATTTTACTATGGAGTTTGGCTCTGTGGTTGTGTGAAGGTGCTACCTCCCCACATTGTCATCCCTCCTTGCCAGGGTTGTGCCCCTGGTCCCTGTTTTGCTGGATTCCCTGTCTGTGGTTGCTGCTGCCATGTGCTCTTCCAATTACTTAATCCCTGCTGAGGTTGTGTGGCAACTGGGACACCTCCCTGCGAATGAGTGATATATTCTGATTACTCTGTGCTTGGTACGGAGGAGGGACGCTCATGGAGTTTTGCAGCAGCTGGCCTTGACACTCTAACCTTTGCTGCTTTTGCTGCTCATCGTATGCCTTTGTCCAACATGCCTCTACCAGGTGACCCCACATATGACAATGGTAGCACTGTCTAATGTCTGGTTGCGTCCAACCTCCATGGCCTCCACTACCATAATCTGTTTGCGCTCCTGAACTACCTGTTTGGAACCCCCTAAAGTTTTGTACTGAAGCCCGATTGTGACAGGTGCCATCTGCATGGCTGCGGCCATTACTGTTCCCTCGAGGGCAGTCCTTTTCAACTTTTGGTGCACTAATTTTGCTGTGTCTTTTTGGGTTTGCTCCTGCTTCTCTCTATCCTTTTCTTGATTTTTCTTGTGTTAGTAGAGTATGTGAGCTTGTATCTCCCACCATGGTATCTAAACCAACTACGCTGTCCAACCTGCTCTGTATGTCAGTGAGTAACCCTTTCTTCAAAATATTGTAGAAAAATGTGACTTGTGGGCCCGTATTGGCCCACGGCTGTCCGGTTTCTTGTCCCCCATCTTTCCCTCATTCTATTTCAGAAATCATTTATGCTGTCCTTTGGCTTCATGGTCTCTGCCATTAGCACTCCTACATCTGGGCGGTCAGGGAATATTTCCAGATCCTATGCCTGTGCGTAATAAATGTGGCCCGGTCATGCTGGGTATTTGCTACTGTGATTGCTGTAATGTGAGCTTGGGAGAATATCGTGTTAGTCTGCTCCTCAATTAGAATACTTAGCAGACTGTTAATGTCTCCTATCGGTAGATTGATATCTGCTGTGTTTCTCGAAGCATGTAACCCATTTCCCTGGCCCATCCAGCAATGACAGTGGCTTTGTTCTGAGCCCCTCTTTATCCATCTGGACCCATCGCATATATACAATCCCTGCTGTGCCCTTCTGTAGTAGCAGGCACATTCTAGGCGACTCTATGGGTTTCTGCCCCACATAGCATCCCCATCTTTTGAGGCATTGCTGTATGCAGAAGAAGTCCCAACTGGGGTTTCCTCTTTCATGCCTTATGCCCTCCTCTAATACTGCCATGTCTCCTATCTCAAATTATCCTTCCCTCGGCCAAGAACTGTCATATTGATCCCTCTACTCAGGTCAATCTGCTAATAGGTCGCAAAAAGGGTATGCAAAAGTCTTGCCTTCCCTTTTAGCTATTAACTCCCTCAGGGTTTGCCTATCTTTGTCGTGTACCTGTGAGGAGCAAACCATATCCTCATCGATGCTTCCCTTGTGTGCATGCACAGGTGCCAGGTTGTTTTTCCTGGGTCGCGGGTGGATCAGTACCAGGCTGCCTTGCTCTTTTATCTCTTGGTCAGACCCTCTCCTATGTCAACTGAACGATGTGGCTCTGAGACCTGCTAGTAGCCTTTCATTGCCCTCAGACTCTTCCCAGTGCTGTGCCCTGTACATGGCCCCGCTTTCCTCTTGAGAAGAGTGTGCTGTCGTTCACTCTCACTCTAACTCCCAGGTGCGTGCCCTTGTTGTTTCAAGCATCCGTTTATGCCTCCCTTCCTCGTGCTGTCTGGCCTGGCCCATTAACTCAGAGCAATGAGCTGCTTTTGTTAACCTGGCTTCACCCTCAAATTCGCTCTCCATTTCCTCCTCGGCTACCTGTGTGCCCCCTATAGCCCCACCCTCGTCATCAACTCCCGGGGGACAGGAGCTCCCTTCATCACCTGAGCTTGCTGAATCGCTATCGACAATCACCACAAACTTCCCTGACACACGTTTACACTCTCTTGAGCAAGTGCAAATGTGTATTTTACCTGCCTTTGAAGTGTCACGTGTTGAGAGTGGTGGACGGGGAGTCTAGCTTTTTGGGACCTTCCCTAGGGTCTTAGGCTGTGCTGGAGGCATCTGGGCTCGCTTGCTTTTAGATTTCTCAGGCTTAGACCTGACTGACCTTCTTTCGGTGGGGCTCATCAGCTTCTGCTATTATTGGGTTTGACTATCCTAATACAAGGGGAGCTGGTGCGAGTACATCCATGGTACACACAAAAAAGGGGAGGTCAGAGGAGAAGTTAAAGACCTGCAAGGGTTGACTCCCCTATTTACTATTAATCACAGAAAAAAGAACCCTCAGGTCCAAGTAGCTGGACGAGAGCAAGAAATTATGTAAGAAGGTGTCTCACCAAACCCTGGGATATCTCTTTTATAGGACAAAATCCCTCACCCACTAAAGGTGGCATGCTTCATCATTGGGATTCTCCTCATACCGGGATGCCTAGTACCGGCATGGGCTACAACCCCCTCACTGAGAGGGAGGAGCTCAGGGATGTTTTAGTTATTGGTCAGAGGTATGCTAAATACCACAATGATGAGTTTCTGATCAGGTCAGGTGAGAGATGCAGCGCAAGAAAAAGGGATGGTGAAAGAATAAAACCAGGTACGTAATGTACCTTTATTGACACGTCCTGGGGCTAGTGTTAAAAACAGGGCACTGGCAGGGATAACATATACCTGCAGTTAGTGACGATAGTGGTCTACATGTTTCAGCCTTTTGACCCTAAGAAAAATGTGTCTCGGCTTTCGTCAGGTCCAACTTGCGCTGCTGTGAAGTGTAGTGAATGTCAAAATTCCAATGTAGTACGGAATGACAAGGGTGATCGCAAATAATCAAAAAGAGGTTCTGAGCAACTCAAAAGAGGAAAAAGATACAAAAGAAACAAATGATACAAATCCAGTGATCCTTTTTCCATCTGTGGTATGTTTTACAGGGGATTCACTGGTAACACCTATATAAAGGCATAATTGGAAAGACAAATTTGGGATTTCTTATGCAGGGATGTACAGTTTTACATTTTGGATATGCTCTCTCTTGGTTCTTAATGCTTTGTGAAAAAAACAACCAGTAACAGGCACAATGTAGAGTGCATTATCATTAACAACTCTGAAAAATGTTTATGATTGTAGGAAGGTGGAATCTGACTACATGGTTGCCCCCACTTTTTTTCTGGTGTTTTGATGGTTTTTGACTTAGTTTGGCTGGGAACCTGCTATTCAGGTCCCCAGCCTATCTGCTTTCGCTTATAAATTGATTCCATGTACTTTAGGTACACCACAGATTGGATTCTGGAGTGCCCTTATAAGTCCCTAGTATATGGTATACTATGTACCCAGGGCATAGGTACCCCAGAGGCCTACCAGGGGCTGAAGCATGTATTGTGCCACCCCTGGAAAGCCATCCAAAATGACACCACAGGACTGCTACTGTAGCCTGAGTGAGGTGGTGCATGCACCCCTTACAGAGATATAGGTTCACTATATCTCACCTATCACTGCACATAGAAACCTATCAGTCACCCCTATGGCAGGCCTTATCAATCCTGAAGGCAGGGTGCTTGGTTATATGTGAGAGGGTGCCCATGCATGAGCAGAGCACCCCTGCAGCCTTCGGAATATATCCTCCGGGGTTGTCAGTGGTGCAGCCTGACCATATACTCTTAAGTGCATTATAACCTCGCGGTAAATGCTAACTTTGGGATGGCTGCACGGAAACATGTCGTGTTTGGTGTCAAACACCTTGGAATCATACCCCCACAACAGTAACTGGTGTGGGAGTATGATCCCACCCTTCTAGAGGGAGAGACATCACAGCACCGGTATACCCGGTACCAACTAAACAGAGCCCTGGCATCACAAAATGGATGCTGCAGCCACAGACACGAGACTGGCCTCCTGCTGCTGACCGAAACTCCGGCAGGGGAGGCCTGGACAATAGGTTTCCTGTCACAGGGAGGTGTTACCACCTCCCAGACAGGCCTTAGTGGATTGGGGCTGGGTGGGTGCACTCCAAGAGTGCTTTGAAGTCCTGCACTGGGGGCACATTTGGTGTCCTCGTGCATACCCCAGTTCAAACCGGTTGCAGGGGCTGCCAGCCCCTGCTCTGGCGCAAAACTGGACAAAGGAAATGGGTGTAGCCACCCCTCTTTCCAAACCCTCCCATAGGTGGGTCCCCAGAGTTAGTCCAACCCCTTCCTTAGGTATAAAGAAGGAACCCCTGGCAACAGGATTTTAGATATCCCTGGACGAAACTCTGTAACTGAATCCTGGAACTTCGACGCTCTACTCAAGACTAGAGGACTGAAGAAATCTCCCTTGGGGTCAAGGAGTGACTCCCCTGCTTGGCAGGCACCAACAAAGCATTTGCTGGTCTGCATCTCCGAAGCTCCCGCTGGACTCCAAAGGTCTTGCGGCCCAGGAAGAGGATTTCCAGACATCTCAGAGGCCGACCCGAGTCCCCAGCAAAGCTGAGACCCGCAGCCCTCGTGAGTAGCGTGGAACCGGAACTCCTGGTCACCATGCACATTTGCTAGTGCATTGACTTCTCGACAACTCTTGAAGTCCTGCTTTGGGTTACTCGTAGCCCAGGCCCCGAGCACTATTTACATCGAAGATTGTGAGCCTACATGTCACGAGCGTTCCGTGGGCCCGCTTCTTGCATTTCTGCTTGAGGCCCCTTTGCGATCCCTGGTCCGTTGACTGGTGGGTCCCTGTGAAGGCAACTCTGATTTTCATTGGGCGTTTCTGGTTGCTCCAGACGTGCCCTAACTCCCCACCAAGTGTTGAGTCCCTCAGACCTTGCTGTTCTGCTCCGAAGCATCTTTCTCCTTTCTGCGTGGGTTGCTGTTGCCAAGGCTTGTTGTGTTCAATCCAGATACCAATGCTGCAGCACTCGACATCCTTTGTGGGACAGCTTGAATCCAGCTCCTGGTTGTCGTCGACGCCTCCTGGTCCTCGTGGCTGAAGATTCAAGCTTCACCTCTTTCACCTGAAGCACCCGACATCGGTGGGCATTCGACTATTGTGCCCCTGGTCACTGGCAAGTGACCCAGACTCTGTCCCCCTCTGCTTTCAGGTTCTTCTCTTCTCCGATCCAGGCTTGGATCTCTTCGGACACTTCGCATCTTCCCGGCAGCAGCACTTCCCTGCAGACTGCCATTGAAAACGACGACGCGACCCGACACCATTTGACACCTATGCACCCGGCTTCCCTGGGTGAGGTAACTCGAGTACTCCGGTGCTCCCATGGGTGTTGACCCTAGAACTGTCTAAGTCCAAGAGGGTTTGGTCCCAGTCCATTTCTAAGTGTCCTTAAACTCTAAAACGATAACCGCGACTTTCCCATAGACTTTAACGGAGCTCGTGGCTGTGTTCACACACTGCACACAGCGCCCGTGGGTCCCCTGTGTCACTACCTTGGGTGGTTCCTTGGGGTCCCAGAGATTCTACAGGCTCTAGGCCTTGTGTCTACTTAAGTCGTGGTTCTTATACCACTTTCTTAATATATGGTTTGGTACGCCCCTAGGGCTAATCGTATATTGTGCTATTTTACTGTGCTATTCGACTTGTAACTTGTGTACTTTCACCTCTAGCCTCATAAAGAGACTATTGGGTTGTGTTTAGTAATAAATACATATATTTTATATATATACCTGGTGTGGTTCTCCTTTCATTTGGTCATTCATGAGGTTATAACTGGTAAAACAATAGCTTAACACTCCTTCAAGACTTAGCCTGAAGGCTGCTCTCCAGAGCTACCACTAGGATAGCTTTCAATAAAGGTTGTCTTTAAACCTATCATCAATAAAGGTTGATTGGACTGGTGCAAGGTGCCCACTATAACTAGTGGACAGCATATACCAGGCCAACTTCTCACAATGATGAGAATTACAAATTGCATGTTCATAACAATTCAACAGATGCATTTAATGTGTCAATCCCTCAACGTATCTTACCCGTATATTGCAGGAGGACAAACCACGCCTTAAACTGGCATGCAGCTAAGGAAGTGCACCGCTCTGAAAAAACATGAGGAATGAGTCAATTATCTCATTATCATAGTGTTTAATCACATCAAACAATAAACAAACAGTCAGGAAATTCACGGAGAAAGACATGAAGGATTAGTAAATCATGTGGGTAGAAACCTCTGTGAGGTATCCACATCAAAGATCCTTATCACATGAATCGGTATCGTAATAGTAACTCTTATACATGTGTCAGAGGAGACCATCTATGCCCCTATAGGGAACCCCACTCTAATGTTGGGTGGTCCAGAGGAGCTCCGAATTAATATAAACTATGGGAACTGGGGGGGAGAGGAGGTCAGAAAGAGTGACACAAGAATGCGGGTAAAACAGGAGCAAGCTGAAATGGCAGCGAAAGTAATTGTGAGTACATCCATCCCTGCATATTGTGGGGGAGGTGCCGATGCCGTGCTCACTATTGACACTGTAGAGCTAAAGGTTTGAACTTCTTCAAAGATGGCCCATAATTCTAAAACTGATTCTCTTTTGTCTCTCTTCTGTATATTTGGTTTTTATATGTGTTTTAGTATGCGCAATTATATTTGTGTCAAATGTTCCCTCCTTGGCCAGGGAAATGTGTGTGCCTTTGCGTGTAAATGACACCCCTAGTAATTCTTTTTATCTGTTTGTGGAGTCTAGTTTCCATATGCTTTAATGTGGAATCCATGGCAATTTTATTTAATTTGGATAATTACAACTCAAATCACATTTTTCTTGTTTTGTTTGTCTAATCGTAGGGGCAATTGTACGTGGTGCACTCTTACAAATTACGTAGTAGGCGCTCAGCGCTTACAATTTTTTCGTCAAACAATTTGAATGAGCATTTCAATAAAAACAATAAGAATGCACATGTAGTATTAAAACATAGGGCAAATATGCGATATGTTAGAATAGCATCTGGATGATCTCAGCTTTTCACACAATACAGATTTCAATAAAAAATCAATGCATTATCATCACATACAATAACACAGTTCAATAATTGGTTGACATAAAAAATTACTTTGTCACAAAAATGTGTACGTTCTTCTCACATATTATCCTCTAACAAAAGAAGACTAACGTGGAATATGTTCCTAAGTGAGCTGGATAGTCTGCTAATATCCGGTCCTAGACAAAGGTGGTAATCATAGAAACCATTTAGTAATAACTCTGAAATCACTGGTTCCTCTTGGCCACACAAACATTTCCTGGATCCAATTTTTCCCTATACGAATTCCACACTGTAACGCCCTGGATCATTCCACATGTACCCCCCACTCCTTCAAGATACTACAGCTGTTAAGAAATCTCCTTAGCACTGGGAAAACATTGAACTAAAATCTATTAGACTGAGGTATCATCTCTGCACAATCAGGATAGCTATGTCACAAAAATCAGCATCCTGGGAGTCATCAAGCTCTATATTCACCTTAGCTAGCATCAGCTATCAAACAAAGGTGACTTCAGCGGGAATGCCTCTTAGGCCGCCTTACGACTGATTCAGTAAGGGCATAAAAAATAGGCAACATGCCAGACCCTGTCAGTAGCAGCGTGCTCCTACTAGCTTTCTATAGTTCTCCCTAGTTTACCATACACCAAATAGTTTAGACTGTTTTAGGTTCGAATGTACTCTTTTACCCTCTGTGACGGCTGCTTCAGGACAGACCTCCGCCCTGGGGTTTTAGCAGAATTTCCAATCAATTGCGGTGTCTGCCCACCTCTCTCATTGCACAAACATAAATCCATCTGAGCGGTGTCACCTTGTCAGGGTCACACAGCCCCCCAAAAGGAAAAGGTTCTCCGTTAGTGTAATCAGCCTTAGAAACACCACAGAGGCTAGAGTAGGTCAATACTGGAGGAGATATTGGGCGAAATGGAAACTCAAGATGGCCGCCAAGATGCTCACTTTTCAACAGCATGCTAGTGTTTATCCAGCTCGTGACAGCGTGGAATGTCCAGGTGTAGCACCCGCATTAGCGCGCACTTCACCTGAGGTATTCGAGCAGTAGGACGTTTCCTGAAGTTTGGCGCAAAAGTTTAGTTAGGGAAATTCTCGTTGCGCACCAATTCTTCCACGCTACCTCGACGTGCCAAGTTCCAGTCAGAGCGAGCAGTGTCATTCCAAGGCGCATGTCAGTAAGCAGGAGATATTTAGTTCGAGAGTATTTTTGGGCATGCGTGCTGTTAGTCAGGAAAAAATTCAGTCTTCCACAACAGTGCATGGGCGTTTTAGTTGAGAGAGAATACCACGCCTAGTGGGAGTAGTGTTTAAGAAATCAGAGGAAGAGTCAGCACAAGTTAGAGAGCTGTAATAGCGCACTCGAGTTTTAGTCTCAGTTGTTCCTGCTACAGACTATTCACTGAGCTTAGTTGGGTGCAGCTTATGGCGGACTTTCTCCTCACTTGTAAATATTAAAGAGTAAAGTGAATAATTCAGGTGAACCAGTTAGGAAATAAAAAGAAGTTTTTAATATTCAAAAAAGTATGCTGTAAATAAGAAAAGAGTTACACTTACCCGAAACCAAGAAGGGGTCAACATCATCTGTACAGAAGTAGGTGAGAAAATCTACAAAGAGAAAAAGAAAGAGTGTTAAGGTAAAAGCACAGTTTGCATAATATTAACTTGTGAATATTATATGGTTTCAGAAAAGCAAGATACTAAACATCACATCAAGAGAGGCATAGGTCAGAAGAGCATAGGGTAGGTAACATTTAGTGGAAAAGTTTTGATATACTGTTAATTAGTAGCAGTTGTTTAATGTATGTAATTTTTTGCAGTTCAGTCTTCTGTAAACCAAACTGTGCCAGAAAAGAACACGTAAGAAGAGAGAAACACTAGAGGAAGAAGCAGAAAGAAGCATATCTTGTGACTGTCTCTTCTCTGTCCCACCCCTTTCCCCCCAGTGGGTTCTGCAGTAATTCACGGGAAATTATTACGTGTTTACTGGGAAACTGTTGTGGGGTGTTGGGAACTGTGAAGTGAAGTGCCCCTTTGGTAGTTGCACCTGAGCAGAATGGCGGACGGTTTTGATGTAACGAAATTAGGAGAAGTACTGGAAGGAATACAAAAAGAGTTAATAGCCGTTAGAGAAGAGAATAGAGGGCTTAGACAGGATATAATTTCATCTCGGAGAGAGACTGCAGATTTAGCGATAAAGATGAATAGCTTAGTATCAGAGTCAAACTATAAAACTTCAGTTTCACATGAGGAATATTCTAGCGATCCAACAGCTCCCCTACCTAAAGTAACAATGCAGGTTATACCTTTGGCCCCCCCAGAGCGGTTTAACGGAGTCCCACAGAAGGCACAGGTGTTTTTGACACAATGCACTCTACATTTTATGTGCTGTCCTGCGGTTTTCCCAGACCCGCAGTCGAGAGTGGCTTTCATACTTTCATATTTGAGTGGGGATGCAGCGTCATGGTCCATGCCATTGGTGACTCGAAATGATCCCATTTTATACGACCTAGACAATTTCAAAAAGGAGTTTCTCAGAATCTTTGACAGATGAAAGGCGACGCAAGCAACGGATACTGAACTGTTGGAGATTAGACAGGGCAACAGAGATCTAATTGCATACCTGTCCCAGTTCAATAAATTCGTTGTGGAGACTGAGTGGCCAGAGAATAAGCGAGCAGCGGTGTTTTATCGTGGGTTAAAGGATGAATTAAAAGATGCTTTGGCCCAGGTGCCCAACAGACCCACAGAAATTTCCGCATTGATTGATCTAGTTCTTGAAATTGACTTTCGACAGAATGAAAGAAGAGGAGAGAAAAGACGGGATTTCCGACCAAGTGTACCGAGGTTTGATCGAGCGAAAACAGAAAGTACGAAAGGAAATGATTCTCAGCATGGTGTAGAACCCATGCAAATAGGTACAATATGAGGTCCGTTATCAAAAGAAGAAAAGGAAAGGCGAAGAGTCCACAAGCAATGTCTTTATTGTGGAAGTCGTGGCCATTTTGTCCGTAACTGTCTGAAAAAACCAAAGCAGACACCGCCGGAAAACGCTCAGCACCATCAGTAAGCGGAGTTGGACTGGTGGATGCAGAAAAAGAAACAACTCCAAAAGATCACTCGTTGGCCAATACCCTGCAGTCTTCTTCCCCACATCTCGTAATGTTAATGACCCTTCAGTTTAGAGAGACCACCTTGAAACAGGTCATGGTTGATTTGGGAGCTACGGGCAATTTGTGCGATCTCCAATTTGCCGAGTCAATTGGATTGAAGGCAATAAGAAAAGAAAAAAGTGAAGCAGTACGAGCTGTGGACGGGACGAATCTTTCATAGGGGCCCATAGTGAGCCATACAGAGTCAGTGGATTTGGAATCTGTGGAAGGGCATCGTGAAACCTTACAGTTTAATTTAATAGATGCGCCACAGTTCCAATTAATACTGGGTTTGCCATGGCTTACAGAACATAACCCGACCATTAATTGGAGTGCTCGATCAATTATACTGGATTCCACATATTGCAAAGAAAATTGTTATAAGAAAGATCAGAAAGACCACATGAAGACACCAGCATTTCATTTATGTGAAGGAGGAACAACAATCTGTGTAATTCAAACCAAAGGAAGGGTGAAGGAGGAGGAGCCAGCGACCATGATGGCCGCTCTGAACTGAAGCTCCGTGGTGGACCCGCTCTCCAGTATCCGGAGCGGCGCTTCGCCTCGTTCAAATCCCACCGGACTCACAAATCCCGCAATCGGAATGCTGGCTGATCACACTGATCACAAAACCACCTTTCTGCTATCCAGATGAACCGCGATATGACCTGCGAAGTCCCTGTACGGGAGTGATCTAACATGGCGCCCGGAGATCTACGCGACCACACTCGGAGGCCGGGATCCAGGTACTGTGATGCCGCTAGTCTTACACCCCCCGCCTCACCCAATAGCACAGTCTTGTCGGCTGGTGCCCGGGGAGCTGCAAACTAGCGCCTGATGCTGAATGAAGTGCTCCGTAATACCAGCGATTACCGCCCCAACCAGCAATCTAAGCCCCCACCCCTCGACCCTCACCCCTAAGTGCCTGCCGCTTCCACAGGGGTGAAACCGCCGCTCCGACACATCTCGTGCTCCCGCTCTGCCAACATCACTCGCCTGCAGCTGGAGAAGGAGGAGCACTTAAACTCTATCGGCAGTGCCCTCTGAGATTCTCAGTGGACGCTCTCCTGAGGCGGTAAGTGGGGGTGCGTAAAACAGCCTTTCACGACCTGAACTCGGGTTTTGAGATCCTGCTGGTGCCTAATTTAACCCCCATTAAACTCGGCACTTACTTTCTAAGCGGATCTCACGGAGCCTAACTCTAAAATGGCGCCCACCAATGTATTTTCACCGGTATGGGAAGATGTCCCATCTGACAAGGGGGTCCCGATGTTCCACTAGGACAATGGGCTTGGCTGAGGAAACAATCATAAGATCTAGTGACAATACCACCTACAGAGTCTTGGAGATCAACAGACTTGATTTGCCTGACTTTAAGATAGCTGCCAAGCTACACTCACCTTCCTATCCTGCCACCCTTGCCAGCTCCACCAGCCCATCTCTGGACGCTAGACTTTTGGTCCCTTCCTGATCCTCATTTTTATCCGGTGGAGTCCGAAATGTATGACCGATTCCCGGTGGAGCTGCTCCGACAGCTATAGGGGAGACAGGTTCTGGCACACCGTTATGGCCGTCACCTACCCAGCCGGACCTCGGACTTATGTCTCGTCTCTTTCTCCGCTGCTGACTCCCTCCCTTGGACTCCCTGCTCTCCCTGGCCTTTTTTTTTTTTTGTGGATCTTGTTTTTCATGGTCGCTAATAACTCCTGTATTGAATTTGTATCCTTTCTGTGTATTAATGTGATTATTTTTGTAATTTGTAACACGCTGTTTCCTTATGTAAAGCGCTCTGATACCTCCGGGTCTAGCCAGCGCTATATAAAACTCAAATAAATAAATAAATAAAACAAAGAACTGCCTTCAGTATATGCGGAGTATCAAGATGTCTTTAGTGAAGCAGAGGCTGAGAAACTTCCTCCACATAGAGAGTTTGATTGTAAAATAGAGTTGGAACCTGGTTCTAATCTTCCTTGCAGCAGAATATATGCCCTAACGGAGAAAGAAGACAGACATTTGAAAGAATACTTACAGAAATACCTAAGTAATGAATTCATCAGACCCTCTCAATCCCCAGTGTCATCGCTGCTTTTTTTCATCACTAAGAAGGATGGCGACTTAAGAACCTGTATAGATTATAGGGCAATAAATCGTATCACCATCAAGAACCGTTATCCATTGCCCTTAATCTCGGTTCTCTTGGATCAAGTCAAAGAAGCACAAATTTATACCAAACTCGATCTGAGAGGAGCGTATCATCTTGTTCGAGTCAAAGAAGGAGATGAATGGAAGACGGCATTCAGAACTAAGCATGGGCTATTTGAATATCAAGTGATGCCCTATTGGCTTTGTAATGCACCAGCTGCATTTCAGCATTTCATTAATGATGTACTGAAAGAATTTATCGATCAAAATGCAATAGTTCATATTGATGACATATTGATTTACTCCAACTCTGTGGAGGATCATGAAAAACATGTCAAAGGAGTATTACAGAAATTACGAGAAAACAGCTTATTCCTCAAGTTAGAAAAATGTGCCTTCCATGTATCCACAGTAGAATTTTTGGGATGTGTGCTTTCTCCAAATGGAATCACCATGGATGAAAATAAAATCAAGGCAGTTACTGAGTGGAAATATCCAAGAACTGTAAAGGATGTTCAAAGTTTCTTAGGCTTTGCCAACTTCTATCGGAGATTTATTCAAGATTTCTCAAAAAAGTTAATTCCCTTAATAAGATTACTAAAAAAAGGGGACAGTTTCTATTGGTCCAATGAACCTGAGGAAGCCTTTACGAAGTTGAAAAAAGACTTTACCACCGCTCCGATTTTGTTGCACCCAGATCCTTCAGAGCCTTTCTTTGTCGAGACCGACGCTTCTAATTTGGCCTTGGGAGGAGTTTTTGTCTCAAAGACACAAGACCACAGGTCAATTACATCCAGTGGTGTTCCGTTCCCGAAAACTGACCCCGGCTGAGGTCAATTATACTATAACAGAGAAGGAATTGTTGGCGATTAAGGATGCGTTCAAAGAGTGGAGGCATTATTTGAAGGGTGCACAAAGCAAACACAAGGAGATGATGGATGGAGCGCTGAAACTTTTCAGACACTCACCCCCGTCACAGATCTGGGTTGAATCCATCATCGTTCTTTAGCTCACTTCGCCACCCCATTTCAGACACAGCTATATGCAAATCAGTCTTGACCCTGTGCCTCATGGGAACAGTCCAGCCCGAACTGCCAAGCCATGTCTTCCCTGGACCGGAAACAAGCATCCCGGTCCGGTCTCGGGCTAACAGCCTCATCAGCCAGGCCAGCTTGAATCCAGTGGCAAAGTGAGCAAGGGACCCACGCCTGGGCATACCCTGCCAACTTAGGGCGAACAAAGCAAACACAAGGAGATGATGGATGGAGCGCTGAAACTTTTCAGACACTCACCCCCAGTCACAGATCTGAGTTGAATCCATCATCGTTCTTTAGCTCATTTCGCCACCCCAGTTCAGACACAGCTATATGCAAATCAGTCTTGACTCGGTGCCTCATGGGACCAGTCCAGCCTCAGAACTGCCAAGCAATGTCTTCCCTGGACCGGAAACAGCATCCCGGGACCGGTTTCGAGCTAACAGCCCTCATCAGCCAGACCAGCTTGAATCCAGTGGCAAAGTGAGCAAGGGACCCACGTCTGGGCATACCCTGCCAACTTAGGGCCGAACAAAGCAAAACACAAGGAGATGATGGATGGAGCGCTGAAACTTTTCAGACACTCACCCCCAGTCACAGATCTGGGTTGAATCCATCATCGTTCTTTAGCTCACTCGCCACCCCAGTTCAGACACAGCTATATGCAAATCAGTCTTGACCTGTGGCCTCATGGGAACAGTCCAGCCCAAACTGCCAAGCCATGTCTTCCCTGGACCGGAAACAAGCATCCCGGGACCGGTTTCGGCCAACAGCCCTCATCAGCCAGGCCAGCTTGAATCCAGTGGCAAAGTGAGCAAGGGACCCACGTCTGGGCATACCCTGCCAACTTAGGCGAACAAAGCAAACACAAGGAGATGATGGATGGAGCGCTGAAACTTTTCAGACACTCACTCCCAGTCACAGATCTGGGTTGAATCCATCATCGTTCTTTAGCTCACTTCGCCACCCCAGTTCATACACAGCTATATGCAAATCAGTCTTGACCCTGTGGCCTCATGGGAACAGTCCAGCCCGAACTGCCAAGCCATGTCTTCCCTGGACCGGAAACAAGCATCCCGGGACCGGTTTCGGGCTAACAGCCCTCATCAGCCAGGCCAGCTTGAATCCAGTGGCAAAGTGAGCAAGGGACCCATGTCTGGGCATACCCTGCCAACTTAGGGCGAACAAAGCAAACACAAGGAGATGATGGATGGAGGCTGAACTCTTCAGACACTCACCCCAGTCACAGATCTGGGTTGAATCCATCATCGTTCTTTAGCTCACTTTGCCACCCCAGTTCAGACACAGCTATATGCAAATCAGTCTTGACCCTGTGCCTCATGGGAACAGTCCAGCCCGAACTGCCAAGCTCATGTCTTCCCTGGAACGGAAAGAAGCATCCCGGGACCGGTTTCGGGCTAACAGCCCTCATCAGCCAGGCCAGCTTGAATCCAGTGACAAAGTGAGCAAGGGCTTCAGCGCTCCATCTATCATCTCCTTGTGTTTGCTTTGTTCGCCCTAAGTTGGCAGGGTATGCCCAGACGTGGGTCACTTGCTCACTTTGCCACTGGATTCAAGCTAGCCTGGCTGATGAAGGGTGTTACCCAGAAACCGGTCCCAGGATGCTTGTTTCTGGTTCAGGAAAGACCTGGCTTGGCAGTTCGGGCTGGACTGTTCCCATGAGGCACAGGGTCAAGACTGATTTTCATATAGCTGGGTCTGAACTGAGGTGGCATAGTGAGCTAAAGAATGATGATGGATTCAATTCAGATCTGTGACTGGGGGTGAGTGTCTGAAAAGTTTCAGCGCTCCGTCTATCATCTCCTTGTGTTTGCTTTGTTCGCCCTAAGTTGGCAGGGTATGCCCAGACGTGGGTCCTTTGCCCACTTTGCCACTGGATTCAAGCTAGCCTGGCTGATGAAGGGTGTTACCCAGAAACCGGTCCCAGGATGCTTGTTTCTGGTTCAGGAAAGACCTGGCTTGGCAGTTCGGGCTGGACTGTTCCCATGAGGCACAGGGTCAAGACTGATTTGCATATAGCTGGGTCTGAACTGAGGTGGCGAAGTGAGCTAAAGAATGATGATGGATTCAACTCAGATCTGTGACTGGGTTTGAGTGTCTGAAAAGTTTCAGCGCTCCGTCTATCATCTCCTTGTGTTTGGTTTGTTCGCCCTTAGTTGGCAGGGTATGCCCAGACGTGGGTCCCTTGCCCACTTTGTCACTGGATTCAAGCTAGCCTGGCTGATGAAGGGTGTTACCCAGAAACCGGTCCCAGGATGCTTGTTTCTGGTTCAGGAAAGACCTGGCTTGACAGTTCGGGCTGGACTGTTCCCATGAGGCACAGGGTCAAGACTGATTTGCATATAGCTGGGTCTGAACTGAGGTGGTGAAGTGAGCTAAAGAATGATGATGGATTCAACTCAGATCTGTGACTGGGGGTGAGTGTCTGAAAAGTTTCAGCGCTCCGTCTATCATCTTCTTGTGTTTGCTTTGTTCACCGAGAGTTGGCAGGGTATGCCCAGACGTGGGTCCCTTGCTCACTTTGCCACTGGATTCAAGCTAGCCTGGCTGATGAAGGGTGTTACCCAGAAACCGGTCCCAGGATGCTTGTTTCTGGTTCAGGAAAGACCTTGCTTGGCAGTTCGGGCTGGACTGTTCCCATGAGGCACAGGGTCAAGACTGATTTGCATATAGCTGGGTCTGAACAGAGGTGGCGAAGTGAGTTAAAGAATGATGATGGATTCAACTCAGATCTGTGACTGGGGGTGAGTGTCTGAAAAGTTTCAGCGCTCCGTCTATCATCTCCTTGTGTTTGCTTTGTTCACCCTAAGTTAGCAGGGTATGCCCAGACGTGGGTCCCTTGCTCACTTTGCCACTGGATTCAAGCTAGCCTGGCTGATGAAAGGTGTTACCCAGAAACCGGTCCCAGGATGCTTGTTTCTGGTTCAGGAAAGACCTGGCTTGGCAGTTCGGGCTGGACTGTTCCCATGAGGCACAGGGTCAAGACTGATTTGCATATAGCTGGGTCTGAACTGAGGTGGCGAAGTGAGCTAAAGAATGATGATGGATTCAACTCAGATCTGTGACTGGGGGTGAGTGTCTGAAAAGTTTCAGCGCTCCGTCTATCATCTCCTTGTGTTTGCTTTGTTCACCCTAAGTTGGCAGGGTATGCCCAGACGTGGGTCCCTTGCTCACTTTGCCACTGGATTCAAGCTAGCCTGGCTGATGAAGGGTGTTACCCAGAAACCTGTCCCAGGATGCTTGATTCTGGTTCAGGAAAGACCTGGCTTGGCAGTTCGGGCTGGACTGTTCCCATGAGGCACAGGGTCAAGACTGATTTGCATATAGCTGGGTCTGAACAGAGGTGGCGAAGTGAGTTAAAGAATGATGATGGATTCAACTCAGATCTGTGACTGGGGGTGAGTGTCTGAAAAGTTTCAGCGCTCCGTCTATCATCTCCTTGTGTTTGCTTTGTTCACCCTAAGTTGGCAGGGTATGCCCACACGTGGGTCCCTTGCTCACTTTGCCACTGGATTCAAGCTAGCCTGGCTGAAGAAGGGTGTTACCCAGAAACCGGTCCCAGGATGCTTGTTTCTGGTTCAGGAAAGACCTGGCTTGGCAGTTCGGGCTGGACTGTTCCCATGAGGCACAGGGTCAAGACTGATTTGCATATAGCTGGGTCTGAACTGAGGTGGCGAAGTGAGCTAAAGAATGATGATGGATTCAACTGAGATCTGTGACTGGGGTTGAGTGTCTGAAAACTTACAGCGCTCCGTCTATCATCTCCTTGTGTTTGCTTTGTTCGCCCTAAGTTGGCAGGGTATGCCCAGACGTGGGTCCCTTGCTCACTTTGCCACTGGATTCAAGCTAGCCTGGCTGATGAAGGGTGTTACCCAGAAACCGGTCCCAGGATGCTTGTTTCTGGTTCAGGAAAGACCTGGCTTGGCAGTTCGGGCTGGACTGTTCCCATGAGGCAGAGGGTCAAGACTGATTTGCATATAGCTGGGTCTGAACTGAGGTGGCGAAGTGAGCTAAAGAATGATGATGGATTCAACTCAGATCTGTGACTGGGGGTGAGTGTCTGAAAAGTTTCAGCGCTCCATCTATCATCTCCTTGTGTTTGCATTATTTGATGGATGCCAAACATACAGTCACTGTCTTTACTGACCATCGGAACCTGACATTTTTAAAATCAGCCAGAACCCTGACGCCTAGGCAACTTCGCTGGTCCTTATTTTTTGCAGACTATGACTTCGTCATCACCTATAGACCCGGGGCGCAAAATGGTAAGGCGGATGCCTTGTCCAGATTGGGTTCTGAAGGTGAACCAGAAGAGATCAAGGATCAACAGATCATAGCAGAAGGGAAAGTAATTGGAGCAGTGTTGAAGGAATCCATAGAAGAAACAGAACATTTTACAATGGAACAGGAAGAAATGGAAGAGTGGGCAAGACAATATCCCAGGCGGGAAGTTCGTGGAAATTTACCATATCATGCCGGTGCTCTCTATCTGCCTACCACAGAACTGCAGCAGACGGCTTTAATGGAATGTCATGATAATATCTTGGCAGGCCATAAAGGAGTATTGAAAAACAAAAAACTTGTAAAACGTCGTTTCTGGTGGCCATACATGAACATAGATATTTGTCAGTATGTAGCCACTTGCGAAATTTGTGCGAGGCGAAAGCCGGAGAGACAAGCTCCAAAGGGCCTATTGCAACCCCTTCCTACCCCACCTTATCCATGGCATACAGTAACACTAGATCGTATAGTGGAATTACCATCTAGTCAAGGCTTTGACACAATATTAGTTTGTGTAGATGCATTTTCAAAGATGGCTCATTTTGTTCCTTTAAAGGGGGTACCAACAGTGAGCAAACTCGCACACACTTTTAGTCAGACCATAGTATGGGCTTATGGGATTCCAAAAGTGCTAGTATCTGATCGTGGATCTCAATTCCTATCTCATTTCTGGAGAGCTTTCACGAAGAAGTTGAATATTGAGACTAGGTACACCATTAGTTATCATCCGGAATCTGATGGCCAAACAGAAAGAACAAATCAGGAGCTTGAGCAATATCTCAGATTGTCTATTAAAGATCACGAGGTAGATTGGCCAGAATACCTTTGGGCAGCAGAGTTTGCACATAATAATGCAGAAAATGTATCCACAGGTTTCTCTCCATTTTATTTAAATACAGGCAGGCATCCAAATCTATCCATAAACTTTCGAGAAGTTGAGGTCCCTGCAGTAAAAGATCTAGTAGAACACATGACTAGAGTGCACAGTTTAGCAACTGAGAATCTAACTAAAGCTAAGGAAAGTTACTAACATTATGCAGACAAAAAGAGAAGGAAGGAACCCGATCTTCAGGTAGGAGAGAGGGTCTGGTTGAGCACTAAGAATCTCAAGCTAAGGGGAAACAGAAAGTTTCAGCCAAGATTTGTAGGTCCTTATTGTATTGAAAAGAAGTTGAGTGCTTTAACGTACCAACTAAAGCTACCGAAGAGTTTAAGAATACATCCAGTGTTTCATGTTTCACTATTAAAAAAGACATCAAGCGAAGTGAGAATAGTTAAGCCCCCAAAACCAATTCAAACTGAGAGAGGAGAGGGATTCGAGGTGAAACAGATACTAGACTCAAAGAGGACGAGGGATCAAGTTTACTACTTGTTGGATTGGAAGGGTTATGGTCCTGAGGAGAGATCGTGGGAATTAGCTTCAGAAGTACATGCTCCCCGGTTAGTTAGGGACTTTCACAGGAAATTTCCAGAGATGCCCAGACCGGAGGAATCCACCTTGCGGGAGGGTACTGTCAGCCCCCCAAAAGGAAAAGGTTCTCCGTTAGTGTAATCAGCCTTAAAAACACCACAGAGGCTAGAGTAGGTCAATACTGGAGGAGATATTGGGCGAAATGGAAACTCAAGATGACCGCCAAGATGCTCACTATTCAACAGCATGCTAGTGTTTATCCAGCTCGTGACAGCGTGGAGTGTCCAGGTGAAGCGCCCGCATTAGCGTGCACTTCACCTGAGGTATTCGAGCAGTAGGACGTTTCCTGAAGTTTGGCGCGAAAGTTTAGTTAGGGAAATTCTCGTTGCGCACCAATTCTTCCACGCTGCCTCGACGTGCCGAGTTCCAGTCAGAGCGAGCAGTGTCATTCCAAGGCGCATGTCAGTAAGCAGGAGATATTTAGTTCGGGAGTATTTTTGGGCATGCGTGCTGTTAGTCAGGAAAAAATTCAGTTTTCCACAACAGTGCATGGGCGTTTTAGTTTAAAGAGCATACCACGCCTAGTGGGAGTAGTGTTTAAGAAATCAGAGGAAGAGTCAGCACAAGTTAGAGAGCTGTAATAGTGCACTCGAGTTTTAGTCTCAGTTGTTCCTGCTACAGACTATTCACTGAGCTTAGTTGGGTGCAGCTTATGGCAGACTTTCTCCTCACTTGTAAATATTAAAGAGTAAAGTGAATAATTCAGGTGAACAAGTTAGGAAATAAAACAAAGTTTTTAATATTCAAAAAAGTATGCTGTAAATAAGAAAAGAGTTACAGTTACCCGAAACCAAGAAGGGGTCAACATCATCTGTACAGAAGTAGGTGAGAAAATCTACAAAGAGAAAAAGAAAGAGTGTTAAGGTAAAAGCACAGTTTGCATAATATTAACTTGTGAATATTATACGGTTTCAGAAAAGCAAGATACTAAACATCACATGAAGAGAGGCATAGGTCACAAGAGCATAGGGTAGGTAACATTTAGTGGAAACGTTTTGATATACTGTTAATTAGTAGCGGTTATTTAATGTATGTCATTTTTTGCAGTTCAGTCTTCTGTAAACCAAACTGTGCCAGAAAAGAACACGTAAGAAGAGAGAAAAACTAGAGGAAGAACCAGAAAGAAACATATCTTGTGACTGTCTCTTCTCTGTCCCATCCCCTTTCACCCCAGTGGGTTCTGCAGTAATTCACGGGAAATTATTACGTGTTTACTGGGAAACTGTTGTGGGGCGTTGGGAACTGACGTCGTTCTGCTCCCATGCATAACTTGTGGTTGCATCCTGACACACCTCCCTTCGGTCGCAGTCGTGTATGAGGTCCCAATCCTCCTAGGGTGGCTCGCCAAAATGTTGCTTGAGTTTTAAATCCTTATCAAAGAACAGAAGACAAGAGGAGTTTGACAAAACAGGAACAGTTTGTTTAATTAAACATGGACGAGAGAACTGTTACAGGGACAAGGTATAAGGACTGTCTAAATTTACATTTGGTATGTGTCCTTCCTATATACAAAACACAACAGGTTATAAAAGTTTCTGACATATCATATATGGTGAGGAATGTTGGTTGCTCCCTTTAGAGTCATAAATGAATGGTCAAATGGTTACTACAGGTGGGTCTCAACCTTGTGTGGACATAGTGTGGCCTGTGGATAACGTGTCCAGATGTCCAGCATGGGGAACACTTGATCACTATGTGTGTTAGGTCCTGATTGGCTATGTGTTCCTAACTCACGTGGCATCTGACTTTATGGTGCTTTTAGGAACGCATGTTTCCCCTCCGGCCATGTGTGCTTTATTGGGGAATTCTCCCCTGAGCATTGTAATGGCACTGCGCCTATCTGTGGGATTGATCAAATGTTTACTGCCCCAGTGTCTGCCTGCCAGCTACGCTCCCTCCCCCCTGTGACCCATCAATCGGTAATACGGGCCTACTGTCTCAGGGCCTGCTTGACTATATATGTGTGAGTTGAGGTAGATGTGGAGTTCAGAATGGGCACCTCTATAAATAAGGACAAGATTTCCTTTTCATTGATGAATGCATCGATTTCTGTATTAACACCACCATTTTACACACAGATCCTTCCATCCTTTCATTCACTCACCTTCCCACCCTTTCATTCACTCATCCATCCATCCACCCTTTCACTCATCCATCTGTCCACCCTTTCATCCAACCATTCATCTACCCTCGCTTTCACTCATCCATCTATTCTCTCACTCATCCATCATCCCTCCATCCATTCTTTCACTCATTAATCCATCTACTCTTTCAAATGGTTTATCCATACATCCACTCACTAATCAATCCATTTATCCTTTAAGTCATCGATCCATGCTTTTACTCACTCATCCATCCGTCCTTTCTCTCATCAGCCATCCATCCAGCCATCCATTCATCCACCCATCATCCTTTAACTTATCCATGCATCCATTCACCAATTCGATCATCCATCACCCTTCCTCCCTTTCACTCACCCATCCTTAAATCCATCTTTCACTCATTCAGCTATTCATCTATCCATACACCTTTTCACTCACCCATCCATCCAGCATTTTCCTCAAACATCCATCCACCCTTTCACTCACTTACCTTCCCACCCTTTCAGGTTAATTATGAGCCTTTGTCTGCTGAGTTGAAGACAGAAGTAGCCATCAAAAACCCCTACCCACTGTAGCTGCTAAAGCAGGGGTTTGACAACACCCTTGTATCCATCCTTTCACTCATTCATCCATCTATTCACCCTGTCACTCATTTGTCCAACCATTCACCCTTTCACGCATTCATCCATCCACAATTTTTATCCACCATCCATCTACCTTCCCTTTCACTCATCTATCCTTAAATCCATCCCTTCACTCATCCATTCATCCATCCATACCTCTGTTCAACATCCATCCACCCTTTCACTTAGTCCATCATCCATCCTTCCATTCACCCTTTTAGTAATCCACCCTTCCTTTTTTCTTTCATCCATCCTTACATACATTATTTCACTCATTCTGCCATGCATCTATCCATCCACCTTTTCACTCATCCGTCCCTCCACCATTTTACTCACACATCCATCCATCTAGACATTCCATCCATTTTCCCTTTTACTCATCCACCTGTCCATCCTTTCCTCTAGCCATTCATCTATCCTACCTTTCACTCATTCATCCATTCTTTCACTCACCTGTCCATGCATCAGTCCTTTCACTCATCCATCTATCCTTCCTTTCACTCACTCATCCATTTATCCACCCTTTCAACATGTCCATCCATCCAGCCTTTCACTTCATCCATCCACCATCCATTTACCCGTTCACTCCATCCATCATTTTACTCACTCATTCATCCATCATTTCTCTCATTCATCCATCCTTTAACACATTCAGCCATCGATTCATCCATTCTTCCTTTCACTCATCCATCCTTACATTCATCCTTTCACTATTTCACTATTTCATTCATCCATGCATCTACCCAATCACCCCTTCACTCATCCACCATTTCACCCATCCATCCTTTCACTTACTCACCTTCTACCCTTTTGCTTTAATTATGAGCCTTGTCCACTAAGTAGCAGACAGAAGAGGCTCATCAAAACCCCCACCCAGCTGTGGCTGCTAAAGCTGTGGGTTGATAATGCCCCTGCTACTAGGATGTGTGAGGTGGAGGTTTTCCCTGTCCTATTTATATTTCAAAGAAGCTGCCTTAGCGCACTCTCAAGACCCTTCACATGAGACTTTTGTCACCCCAGACTCCTTGGCGCCTTGGCAGGAAGGAAGAAAATTCCATAACCATCTTTGGGGGGAAATTTCCAGAGTTTTCTTCCACTTCAAAGCTAAAACTAGGTTCAAAATAGGACTATCAGACCCAATTTACTCCTGGACCTGAGGAGGAGACTCAGATCAGATGACCTGATGTGTACTTCAGAGTACTTCTCTGCGGCCTGAGGCCTGTTTTGTAATTTAGAAGACTGCCCTGCTGCTGCAAGCCTGCTTTGAACCCTTAGAGAACTGCCCTGGTACTGGAGGACTTCCTTACTGCCTGAACTCAGGACTACCACAGTGGCTCCAAGGGCTTTTTGGCTGGCCTCCTACTCTGAGGGACAGGGACACAAAAATCTTCAGCTACAGAGACATAAAAAATATCCAACAAATTAGACCCTGGTCCTGGACCTGGACCCCGCCTGAAGTGAGTCCTGCCCTCCAAGTGGTGACCACCAGTCCTGGAGCTTTGGAAGGGGTGCTAAGGGTGCCCAAACAGCCTAATGCCAAAATTTGGGACTTAAAACAATTTCGCCCAAAAACTGCTCTGAGAACTTAGAGGAGGCCAGGCAATACCTGCTCACCGATTCATCCAAGGTGCATTGCCGGTTGGCCTGACTTTGTGGTAGCTCCCTGTAGAGAACTGGGCTTTTGTTGCTGTTACCCCCACATACTTATTGCCCCCTTTTTTAGCTACTATATGCTGATTTTCGACTCTGACCTGGCACTGAGACCTGTTAACCAGACCTCAGTGCCAGTGTTCCTTTCCTAAAACAAGGTAAAGTCAAATTGTGCTACCAGAACTTTGGCACCTCTGTAAGTCTCTAGTAAATGGTACTCCAGGTACCTAAAGCAGGGGTACTAAAGAAGGTCCCTAAGGGCTGCAGCATATCTTATACCACCCTAAGAGACCCACATACAAATTCCTGCCATTGCAGGCTGCGTGACATGGTAGAAACCATGAGTGAAAACACAACATTACACACTGCTGTGTGTCATGCCAAAATAACTGCATCTAACATATGCAAGTCACCCCAACAGCAGGCCTTGAGCCCTAAGGCAGGGTGCATTATATTTTATGTGAGGACATATCTGCATGAGCAGATATGCCACTGTGATGTCTAATTCTATTGCTAGATATTGCTAGTGAGCAGGGAAGCCATCATGAGGTATGTACTGGGCACTGGTCAAAACGAGTTACTCAGCTATAATGGCTTCACTGAAACATATGGTGTTTGGTATCAAACATCTCGTATTAATAAACCCATACTGATTCCAGTGATGGATTTGTTAATACATGTACCCAGAGGGTACCTTAGAGGTATCCCCTGAAACCTACATGCCCTCTAGTGCGCTCAGTCAAGCTTTCTGCTACAGATGAGTTTCTGACCAACAGAGGTGAGAACCTTCATGATCAGGGGGTCAGGAGCAATGCCTGCTCTGGAGAGAGGTGTTATCACCTCCTCCTCCAGGAAGGCTGGTAAAATTAGCATTTCAAGTCAGGAGGCTTCAAAGAGCCTACTGCCTTTTGGTATGTAAGTCTGGCTTCTCTCACAGGAGATGATGTTGACCCCCCAGCCCTGAAGCCATCTGGCACCAGGACAGGCGGGAAAATTAGCTATGCAAGAGGCTTGTTGCACTGCCAGGCTGGGTACACCTCTAGGGTGACACAGTCTGACATGAACACAACTTTAGAACTTCCACCATATTGTGTGTGGTGGAATTAGGAATTCTGGGACATGTTGATTCCCACTCCCCACAGGAAGTGGTCATCTAGGTGGTGTAGTGACGCCAGGGGTAAGTAACCCACTACTACCCCTCACTCCCCTTAACACCCCTAAATTGAGTATTTAGGGGACCCCTGATACCAGAATGGAAGAAGAAGACATCTGACCCGAGAACCAAAGAGCACTACTAACTTGGCGCCATCCCTGCCGGCCTATCTGCTGCACATGACCCTCATGGAGCAACTGATTTGTCCTGCCACTGTGAAAACCTCAAGAAACTGGGAGGCCTGCCACTGCTTCACAAATTGTCAAAGAGTCTCCCTTGGAGTAGAGGAGCTACTCCCCAGCAGCTGCAGTCACCAAAGAAGCTAGGACCAATACTCGGGTACCAGACCCCTTGCAGCAGCCAAGGCTTGTTGTGCCCAGACTGGACACCAATGCCGAGGAAGTTTGACCCGCAAATCCACAGACTTCAGGGACAGTGAGACCCACATTGTGAGTGGCCCAGCTGTCCTGTTTGCCCCTTCTCCAGAAAACAAAGACTAAGATGTGAGTCTGTGACCACAGCCATCCGATGCCTCAAAACACCTATGCTCCTCCCTTGGACTCCAGAGGCTGCATCCAGGGAGGTGAAAACAGGGTCTTCAGACCAACAAGAGCTATGCCCATGCTTGGGTTTGCCTGACTGGACTTTCAGTTGCCACCTGCAGCCTCTTTCTGCAGACCCCCTCCAACTGCGAGAAACTCCTGCACCAGAATCCAACCCCAAAAGACACCACTGCACCCAAGCCCCACAGCCCAAGGAGAAGTGACCAAAGGTTTCCCTGCATGCCCGAGGATCTCAAGGGTCGGGCTGCCCTGTGGGTTCCCCCGTACTGGTGCCCCAGTCCCTGCTTGCAGCCTCTTTGTAACCAAACTATTTTCCCATTGAAGTGAATGGGACACCTGACCCTGTAACACACCTCTGCAACCGGGTGCCTCAGAGCTCCGCAAGATGACCTGTTGGTGTGGCCTTGGACCTTGCCCCATAGTCACCTCAAGTCAAAAAGAACAGTCCCGCAAGTCGCTGACAAGTGTCCGAATGCAATACGTTTTTCCTTAATGGGATAACATTACTAGTCCACAAAATGCAGTGTGTCCGTTTCTGAAAACTGTGAAGTTCATACCTCGAACAGTACTTATCTGATTTTGTTGATCTTGGTATTTAAATTCATATAAAAGGTTTCTTTATTGAGTGTATGTCTCATTTACTGCCTTTGTGTGTGTAATAAACGCTTAGCACTACCCTCTGATATGCCTAACTACTTGCCCCCACACCGCAAAAGAGAGCATTTGGGGTGTCAGTTTTGCCTCTGTAATTCCTCTGGAGCTTGCTTCTCTTTTTGGTCCAGTATATAAAGAGCCAACTTCCTACACTTGCGCTATGCTCTTCTCCACAGCAGCAAATCCTGTTCATCAGCTCCTCACAGAATGGGTATCTGGCCTCATGGAGACCTCTTCAGCTAAAACCTGCAGCTTCGTCTAACTCGAGATTTTCGACTTCCCCAAAAAAGTCTGAATGTAGAAATTGTCTCCACCACTTTGTCTCACAGGTCCCTGATAACGATGCTTCCTCCTCAGAATCCGCCGGCTGCCTTGTCCCACTAAACTTTACCTTCTCAGACATTTTTTTCAAAATTTCTTCTAAGTACAATGGTAAGCTGAGATCTGGACCAATCCAGCTCGTGTATCTGAACGTTCTCCATCGCGGTGGCCTGTATCTTTTGACTTGCCCCGTTCTCATGCGACTAGATGTCTCCAATTGGCGCTTTGATCTTTTAGGTGCTAGTTTTTACTAAAAATTGTAAAAATTCATATCACTGGCTCTACTGATTGGAGTATTGTTGTTTAGATGTCAAATAACTTGTTGAATTTTAAGCTATTTTTCTAAATTGGTGTGCGATTTTACTTGTGTTGTGTTTTCCGTAGGGTTGGGCATAACTTGCGTAATTCAGTGTAGCATAATCAAAATGTTTGCGAAATTATGCTTGAATTATGCAAGAAGAGTAATTCTGCATTTTGCACTAGTTCTTGGCACAAAAATGGATGAGAGGATGCATTTTCGGCTAAGAAATAGTGATAAATGCAACAGAACATAAACAGCGAGCTGCCCCAACTTTCTACCCACATTTAGCGCTATTTTCTTATCACAAAATGCACCCTCTCGTCTGAAATGGACGTGAAGATGCATTTTGTACCAAGAAACACACTAAATGCAGCAGAACACAAAAAGTGAGTGCAAGTGGGCAGTCACGCTCGTAAATGCGCTTTCGCTTTAGGATGTTTTCCCCCAAATTACTCTTGATTACGCGAGAGTGAGTGCTCACATAGTTATCGGTAATTCTGCTTTTGAGATTGAAAATTACTATGTGATTAGCTGTCCTGCTAACAAGCCCGAGAGAGGCTAGTGATGGTTTGGCAACATTAAGGTCTACAAATTTTACTTGGCTGTATCAGTTGCATTGTCATCAATGTTATTTATAACAGTGTATTGTATTTTCAGGGCAGATAGCAGGTTATTGCTTTATTTTTCCTTTTATTTTGGGTAATCTCTATATTCTACCAGACCAAGAAAGTAACTACTTGTTAAGCAAGTTTTTTTCATTATATAAACATGATTATGCAGAAATTAGGTACCTTAAAGGTCCTAATAGTGGGGGATTTTAATGCTACTATGTCTAACCATTTACTTGCTTTATTTGCAGATAAAGAATGGGAAGAGACTGTTAGTATATTGGCCCCCGTGTTCCCTGCCTACTCTAAGGCAAATAAAATAGGAACACTTCTTCTTGAGGCATGCAGGGAACATGATTAAATTATCCTTAACAGGAGATTACAGGGCGATATTCCAGCTCATCCCACCCAAGTTCGGGAACATCTTCTATGATAATTGACTATGCTATTAACTCACATACAATCTTTACCTATCTTTTAGATTTAAAGGTAGTCAATTCTGGAGTGATCACAAAATTGTAATCCTTACGATCAATGGGAGAGCTGGCAAGGTGCATCCATGGCAGATGCCTGAAAAAGATGACGTATTATTTAGTACTGTGAATGGAAAGGTTTTATGAACTAAGAAAGATAAGCAGTCACTAGCAGTAGAATTAAGGACAATTGTTGAAAACCTACCTTTGTCAGATTGGCTACCAATTGACATTGTATGAGGAGCACATGGGAAAACTTGTAGGGGTAACCCCAATTATGGTAGGTAGCCTTTCAAAACATCTCTAAATCAGTCTCATAACTTTAATAGATTGTTTTTAAAAAGCCTATTAATCACCTACAAAGAAGGCAATATACCTTGTTCTCCAAACAGTGTAAAAAGTGGATTTCTTGTTTAAAAAGAAGAAGAACTAGGTGGTTGAGAATTCAAAAAAGTTCAATCTCTAATTACATCTGGGTAAAAATAACAGAAGCGGTGAAGTGTAAAAATCATGAAGCCTTCTGGAAAATTATAGGGGAGAACAGTGGCTCTTACTCTAAACCTAAAATCAATAATATCACCAGCATGGATTAGCAAAAATATATAACTTCTCTGTATACATCAAATAATCAGAAGGGCTATAAGAGTGACATGGAGTTCCCAGGTGAGATATCGGATGGGAGAATGTCCCCTCTTTCCTTTGACTAGACAGGAGGTGTTGCATTATCTTAAGGCTGCTAGGAACACAGGTGCAAGAGGCACAGATCAATCACCTATTACTATTATAAAAATTTACATGGACCTATGGACATTTTACCTAGTGGCACTCTTTCACTACTGCTAATACACAGGAGCGGTCCCTAGCTCTTAGAGGGGCTGTGTCATTCTGCCAATATAAAAGGCCATATATATTCACCTAGCAATTATAGACAGATTGCACTGCTGGATGCTACCGGAAAGATTTTCTCAAAATGTGTGTTAGTTAACCCAGCAGTGGTCCGTGCAGGTAAGCGCGGTGGGGTGGGGGGATGTCGACAGATAACGAAAATATTTATTTATTTAATTTTCCCTGTTCCGTCGTCTATCAAATTCCCCCCTCCCGCCCCGCCCCCATCCCACCACGCTTACCTGCACAGACCACCACTGAGCTAACCTCTTAGAACGGCGGAGGAAAGTGTGTCATACCACTTGAGCAAGCAGGGTTTTGAGCAGGCCATTCTACTTTGGATAATATACCTGCAATACATCTTATATTGGAGAAATCTGTGAAGTAAAGGGAGATGTGTGAATATGCACCCATTATCGATTACTCAACTGCTTTTGACAGAGTAGACAGGCGACCTACTGGAGGAAATTGAGCACCATGAGAATACCAGAGGGCCTTTTGAAACATATTGCTTCCCTTCATACTGAAACTTGGTGCCATCTTGTGTTAGAAGTCAGGTGAGGTATGACTCCGGGAATCCCAACCAGAAATTGTTTGAAACAGGGATGCCTGTTGGCATCCCTCCTTTTCTCGTAATACATTGCGGATTTGCCAGATGTGCTGAGTAAGGTAGCTGGCGATGCACCATAATTAGGCTTCTATCCTTTAGGCACCGTCCTTCAGGCAGACAATATTGTTTTGCTGTACCTGACCCCTAAAGGTCTTCAGAGAAGTCTTGATACCTTGTCATCATATTTGGATGCTCAATTCCTAAAGATAAATATAAATAAAATTAAAGTCATGAAGTTTCATCCAAAGGAGCGCTGGATAAATATAAAGTATATTTAGTCGCGTAATAATTCCATCTTAGAAGTGGTAAAATCCTACACTTATCTTGAAAGAATAATGTAGGCAAACTTGAGTGACACTGATCCTATTGCCCATGTAATTAAATAAGGCGCTGGCCCATGGAAATGCACTAAAGGCATATTACGGAAGCAACAGGGCATAGGCATTTTAATAACTTTTTAACAGTACATAAAATGAAGATTACCCCGTCACTTTTATATGCTATAGAGACAATATCTACTAACCAATGACATTTTATGCATAAGGCAGAGAGGAACATTTTTCGCACTATCTGCATATGAAACTCCATGGTCTGTATAGAAGCCCTAATGTGGGAACTAGAACTGGTGAGCACTTTTGTAAGAAGGTTGGCTGCTCTTTTACGGAGGTCTCATTGTTTATTACATGCTAGAGAAGAGTCCATAAGGAGTGTTAGGGCTTCTGAATGTTTTGCATCTACCATGGGGACTGGATCATTTTTAACTAATATTTTCACTACACTCCAGCACTTTTCTTTAACTAAGGCCCTCGTTTCGATAGTGGTCGGTCGGACCGCAGACCACAATGGCAGAGGTCAGGAGACCGCCCGACAAGCAGACGACAGTCCGACCGCCGCATTAGGATGCGACTGCTGGACTGGTGGTCACAAAGTGTTCCTTATCATGGTGGCATGTGCTGCGGCCAAGGAAAAGGTCCATAGCACAAGCTGCCATGATGAGGAGCACCTCCTGCACGTCCATGTACCATGGGCAATACACCAATTTGGCCTGTCGGTGGTGGTAAGATTGCCATCAAAATGAGGCCCTAAATCAGATATTCAGGAGGTGAGGTATGTTCATCTTAAAAATGATTTAAAACTTACTATCAAAAACTGCTCCATGGAAAAAGATATATAGGTATGTAGAGCAAAACGGCAATTTAAAAACATAATTCAATCATGTCGAGCAGCAGTTCCTCAAATGTATCTGACCTGGAATTTGGAACACAAAGTGAGAAGATGTATAATGCAACGTAGACTGAATTGTTTGCCATTAAAATCTGTGATGGATGCATGGCAGAATGCAATCTGGGAGGAGAGAATATGCCCTTTATGTTATAATGATGTACAGACTATTGAACATGTCATATTTGTCCGTCCTGCTTTGAACATTTATCAACAGAGATTTCTAAAACCACTTTTTTTAAAAATGGTATTGCAATGGCAAGTGCTGCAATGTAGATGATAAATTGCCAAGCTAATGTATTATTGTGCTGTAATTTTTTATATTTTTAGTTCCTTTTTATATTTGCATTAATGAATGTAATTTAGATACTGTAGATCTTGTTGTAAGGCCTAAGGGCCTGATTATGAGTTTTACAGGAGGACGGACAGCCCGCTGCCGCGGAGGTTGGAAACACACCACCAAGCCGGAAGCATCCCGTCTGCCGCATTACGACATCACTGCAGAGCTGGTGGTGTGTCGGCGGCGCAGCCATGGCGGTGGCATGCTTCTGCTCTAGGAGAGAGCCTGAAGCAAATGCCAGTCGCACTGCTGCACCTCCTGCAAGTCGGGCACACTCTTTCCACGCACCATGTCGTGATTGGCAAACAGTGCAGGCATAGGGGGGCACAGCATGGGCCCTGGCTACAGTCCACATGGGCTTATTCACCCTGGGGCCCTTTTTGTGCCCCTTTACCTGCCTTTCTATTGATCTTTTCATGGAGGTGTCCCCGCCATTAAAAGATTGGCAGAAAAACAGGTCATAATTCCCATGGCAGTGCCCATGCCGGCACTGCCAACATTGACCACTGCTGTCCCCGCTGCTGCGGGAGGTTGGATCTTGCCAGTGGTCTAGAGGTGGTCTGGAGGCATTCTCCCCACCCACATTGTAATCCGGCGGATGTAATCAGGCCCTTATTCTTCAATAAAACTTGAAACTTGTAATTCTGCATCAAAGACTAACTCAGAATTACCAAAATTATTCCCATTACTCCTGCGGAATTGAAATTCTGCCCAGCCCTAGTTTTCACTTTATTGCTGTTTAAGTGCTGCATAAATACTTTACACTTTGCGTCTAAGTTAAGTCTGACTGCTTTGTGATAATCTACAAGAGAGTTAAGCACAGGTTCATTTAGTGACTTTTGTGGATTACCCTGACAAGAATTGTGGTTGTTGCCTGAGTGGAGCTTCCAGCCCCCATAACCTATAACTCAATTTCTTATACTCTCCCAAAGACTTGGTTTGTGCTGCTGGCATCTGCTAACAATTACAGCTGAAGACTCAACGCACAAGGAATTCCATGCAGACCAAGCATTTATGATTTTTTCTCATATTGGAAAATACTGTATTTAGTTTTAGGATCTCTGTAACAATGGATCTTGGCTTTTATGTTTTTTTCTTCCCCCAATCAGAATGCAGAAAAAAGTGGACATGTTGCAGACATGAGATAAAACGGGGGAGCATAGAAGTGAAGAGGAGAGCGAAGCAGAAAAGTATAGAGAGGACTGTGAAATTTTGGAAGTAGAGAGTATCTGGTTCTGCTGAGGGTAGAAAAGACTGGCAATTTACAAGAGCAGGGTCTGCTGAAGGGGTGCTGCTGACAACAGGATTTACCCTGCGTTTTGTTTTCTCATGCAAATCCCCCACACCATGGATGTCATTTGGGAGTAGTCAGGGGTCGCAGCTGTGACCTTTAGCTAAAAAAAAATTTAACCACCCCCTGCTCATTCACCCCCAAGTATTGACTTCCTGTCTTCATTGCCTCTGTACTGCAATCTTAAAAAGACCATCAACAGTGAGAAAGGACACCCATGAATGTCAAGCGGTGCGCCTCGCTAACTTCTCCTCCAAGAAAATGAAATTGACTTGCGGGGTTCCCCAGGGCTCTTCCCTCTCCCAGCTCCTTTTTAATTTGTACTTATTACCCCTGATCCGCTCCTTGAGAGAAAGGAAGGTTGGAACTTTTAACTATGCTGACGACCTCCTACTTGTATATGATATCAATCAATCGGCATCTTCTGTGTCCAACTTCCAATCCACCATGAACTTTATCAGCGAATGGATGAATCACAACCAACTTAAGCTGAACCCTGATTAAACCGAGCTGATCCTTACGGGCGGGCCAGCCAACCCGTGGAATTCCAATTTCTGGCCTCCACTCTTGGGAACCCCGCCACTTTCAGCATGCTCTACCAAAAGTCTGGGCATAGTGATCAGCAATGATTTGTCCATGAAGGCACAAATTGGCTCTGTGGTCTCCTCCTGCTTCTTTCAATTACGTAGAATTAAGAAGATCAGTATATTCCTGACCACTGAAGCCCTGGCTATCCTGGCTCTGGTTATCTCCCGCATTGATTACGCCAACTCATTGTATGTCGGCATCCCAGCCTATCAATTACGTCGCCTACAGTTGGTGCAGAACCAAGCAGCTAGGCTGATTTTTCACCAGCCCAAATGGCACCATTTCAGATCTTTAATGAAAAGCCTACACTGGCTTCCCGTGGGAAAACGCTGCACCTTCAAGCTGGGATGTACCATTTTCAAAGCTCTTTCTGGTAATAGTCCAGCATTTATTTATTATATGATCCAGCGTTGCATTCCTTCTCGGGACTTGCGGTCTTCCCATCTGAATCTGCTGGCCACCCCTTCTTTCAAACAAAAGAAACATGGGGTACTAAGATTTGCGGTGTTGGCCCCACAATTTTGGAACTTGCTCCCCGTGGAGCTGAGGTCTGTAACTTCTTATGCACAGTTTAGGAAACAGCTTAAGACCTGGCTGTTCTCCCAGGCTTATGACTAATCAATTTCCCCTCTGTTGCAGCCTCCCTCTTGACTCTAGCGCCATGAAACCGGTTGGTGTACGCGCGCTTTACAAATTCTTTTAACATAACATAACATAACAAAAGAAATAATTATGCCATTTTGGAATAGTGTGGACATCAATACGAAGAGTAAAAAATACACAATAACAAAAATTAACATTATTGATGTCTGGCTCAAGATAACACTTTGAGCAATATACCGCGTGTGTAAACTTACCAAAACATTGGCTTAAGTGCAAACATTTTAAAATATCACAAGATTCAATGATAAAAAATCAAACTTGCTTGAGAGCAATATTGTCAGCTGCCCAGAAGTGTACCCGTAAATGAAACAAATGATCAACCCCACAGCCATGCTCAAGTGGGACAAGATACATTACATCATGTAAGGTACATAAACATATGCCCCGCACAACCAGCCAAAGTGGGCAATGGACGTTAAAAACGTACTATAAAATCACAAAAGCGAAATGCACCTGACGAAATAACTACCAGCAAAATAGATATAATATGGTTACCAGAGTCAAAAAAAAAAAACTATACAAGTTTTGATGTATAGGATTATTAATTAAAATATGTACAAATGTAGGAGAAAACAAAAGAGAATAACAGCATGATTGTCATGAGAAAATACAAGTAAATCAATGGTACATAGCCTGTATTGGCCACATTTTTGGAAAACCCATTCCGCCCTAGTGAAAGTAATCACGGACTCTGTAGGTATAATTACTGACCGCGCAAATAAATTCTACCCAAAGAAGAGTGAAGAAGAGAAGTGAACAGTAGAATCCACCAGGATCTCTCCCAAGAGAAAATAGAAAGAGCACCAATTTGTAAAAAAAAAAAAAAGATCTCAAGGGCTAAAATCCAGAATATTAACAGTAGTGCAGCAGACACATAGGGGTCGATTCCGATTCGGGCCGGAAATCTCTCCGACCGAGCCGGACCCGGAGAGATTTCCGACCGAATCGGACCCGTGCAGTCCGACCGAACGAGTACGATGCGTCCGTATGTTATCGGACACGAGTCGGTCGGACTCCCATTGAAGTCAATGGGAGCCGGGTCGCACAACGCGTACGCGGGCTCCCATTGCCTCAATGGGTGCGAGGCGGACAAGGGCGCCCCTACAGCGAGTACGCCGCGAGCGCTGCGCGGCGTACACGCACAGGTAGGGGGACCCTTGGGTCCCCCTGTGTGCGCCTCGCACGGGTACTGCCAGTACAGGGGGTCCGACACGACCCCAAAGTACGGCTCCGACAGCGAAGTTCGAGTCGGACGGGCGCGAGTCGGTCGGAGCGGTCGAGGTGCGCATCGTACTTACCCGGCCGGAAAACGTCTCCATTGCGCGGTGCGAATCGGGTCCGAGCGAGTCGGTCGGAGCGGTTCGAGTCCGAGCGAGTCGGTCGGAGTTGTCGGGACGCCCGGACGAGTCGGTCGGCGAGCCCGCATCGTACTCGCTCGGCCGGACCACGTACGGTTCGGTCGGGAAACAGGCTTTCGCATGGCTTTTTTCCCGACCGAATGGTATTGGGTGCGCCTCCGACCGAGATCGGAATCGGCCCCTTAATATTCACAGACCAACCTATACAAATTACTTGTGTATAATGGAGGACAGAAATTGCCAGTACACATCTCAGTTTAATTGCTCAGGTGGATGAACACTTAATTCTGTGCCCTGGTTCTGGTCACGAGGAATTTTTGTTTCCAGATCAATAATATATCCGGTTTGATTGTAGCCTTTACCCTGTCAATCACAGCGAATTACAGCAGAATAGAGTCACAGTTGTGATAAGTCTGAAAGTGTGTCGTGGAAGTGGGTATGTAGAGTTATTGTGTTTAATGACATGCAGATGTTCTACCACTCTTTTCCACAGTGTCTATAGTACTTCCTGCACACTAAAGCACTCCGGGGCAGATAAGAACATAAACAGAATAATCCGAGATACAGGTGAGGTGTTGTCTATAGCTGTTGCCCTGGGATAATGTGGTTGCATATAGTCTTTCACATTATGGCGATTACTACATGTCTTGCTCTTATTACAGGTAACAAAGCATGTGATCTTGGAGGTCTTTGTTCTCAATTGGAACAGAACTTCATTCTTCATGAGCCTATCTCTGAGAGAGAAGTTCATACTGTATGTGATGATCTAGTTGATACTAACCTATGGTAGTATCAGAACAATCAATATGGAAGTGTTGTTTCATCAACGTATTGAGTGTAGAAGATTGAGTACTAAAGGTTTATCTTTTTCTTCTGAATTTTACACTTGTGGTATTTTTCTCAATGTATTAACTTGGGCCTGACATTTGTAATGTTATTTTTTGTAAGTGTGTACTTATTCTTTGTGTTGAGCTCCACACTATATTAAAATGCTGCCTATGTTTCTTTTGTTATTGACATTCACGTGGGTCCTTTCGTATTGTTGATGATGATCTGTTTACCCTAATGGGGGACTGGGAATACGCATCCTCGCCAGTGATCAAGGAAAGAGACAAAACATGTTGGGTGACAGCACGTACTTGCACTTAACATAACTTTACTTGAATATCCTCTGCAAGGGTCTTCATTTTTGGAACTCCTTTTCATTTTGTGGGAAATATACTGGTCTTCTCTCACTCATTTCTAAATGCATCACCGCCGATGGGGTCTGCAGTGTTGCTTTTTCGCGAGGGACTGTTCCATATATATACCCCCCACCGCACATGGCTGAAGGGGAGTTGCCTGGAGGACCTGGCCTGTGCCCTGACCCTGTAGCCCCACAGGCAGCTGGCCATGCGCAGCATGGGGTTGGCCTCAGAGCCTGGCCTAAGTCCAGGCCCTCTGCTGAGCCTAACAGGCAGTCAACCCAACGTGCACTGTGCTGCGCCAAAGAGTTGGCTGCAAGGCCTGACCCATTGGCGCAGCCCCCATCCACAAGCCACTACAGGCCCTAGAGACCCATCCCCTGAGGAATTTTTGGGGGGAGTCAGGCCCCAGCCCCCTTCCCTATCCTCTTTTGGCCCTGGGGATCCCACCCCCTGGGGCATTTTTATAGCCTTAGAGCCCGACCTTTGGCTCTGGCCTTTAACGCTGGAGCGGGCCTTTAATGGAAGGTAGAGCCCGCTAGGTGGGCTCTAAGGCAATTAGAACATTCCGCCCCGAGGGCAGAATGTTCTAATTGGTAAAAACAAAGGCCTCTCGGAGCCCGAGGGGGTTTAAATCCTCTCAGGCCCGAGAGGCCTTTGTTCACAGCAGGAGCTGTGAATGAAATAAAAACATTAGAATGTTGCTCTGCGGGCTTCTACCGGCCCGTAGAAGCCCAGAGCACTCCATTGTCTGCAATGGAGTGCTCAACACTCTAATGTTCTAATGGGGGATCCCATCTCCTGAGGCATTTCATTTTTTTAAGGGGAGGGAGTACAAGGGACTCCTCCACAAGTAAATTTGGGCCCCATTGCAAGGGCCTTCATTTTTTTTTATAAGAGCCCCGGGATCCCATCCCCGGGGCAAAATATATTTGTAAAGGTCAGGGGACATGCAGCCCCCCTCTGTTAGCTACAAGGGACCAGGGAACACCATCGACAGGCCTTTAAGGGGAGAAACACACGGCCCCTCTCCCTGAAACAAATAAAGGCCCCAGGGACACCCTGCCCAGGGGACAAAACATATCTTTTAAGGGAGGGGTGCGTGGCCTCCCTCCATGAATCACTATGGGCCCCAGGAACCCTATTCCATGGAGCCTTTGTTTATTATAAAGAACAGGGGGGCGCACAGCCCCCCTCCCCATGCCCATAAGGGTCCCGGGGATCCTGCACTCCGTGGCCTTATTTTTTCATAACTGGGAGTGGGGCACACAGCCTCACTCCTCATGCCACTTTAGGCCCAGGGGACCCCGATCCCCGAGGCCCTATCTACTTTTATGTGAATGCCTCAGTGTCCACATGGCACCCACACTACATTGGTGGCTGTGGAGGTGAGTGTCTGAGTGGGTCTGTGAGTGGGTGTGAGAGTGTCTGAGTGGGTTTACAAGTGCCTCCATGAGTGTGTCAGTCAGTCTGTGAGTGACTGCATGAGTGTCTGCGTGGGTCTGTTAGTGGGCACATGAGTCTCTGAGTGGGTCTGTGAGCCAGGGTGTCAGTTTCTGAGTAGAACTGTGAGTGGCTGAGAGGGAGTATGAATGATTCTGTAAGTGGGTGCAAGGGTGTCTAACTGGGTCTTTGAGTGGGTCTTTTATCTACAACCATACAGCCCTACACACACACACACGCACACGCACACGCACACACACACACACACACACACACTCACTAACCCATACAGCCACTGGCTCACTCATCCATACAGGCAGTCACACACACCCTCACCCACCTACACAGACAATCAGACACCCATTCAGGTACTCAGACAACCAATTACTCACCAATGCAGTCACTTACATACCCACTCACACACCCATACAGCCACTTAGACACCAACTAACTGACTTAAACAAACATGCACACAACCAGTCACTCACCCATACATTCACTGAGACACCTATAACTCACTTATACAGTCAGCCACACAGCCACTGACTTATCCATACAGACACTCATAAACCCATTGGTTCACCAATACACCTTGGTGTATATATATATATATATATGTAACACTGATAAACTTTTTTAAAACACCTACATTCACTGGATGATGCCATCAGTGATGTCATTTGAGATGTCATCATTGATGTCATGAGTGATGTCACCATGTCATGAGTGATGTAATATGTGAGGTCATAAGCAGTGCTTTGCGGGGGGCATGAGTTATAGTTAGCTCAGCTAACTATAACTGCTCATTTTTCTTGTATGAGTGAAACCTGAGCCTAACTATAACGTATACATTTATGGTTGACCATAAGTCTAACAAATGGCCTGCCTGTAGGTAGGAGAAAATTGGCTGAAGCAGTACAAGTGCCCGTTTTGGCACAGCTCACGGAGGGCCAAGTCTTTGTTACAATTCGTCAGATGTTGATTGCAGGAATTCCAGTCAGTGTGTAAGCCTCTTCCCACCCCCCTTTTCAAAGTACTCAAACAGCTTTCTTTTTACAGTGCAGTCCTTAAGGTGGTCAACCCACAAGCAACCTTCCCCAACCCGTTTAATCAACAAACATGGCTTTGCAGTAAATATGCAAGTGCGGGGGGATTTTTGGGTGAAGCACTCAAATATTTCAGTGCCATTCAAACTGACCCAAGGAGTTGAGTTATACAAGTAAAGTGCAAAGTAAAGTGTGGCAGCCTTGAAGAAATCACAAGACTCACTGGCATCTCAGCTCACCAAGCGTCTAGGGAACATGGTTTGAATCCTGACCTTGGCTTAGCCTCCTGTGATTCTATGCTTAATCTCCATGTGCCTAAAATGTAACATCTGGTTCTCTTGCAAAATGATCGAATATCATTGGGTCAAGTTACCCCTACCTAGAATCAGGGGCGTAGCTTCCATTGATGCAGCAGGTACAGTGAGACTGAGTGGGTCTGTGAGTAGGTGTGAGAGTGTCCAGAGGCTTGATGGGTCCACTGAACCCTAGTTATTGCTGTATTTTATAATTCAAAGAGAAGTCAAGTGCCCATTTCCTTCCTTGCACTTGGGCCTATGACACACTGACTACCTAATGCCTAAAAAAATGGCAAGAAGTTATAGCTTCCTGTCCCACACATCTGCGTTTAAACATGTGTTATTGTGTAGCAACTTTATAAACCCTTAAATGCTCGGTTTAACAATCTGGAGGTTACTCTAATTGGGGATTGATAAAGGACATACATGGACCCCACCCCCTCATTAGGCATATATATCACACAATTTGAAATGTCTATCACAGATCATTTTACACATCTTTTAGTCACACACATTTCAATAAATAATTGCAAAAGTTAACCTGAGATTGCAAATGTCATAGAGGAACCAAAATGTGATCCCTTGCAATAATGATTATATTTCCAAATCACACTTGGGATTGAAGAAGTATGAATCAGAAGGCCCATTGCTGCAGTGTCACCCTGCAACCATAAGAAATCTCTGAGGACTTGGAAAAGGGGTATCACTGGACCTATTCTTGAATCCCTAGTGAATGAATGAATGAATAAAGCAAAACAGTATTTATAGCGCACTAAAAATACCTGATGAGTGTCTTGGGGCTAACAAAGGACTGAATGAGCCAATATGTGGAGGTTGAGACCCTGAAGGGGACTAAGGAAGACAAAAGAACAAGGTTTTCAAACATTTCTGTACTTCTAATGATCCTGTGTGCTTTGCAGCTGTAGAGGCAATAACTTACACCAAATGGTGGCCAGATAGGAGAAATATTTGCCCCCAGATTTAAAGCACTTGATTTTGGCAACTGTCACATTTTGAGGGGCAGAAGGATGCAATGCACACCCCAGAGAAGAGAAAATGTTTTTTTCCTGATGTACCAAGACCCTGTTTTCCAAACTTCTCTATGAGTAAGACCAAGTGTTCTAACTAGATTTAATTTCCAAAAAGGTAGCCAGTGCAGGCCCTTTAAATGTTTAAATGTGGATGTCTCATTAAGGCATATTAGGAACAACCTGAGCTGCTGAGTTCTGGATAAGCTGCAGACGTTGGATAAAATACTGTGACCCTCCAAGGAATATGGAGTCCCCATAGACCAACTGAGAAATAATGAAGGCCATCACCATCCTCTTATCAAGAGGCATGTGACAGAGATCCTACTAATATGGGTTTAACAAGTCAAGATTCTTGGCAGGGGAGACAAGAACAGAGGGCAATATTGGAGAAAACAGTTAACTTATGGTTTTCCAAATAGTAGAATTTTGGTCTTTTCACTGTTAAGTTGCAGACAATTGTCCCTCATCCTGGATGCAGCTGCTGACATACATTGGATGGAAGTCAGTTTTGTAGCCTTGTAGTTGTTGGCTATAGTAATGAGATTTTGAGTGTTTCCGCATCCAACAGGATCCTAAAGCCTAAAGGCTTGACAATAGCAGCCAAGGGGGTCATATAGACATTAATGAATAGAGGGCTGAGTGTAGAATCCTGAGGAACACAACAGCCTATGGAGAAAGGCTTGGATTGAAAAGGTGTATATTTGACAGATTGCATTCTACCAGCTATGAACAAACAGGACCATCTCAGAGCTTGCTGACAAACCCTGCTTCAACCTGGAGATGTGGGTGGTATGGCAGGCAGTCTCAAAAGTTGCTGAGGGATCTAAAATGATTAAATCAGCTGATCCACCATGGTCAAAATCAGCTTGATATCATCAGGTATGTCAAGTAATGCTGATTAAGTACTACAGTCTGCTCTTAAGACTGTATGTCATCAAAGAGAGTTGCCTTTTAATATCTTTCTCCAAGATTTTGTCCGTAAGAGATGGTAAGAATATGGGCCTATAGTTTGCTAGTATAGCAGGATCAGCTGTAGATATTTTCAGAAAAGAAGGGATCATGGCCTTTTTCTGAACTGATGACACAGCGGAGGACAGAGAAGAAAGATTACAGATATCAGTTAATATGAGTGTAATCTTGTCACTGGCACATTTGAAGATCCAAGGGGAGCAAGGATCCTTAGGATATTAAACTATTCAAGACTGATTGTTCACCAAGAGGAGTGAAAGTATTGAAAAGACTTCCTTGTCATGGCTGAGGGGAAATCTATGCAGTCAAAGATGCAAATGTTTTGGTCTGTTTTCATGTTGGTTTCAACCGAGGAATGAGTGAGTTCTGGTGTCTCCTAATGAAGGCCTGTTAGAAATGTTAGTAAAGGTCACACCTAGGCCTGACTCCCTTTTGTCTCTCTAGGAATTGACCAGAACAAGTTTAGGGGGTGGACAAAGTCTTGCCCTCCGCCCACAGGTTAGCAATGGCCATACAAGTTGACCCCACAGGTCTCTCGTCAGAGCACTCCTAGACCTGTGAAGAATCAGAAGAAGGACTGCCCTGCTGTCTGAAGAGTTTTAAGAAAAATTGGAGCCTGCTTGCTGTGAAACTAGGACCCCAGAAATGACTCCAGGAATCAGTTGGCTGCCCTCCTGTTTGAGCTATACGAGCAGAGCAGGTTTCCAGAGGCCTCTCCATCTGCAACTGCCCAGCTGACTAATTCCAACTGGACACGCCCTGAACCCTGGTGCTGACTTCTGTTGGAGTGAATCCTAACCCCTAAGTGGTGCGTCCCCAGATCCTGGTCCCTTGGCTGCTGTTAAAATGTATTTATTCACTCCCTAAAGAGTAAAAAGTGGGACTTAGAAACTTTTACCAACATTATGCCTGGAGAACCGACGGAGGACAGGATTGCTGTGGAAGCCTCAGCCATCGACATTGAATCACCAGTCGGCCACAGCTTGCTGGTTGGTCCCGCTAAAAGAGATTTGACTTTCAGAAATGTTTTTGAGTCCGAACGTAGATGGCTTCATCTGTACTGATGCCGAGCAGCATTCAACCAACATTAAAGCCTTTCTGGGCATGGACGTCAGAGCTCACCACCTTTCTCGTAGACTGCACCAGGACTCTGCCCTTCAGCACCACACTGTTGTCGAGCCACGCTTCAGGTCCATCTTGCAACTTGCCCTTCTGATGAACCACACTTTGAGGGCCTTACATTTGTACAATGCATTTGCTGAAAGTGGTTGCAATTTGCACCCTAACTATTACCGAATACATTGTTTTTTAGCAAACCAACGTATGTTCAAACATGTTAGTTCACAAAATTCCAATTCATAGGGAGTCGCAATTTGACATACCTCATTAATATGCATGAGGTAGGTTGTAAATTGCAACCCTCTATGAATCGCTGCCATCACAGGGATGGTGGCCTGCTAAGGTCAGCAGACCACCATGTCTGTTTTGCATTTAAATAAACAATATTTTTTTTAAACACAGTCTATTTTCTTTAAAGAAGAACAGGATACATTTAAAAAACAACAACAAAGGTTTCTAAAACATTTGTTTACAAGTAAGCAGTCATCCCAGGAACCACTACCAACTCCTAAAAAATGTATATTACAACATTGCAAGTGGGTCACCATCCTTTGAGGTGTCTGTACATACCAATAATTGAGGTCGCAAACCAGTGGTACATACCATAAGGCATTGCAAATTGGAATGGACACCCTAAACATGCCCCTTTCAATTTGCAATTCATATGTAGTCGCAAACCTATTTTGCGATATAGTAACTAGGTATTGAATCGCAATTTGTGTTTTGAACATATTTAAAAGCTATGTTGCTGTTGCAAAGGCTTCAAATTTGCAATTCAGAGACTTTCCAACCACAAAATAGCTTTGAGGATAAGATTCTTCCTTTAGAAATGTTTCTTAGTCAGAAGGTAAGCTTTCCACAGAGGCGAACCAGGCTCCTCTATCGAACCCGTGCTCCTTTTTGGTCAGCCTTAACTTTTGACTTTGCCCTGGTCTAGTGTGACCATATAACCACGGTTGAACTTTCTGCTTTTTGAACCTTAAAAATTCATATCTCCGGTTCTACTTACTGTATTTTTATTGTTTTTGTGTCATGTTATTTATTATAACATTCTCTATTTTGCTATATTGGTTTGAGAGTTTTCTTGTGTTGTGTTTTCACTTTTTTACTGTTTGAGTTCTGCATAAATGCTTTACACATTACCTGTAAGTTCAGCCTGACTGCTTTCTGCCAAGCTACCAGAGGTTTAAGCTCAGGTTTATTTAGTGACTTCAGTTGTTCACCCTGAAAATGATTTTGATTATTAATTGAGGTGAGTTGTCTGCCCTCTCAAATACTTCTCCAATTTCTTACAAGTCCCCTACATTATGTTTGGATTTTCACCCAGCACAGATCACCATGATTGAAGATTTTTGGTTTAGCTGCCAGGGCTTAGCTATATTTCTCCCGATTTCGTCGTTTATGTCAAGGGCATAAAATGTGAATTCCTACAGAAAACTGTACTCTCCTTTTCAGCGTACATTTCTACGCCTCAAGTAGTGCAAGTCTAAAATTCAAGCTATGCTTCTGATCCAGCGATCCGGGCTCAATAATTTTATACAAACACAGGCCCATTTACTTTACCCAACTAATCACTTTACGCTGGGTTCAGTGTGATGCAAGTTTTATGCCTAATTTAGCCAATATTCAATAGAACCTGCATTTCTCTTCATATTATGTAATATTTGTGGCGACGAATCTATAGTTGAGAAGTTGATAGCAATAATTTTGTACTTATCTATACTACTAAATAATAACAGACTCAGTGTGTAATTTATGTTATTTATCGTAAATAATGTGAAAATAAATGCTCATCAAGTACAGTCACACAATGCAAATAATGATTATCACAGAGGTAAAGTATTACCAATGTATAGAAACAAACTCATATCAAATAAACAATGCATTGAAGGAGTGGATAGGCAAAGAGAGAAAAGTTTCAGAGACAAAATACATTTGCAAATGAATATGCAAATGTAGGAGTTTATCTATAATCGTCAGCGACGATCACCCACTAGCTAAACACCAGCAGACCCACACAAAACCACACTCACTGGGGACTTTCAATTATACCTAAAACCTCAAATGTCCAACTCACATATGTTTCAATATGAGAACAAACTCCGTCCCTCAGTGGCTAAGGATGGGGGTGTACTGTCACACCATTTTATTCAATGTCTCTTTGTTTTAAACATTCAGCATTACAACAGATTCAAGGAAACAACTTTGAACATAATCATAGTACATATTTCCTGCAGTTCACTACATGTTGCAAGTCTCTACGCCTCCATTGTTCGCCTCTGCCATCATCTCGAGTAGGAAGTTATTTGCTTCCACTGATATCATATTCTCTTTTCCGTAGCTTGGCAGTCATTCAGTACACCATGAAGGTCATGTACAACTTTTGCGTTCTCTCTTCCCTTCTCGAATCTTTCTTTTGAACATTATAATTTTCAGCCAAATATTTATTATTATTTTAATGAATGTAATTTCATTGCACACCATCCCAGCATTGCACTAACCCATGCACAACCTGTGTTATCCCTAGCAAAATATTATTCACGTGCACAAAAGCAGCATTAGTTTTTTTCAAAGCAATTTGTGGCCTAGTTCCATGCATTAGTACACGCATGCACTAAAGCATTTCACCTTATTTTAACGTTCTTTAATAATATTTTTCACAGCACACTGTTAATAAATGTTACTGAGAGTTCAATCCGAGCAGGTTTTATTTTTCCAAAACCCTGCTCCATCAATCCCCCCTTTGATGGCGTTTTTTGAGCCATCATCAAAATACCCATCACATACAAGTTGCCACTTATTTAAAATACTGTACTTCTTTCTCGTTTTATCATTCTTCCATCTAAGTCTTTCATGATCTCATAGTAATTTCCTCTCATATCCTCTAATTCTATCTCTTCTCTCTTTCTCTTTCTAGCTCTACGTTTAAGATCTGTCTCCTTCTTTCTACACTTGCATTTGCAACAATTGTAAATCATAATAACCATTAATATTACTGTAACTACTGAAGTAACAGGTATTAATATTTTTCCTAACAAACTACTCCCTAAGGTAGAAAACCAATTTTTCCACTGAGGAAAAACTCTTACCAAGTTTCTCCCATGCACCGTCAACCTTTAGTTCAGTCAAATCTTCATGAAGTTCTGTAATATTTTAATATACCCTCAAGATTTTTACTTTTGTCAGGGATATAAGTACAGTATTGTTGTATTTTCAACATGCTACAGACTCCACCCTCTTTTGCCAATAATATATCAAGGGCAAGTCGGTTTTGCAAAATCATTGATCTAATTGCAACCATTTCAGTATCAATCATCAAAAACCCATCAGCAGTATCTGTTGATAAACGATCAACCACTGTGGACAATTTTCTAATTTTATGTGAATTCAGAATAACTCCAACTGAAGGAATCAGTGCTCCAAAAATATCCCCAATTATTTCAGAATAGCTCGCTCCTCTCTTATTACGTGTTAGTCCTTGTTTCATTTCATTAACTCTATTATTCTTCTCTACATGGTATACTTTTGGAAATACTGTACCTAAATAACAACATCCGTACCAACCTGCAGGTAACCTATAATAAGCATTCTTACCACACACATAATAAATTCCCGGAAAAACATGATCAGTTCCTCCTTTCAGCCCCCAATTTCCTTTTATCAAGAAAGTATGCTCACATTCACTAGAACCAATGAAGTACCTATTATGTTCAGTCTTTTCTCTAAACACACAAAGCTTTCCTCTATGTTGAAAATCTAGAGTCATGGCAGCGTAAGTCTCACCCTTTTGTAATCACCCTCTCTGAAAGCCCATGGAGGTACATGAGACTTTTACTCAGCAGCTTTCTTTTTGAAATCTCGTCTTCTATCTTCTACCATATTCATAAATTCTATTTCTTCTAATGTCGTAGTTTACAAGTTAAGTTATTTCTATGTGCATCTATTGTATCTATCGGTATGTTACTAATGAAAAATCTCCCATGTAGGCTGCATAAACAGGACCATAGACATTTTTTAAATCTCTCCTAATAGGAATTTCTGAAAATATTAAATCAAAATTAGAGTAATAATACTCTAATCCTTCCCTCTCATAGAACAGACTGGTTAAGACACTACAAGACACACCATAGTTTAAAGGTAGGTGATGATAAGTCACCCCCTCTGAGACAGATGATGGTAATTGCATACACACATAACAATCTCTCGCATTCATTGTGTTAACATATTCCTACAACAATTTAGTAAAAAACATTTAACGAAAAATCATTAATTGATTTATCATGATGATAAACACTATCATCTTCTATCTTTTCTATATTAGTATTTGTACTTTCCTTAGTAACAGTATCCATTCTCTCACTTCCAAGATCAAAAGTATTATTTTTGTAATTAGCCACCATTAGAACAGGCACAACAACAATCAGTGTTAACCATACCAACATTAATGATAAGACACTACATAAGCAAACATTAATACATCTACGTTTAAAACGGACGGGGTGAATGGAATAAAATAGAATGACCGGATACATCAACCAGTGTGGACTATTGTTTGGAAATTTGCCAATGAAACTTCAAAATTTGATGCTTTTCTCTATAGTATTATTGATTGAGGATAAAAGTAACATTGTTTAGGTGTGCTTTGGTGCATTTGATGGACGTTGTGTTCTAGACTACTTGTTTGCAGGTCTAGTGGACTTATACCTAAGGTGGGTGGGTATTTCACCACCATGGGAGCACCCTCGAAAAGTAATGAGTCTGAAAAAATTGTCAAAGCATGAAATACTGATTTATAGATGTGCAGATCATCTGTCAGCACATACACTGTTTGTACATTTATGATTTTGATATCCAGTCTCTGTTACCTTTGCCATTTTAGACACTATATAAAAAAATTAAAAATCTAAGAAAAAACCTAAAAATCTTTAAAAACTTTGAAAAACTTATCCAAAAACCATCTAGAGTAGTGTATCCTTACACTTTATGCCTCTCTTCTTTACCCCCTCTTTTTCTTTTTTTTTTTATATCTTCTTCTTCTTCAAATCTTTTGGAACTTCATCAATTTTCTTTATCGAAATAACTGTTGCACCTTAATTTTCACAGTTCTTTTTAAGGTGGTTTTAGTTTGCTTTGATCACTTTGATCAGGACCAGCTTCTTCTTCTTTTTGATTTCTGTTCTCAATCTCTTCCAACACCATATATGTCCATTCTGGAGCTGTGTATTTCGTACCCGGAATTCTTATTCTTTTTGTTTTTCGTACCAATTCTTCTTCTGAATCACTTTGTCCAGTTTGACTTAATATTTCATTTATTTGATCTGGCCTTTTCTTTTCTAGAGTGTATTTCAGTCTTTTCACTCCTTTTGGCCACACATCACCTTTTCTTGCTTTTTCAACTTGAACTGCTTCTTCACCTTCGTTGTCAAGTTGTCAAGTTCTTTTATTCAGTTCTTTTCTTTGTTGTACTTGCTCTTGATTTTCATCAGTCACTTTCTCTTTTTCTTTCTCAACAGCAGTCTCTTGAGACCCAGTAGCTGGTGCCCACTTTATTCGACTTGTACTTAGTTCTTCCTCTTGTTCAGCCTTTTCAGAACCTGTAACACTAGATTCTATGGCTTCATGTTCTTCAGCTTCTGGCTCTTTCCTTTGCTTTAACAATTGCTGCTCTTCTTCACGTCTTTCAAGTGGACTTGGGACTCTTCTTGTATGACTTGCATGAATCCAATTTGGCAAGCCATCACACTTTACTGCTGACGTTGTTACCAATATAATTTGGTATGGTCCATTCCATCTGGGTTCTAAACACGACTTCCTCACGTGTTTCTTGACCTGAACCCACTCACCTGGACTCAAATCATGTGCTTGATCCGACTGTGTTGTGGTTGCAATTTCTCCAACCTGATGAGACACAGAACGCACCAGATCAGCCAATCCTTTGCAATAATCAAGAACTAGATCATCAGTAATATTCATCAGTTTGTTTGCTGGTACAATTGCTTGTGTTATGGCTCTCCCCATCAAAATTTCGTGAGGACTTAATCCAGTCTTTTTATCAGGAATGCTTCTAAGACTCATTAATACCAGGGGTAAAGCATCTGGCCTTTTCAGTGTTGTAGACGCACACACTTTTGATAGTCTGGACTTAATAGTGCCATCAATTTGTTCGACCACTCCTGATGCTTCAGGTCGATAGGCACAATGCAGTTTTTGCTCAATTTGTAATGCTGCACAAATCATTCGAATTATTTCATTCTTAAAATGAGTTCCTCTATCTGTTTCTAAAGAGACTGGAAATCCAAATCTGGGAATTATCTCTCTTAAAAGTAATTTAGCAACAGTCAGTCTATCATTCCTTCTTGTTTGATATGCTTCTACCCAATGAGAAAACAAACAAACAACCACCAACACATATTTCAGTCCATTACAATGGGGAAGTTCGATAAAATCTAACTGTAATCTGGTAAATGGTCCTGCTGCTTTTCCAATTTGACCCCAACAACTGTCTTTCTACCTGGATTTTGCTGCTGGCACTCTATACACCTCTGGCATAGACTCTCTGCAATGACTCTAAACTTTGGGTTGTACCATGACTGCTTGAAGAGCCTGATCATAGCATCTCTTCCAACATGTGCAATTCCATGGTACATCCTTGCCATCTGTGAGAGTAAACTATCTGGCATTACTGGTCTTCCATCAACATACACCCACACTTTATCTTCTGCTCTCTTTTTACAACCTGATTTTATCCAAATTTCTTTTTCTTCCTCATTTGCTTCTTCCTGAAGCTGCCTAATTTTTTCCCATGTTTCCAAAGAAGAAAACATCAAGTGGCAAATTGTATGTTTTTTCTCCATCCCTCTGTTGATTGAAATTTGGTCTGCGTATCTGCTTCCATTTGCCACATAGTAATTTCCTGACTTGTGTGCTGAACATTTTACCACAGCAATATTTTTGGGCATTTGTAATGCATTCAACAGATCCTTCACATTTTTACTGTTCCGGATCGGGGATCCTGAAGAAGTCAGAAATCCTCGTTGCATCCACAACTGACCAAAATCATGCACCACCCCAAAACCATATTGACCATCAGTGAATATGGTTACTCTCAGATTTTTGCCAATTGTACATGCTCTAGTCAGAGCAATTAGCTCCGAAATTTGAGCAGAATTTATCCCCTTCAGACAAGATGCTTGAAGAACCATAGCCACTGTACACACTGCATAAGCAGCACTCAATGCGCCCTTTTCATCTCTCAGACAAGATCCATCCACAAACATCACACTATCTGACTCTTCTAGTGGTGTATCTTTTATGTCAGGTCTTGGTTTCATGCACAACTCTGTCACATCCAAACAATCATGATCAGCTTCATCTTTCACTTCTTCACAACTTACACTCGGCAATAAAGTTGCTAGGTTCAATATTGTACATCTTGTCACTGTCACATTTTCAGCACCCAAAATCACTCTTTCATACCTAGTCAGCCGAATATACATCATATGCTGAGTCTGAGTCCTTGTTAACAGGATCTCAACAGAGTGTGGCACATATACTTCCACTGGATGTACAATAACAATTGCTTCACTCTGCTCTAGACTCACACAAGTAGCAACTACTGCTTTTTAAACAGCCTGGTAACGCTGCAGCCACTGAATACAAAGTACCAGAAAAATATGCCACTGGACGACGTGCCATTCAATGTTTTTGTGTTAAGACTGAAAGTGCACATCCATCTCTATCACAACAGAACAATGCAAAATCTTTTGTATAATCTGGCATTCCCAATGCAGGTGCTCGGCAAAGACTATCTCGCAATTCAATAAAAGCTTTCATACACTCCTCATCCAACTCAATCGGATCAACCACATCTTTTTGAGTGGACCTCTGCAAAGGTTTTGCAATCACTGAAAACCCACTGATCCACTGTCTACAGTATCCAACCATTCCCAAGAACATTCGAACTTCTTTTTGAGTCTTAGGAGGACCCTTTCGCAAAATCACATTCATTCGGTCTTGCGTTAATTTTCTAACTCCTTTCTCAATTTTGTGTCCCAAATATTGGACCTCTTTTTGACAAAACTGTAATTTTGCTGGTGACACTTTATGCCCACCTTCTGCCATATGATTCAGTAAGGCAATTGTATCTGTCACACTTGCCTCTCGTGTTTTTGATGCCACTAACAGGTCATCAATGTATTGCACTAACACTGAATTTTTCGGCATGATCAATGACTCCAAACATTTTTTCAAAATCTGATTAAAAATCGAAGGACTCTCTGTATACCCTTGAGGAACTCGGCACCATGCCAAAACACGGTCTCCGAACCGGAAAGCAAAAAGATATTGGCTATCCGGATGTAAAGGTATCGAGAAAAATGCTTGACACAAATCAATCACTGTGTACCATTCCGCATCACAAGGAATTTGATAAAGAATCACTGCTGGGTTTGGCACTATTGGACCGCAAGGTATTATGATCTTATTAATCTTTCTTAAATCTTGTACTATTCTGTATTTTCCACTTGTTTTCTTAATCCCCATAATAGGTGAATTTCAAGGAATACCTAATATTTCTTTTAGAATACCTTGCTCAATCATTTGATCAATTCCAGGAATCACGCCTGCTGTGATCTCAGCACTGTACTGTGGTGTGTTTGGATATACTGCACCTGGTTTAACTGTAACCTGAATAGGATCCACACCCTTCATTAAACCAATGTCCTTTCCTGTAAAATCCCATACATCAGATCTTACTGCATTTCTCAACTCTACAGGTAAATCCTCTTCTGTAAGCAATGAATACAAATCATTCACTTCTGACCCTTGCTTTGCTAACATCATTTAAAGGCAACATCCTCATCTGGTGTTTGAAAAGCAATACCATCTGGCATACAATAGATGGTGCAATTCATCTTGCATAACAAGTCCCTACCTAAAAGGTTCACCGGACTAGTATCACATACCACAAACCGATGCATGTCTCTGAATCTTCCAATATGAACTTCTATTGGTCTTGTTATTGGAGTCTTTATATGTTTATTTGAGACTCCCACAACTTGTATAGTTTCTCCTGAGAGGGGTAGGTTTGGGATTACTGCTGCTCTCACAGTAGAACGGGTAGCACCAGTGTCCACAAGGAATGTAACATCATTACCTTCCACTTTTCCATCAACAAAAGGACCTGATTGATCTACCTCTAGAGATGCGCCAAGCACGCACTCTTCTTCCCCCCTCAGGCACCGTCATTGAGATGAGTCTGATTCACTCTCTGAACACTGCAACAAATACTGTGAAACCACTTGTACATTTTCATTCTTACCAACTTGTTCACCTGCGTGAAATCCAGAATTCGCACTGTATCTCTGTACTTGAGCATTCACATTATTTGGCATAGGAGCTTGAGGCACCTATACTTGCTGTATCTGTGGTGTAACTGCCTGCTGCTGTTGTTGCTGTTGATGATTAACAACCACCTCATTCTGCATCTGCGGATTGAAATTTTGATTCATTCCATTATTCTTCAGTAAAGATCTACACTCATTCCTCCAATGTCCAAATTTTCCGCACGCATGACAAGGAAATTTCTTTTCAATTCTTCTCTATTCATCCTACCTCTACCTCTACCTCCATTTGGTACCTGATCATTCTCATTTTGTCCTTTCATCTGGAAACTTGTTTGAGAACCATTGTTTCCATCTTTCTGTTCTGCCACTTTCTCCTGTTCCCATATCATTTTCTCTTTCAGCTTTTTTTGCCTTGACTCAATATCATCACTACAATATTTAGCATATCTCAAAATGTCATCGACTGTTTTACTCTGCCAACAAATCAAATGTTGCTGAATCCTGTTACTAATTTTGGGTTTTAATCCAAAAACAAACCTATATACAAAATGTCCCATGTCTTTGTCACCTATACTCTCAAAACCACTATACTGTTTAAACACTTGTAACAACCTCTCATAATAAGCATGTACTGATTCTTTGGGTTCCTGCATTGTCCTGTCAATTTTAACCCAATCTGTTTCTTTTGGAGAAATTTTACTTTTCAAAAAAGTAATTACTTGATTATATTTTTCATCACTTCTTCCGGAAGGTGCTCCTGTTTTCACATCTCAAGGATATTCTTCTTTTGGCCAATCAACAGTAATTTTACACTCAGTCCATAAATCAGCTGGCACTACAATTTCAAACAAGCCATCTAAATCTTTCAACAATACTTTTGAAACTTTTACAAACCTCTCTACCTGTTTATACCACTCGACAGGTTTCTCTCTCAACCTGGGAAAATCATTTGTAAAGGATAATATATCCTGTCTTGACCAGGGAATGTGAACATATCCACCACCTGGAACTTCTCTCATCGGGCATACCATTTCAGCCTGATCTGTTTCCCTTAATGGAAATAAAGACGCATTTTTACTTTCAAGCATTTCTTCCTTCTTTTTCGCCCATCTACCTTTCCACCGTTCTAAATCACCCCATTTCTTCAAAGTATTCATTAATTCTTCTATTTGCAATCGTTTACCAGACGTATTCAAACTTTTCAAATCTTTATCAGTAAAATCCAGTCTATATGTTTTTTTGCAGAACTTTAGACTTTTCTATGTCTACTCCATATTCTTGTGCAGCTTCTGCCAACCTCTCATGTAGATTCCTTGCTTTCCATGTAATATTCTTACACAAAAATAATAATTTTTCATCTCGGTACTTACTCAATCTTTCTGGACTTATTGTACCAATAATCATTTCTTCCAGATCCACTCTCGATCTAGCTACATCTATACTCGATTGTGACTTATTCTTTTCCATTCCTCTTATCCAGTCATCTAACTCCTCTGGCGAAGGACCCACCGAACTCCCTGACACTGGAGTTGTTCCTCTAACATTCTACACTATTTTTCTAGGATCCATCTGTACACTTCTCTTTGGTGTCTCATTTTCACTTACTGGAAGATCAATCAATGAAGTACTCATCTCAACTTATTCCGATCCACTAGCATTCCTGACATTATTCACGGGAACTGTCAATGCATGTACTCTCGATATACTCTGACTCTCACCATACAATGGAACCATAGGACCAATTGTTACTGGTACTGATAATGCTTCTGCATTCAGACTCATCTGGCTAATTCTCTGAGTTAACTCCTCTCTCGCCTTATTCAACATGTCAATTTCATTCTCCTGCAACACTCGAGTACCTGATGAAACTTGTGAAGCTACGGGAACTTGTGTAACCTGCGAAACTCGTGGAACTTGCGGAGTTTGTGGAACCTGAGGAACTTGTATTTCAATTAGTGGTGCATTTGGAATTGTTTCCCCTGAACTTTCCTGATATGGTGGAGGTCTCTTTAATAGTATTTCATCCAATAACTCATAATCAATCTCATCCGAGTCATTATCTAGTTCTGAAGTCTCTAAATTATTCTTTTTGTCTTTACTTTTGCCTCCAGTTTGATCTTCAGCAACTATTACTGGATATAATCCATCTGCAATTACATCTCTCCTCCATCTTTTCTTTTGATCATCCCGTCCAGCCTCAGAATATCTCGTTATTATATTCCTGCATTTAATTTCATTCCGGTCTCTCTCCCTTTTATAAGCCTCATGTTCCCATTCCTCAAGCGCTTCATACTGCGTAGGTCTAGGACTTGGCTTTAATGAATTCATTCGTCCTCTCAAGTTCTCCGAAATCCTTACGTTAAATGTACCATGCTCTGGAGGGGCGGAGCTTGCCGGTGCCTAAGATGGCCGCGCTGTGAGCGAGCTCCACGAGTGATCGCTCCTATTCTGCATTTATCCTGCGTTCATGCCAACCATGCCCTGATTGACGGCAGGCGACGACCATCGATAGCGGCAAAGTCCGGTGTGGTTTCCTCGGCGATTGGAGCACCGGTGATACCGAGAACTGCTGGGGGCCTACTCATGCGCTGTGCGCGCTGCCCTGGTCGGCTACTTCCTCGGCCTGCACCCGTTCCGGAGCCTTGGCATCGGAGCTGCACTTTCCCCCGGATCGCAATGGGGCTCCGGTGGGGGATGTTGTCATTAGCTGCCGGCCCCTGGTACCCCGAGGGGCCTGCCTGAGAGATGAGTGCGCGCGCTGTGTTGGGCTTGCCGAAGTGCGTGGGTCGGCGCGACAGCGGTCGTGTGCGGCGGCTCTCATCTGGTGATCCTCGGGCCTTAGATCGAAGGCCGAACACAAGAGCAGACGGCTTGGCACAGTATCTAAAGGCTCGAATCTGCATGTGAGGGACAGCCAGCCTGCTGGAAGTGGTGAGATGACTATTTGCAATATTGGGACCCCCTGCACCCTGTGAATTGACCTGCAGTTGCCCCCTGTCCGCGCTGCGGAGTTTGCGATTGAGGAGCTGCAGCAAACTGGCTTGATTGCATTGATGTGCCAAACCCCTTGTACCCTGTCGGGTGGAGTTACCTTTGCCGGCGCTAACTCCCTCGCTGCTGGCTGAGTACATCTGCCCGGTGGCGCGATCGTGAGGAGTGGTAGTACGCTGCTGCAAGGAACAAGGGTGGAGGACTCCGGTGACGACCTGCGGGACTTCTCTGTTGTGGGTGAGAGCGGGGCTGCTCAGGGGCCAGGTGCTTTGGCAGTGTGGCACTCTCTGCTTAGTCTTATCTCACAGTTGCTGCCTCACGAGGCCCCGCTTGTGGATTAGGTGAGCAGCTGCTCACTACTGGACTGGAGCGCACTTTTGGGACATCTGGCAGGGTGGAGGTTGGGGTGGTGCTTCGCCTCTGCTCTCCTGGGGGACTTCTCCTTGTTGTTGCTTGATCAGAGGTTCGGGGGTGCTCGGCTGGCCAGGGACCCTAGTGACTAAAGGGGTGCCTGAACCATCGGGGGAGAGGGTGGTACCGCCCTTTGACCCATTGCTTGGAGTGGGAGTGAATCCGACCTGTGCAGCGATTTGGTCCGCACTGACGCAGCTGCTCAACATGGGTAAGACCGATAAAACCCAATCCAAGCTGCAATTTGAGCAGCGCAAGTCAAGATCCAGGGACGTAGAGGGGGCCCCCTCCTCCGAGGACAGAGACGAACAGTCGGATAAAGCTACAGGGAACGTTAAACAGATACTCTCGACAATGCAAAAAAGTCTGCAGAAAAGCCTCACTACTATTGATGGCAAGCTAGATTCCCTTGCCTACAGGATGGACAGAATGTCAGAACGCTTAGATAAGCATGCAGAGCGAATTGATATGACTGAAAGGAGAGTCACTGAGGTCGAGGAGGCACAGTCGGAAGTCGGCGCAGCCCAGAAGCAGCTTGCTAAAGCATTAACCGCCTTACAGGACAAGGCAGAAGATTTGGAGGCGAGATCCCGAAGAAGTAACCTACATATTACGGGGTTGCCTGAGTCCACTTTCATAAGTAATATGGAGGTCTTCATCGAAAAGATGCTGGTCACGCTCCTTGGACGGGAAGCCTTTTCTGATATGTTCGTGGTTGAGAGAGCACACGACCGATAATTGCCAAGCTCCTAAATTACAGGGATAGGGACGCTGCTCTAAGGCAGGCAAGAGCTAAGGGAGACCTGCAGTTCGAGGGTTCTGCAATGTCATTGTTTCCAGACTTTACTATGAAATATTGAGTATGCTATGCTCTACCCGGCTAGGTTGAGGGTCAATCTGAACGGCCAATCAAGGATCTTTTTAGACCCTAAATCGCTCCAGAAAGCTTTGAAGGACCTCCCCAAGACATCAGGACACAATCAGGAGGTTGGGGGGACGGACGAGGCATCTTGTGGTGCGACTGGTGGCGAGGAATAACAGAGCTCGTACGGCGCGCCTTGGGACTACGTCTTTCTGAGCTGTTAGACATATCCCCTGCCTCTTCCCCCCTCCCCTTTGGTTTATATTAGTCTGTTGATTGGTGCTGAACTCATTATACCTGCTCCTCATCATATTTGAAGACATTATACTGCAAGTATTATTGAATCCCTCATGCTGGGCTGCGGGATGGTGATACCTTTCGATTACCCACTGTTAGGCACAGTTGATATTGAAGATTTCCTTTAGGGGTGGGTGGGTGGGTGGAGGCGGGATATTACAGTGTAATGACTAGCTTGGTTACTGATTGGTATGGATGCTAAAGTTTGGCTATAGATGACTGCACTCTATTTATTAGAGCCCAGTGGTTTCTTTTGTGGTTACTGGTAACATCCGCCCCCGTGTGTTACACACTGTTTTGTTTTTGATGAAAATGACCTTCACTTAGGTGGGTGAGGGGAGGGCGGGGCTCGTCAATGCTAAGTTGGGGTGTGCATGGCGTGGGTGGTGGGAGGGTTTTGTAAAGGATTGTTTGAGTACATGGGGGTTTTTTCCCTTTTTTTTTCTCTGTCACAGACGATACACAGTGCACATACAATGCAGCAGAGGCATATGCTGGCAAGGCTGGAACTGGAAGGTCTACCCAACTAGATATGGGAGGGGAGCCCAGGGAGTGATGATTACTTAAGTACCCTACAGAGTGAGCAATTAAAGCTCTTAACTTGGAATATCAGGGGACTAAACGACTTTTGGAAAACCAGGAAAGTAGTAGCCTATCTCAACAGACACAATATCGATGTTGTGTTACTACAGAAAACGCATTTGCCTGCTGACTCCCAGATGCTTACTAATAGGTGATAGGTGATTGCGTGGCGCCTTTCATGTGTCTGGATTCTCCACGCAGGCCCGCGGGGTACTGACGTGGATTAACCCCAGAATCAGTATAACCCTTGAGGCCCTGGAGACAGACAGGAAAGGCAGGTTCGCAATCTCCAAGATTAAGGGGAAAGGGATGGAGTTCGTTAGTATTAATATATATGGCCCTAATTTCGATAACCCGCAATTCTTTAGAGACCTGCAGGGGCGAATGCGGAAATGGGTGGCGTTCCCACTGGTTTTGGGAGGGGATCTTAATTGTATACTCAATCCCACAAAAGACCGATCTGGGGGCCCGTTACGTAGACAATCACTTGCGGCGCAAGCAGTCGAAGATGCCATTGCAGAATTAAATATGATAGATGTGTGGTGCTCTAGGAATAGCGCTCCGGAGGTTTCACGCACTACTCAGCTCTGCATAACCTGCACACCAGAATAGATTATTGGTTTGTCACTAACTCACTCTCTACAGCGATTGGCGGCTGTGAGGTTCACCCACGCTCATATTCGGACCACTCCCCTATCGTCTTACACCTTAACACTCCATCAAAGAAGCCTGCTCCTTTCCTATGGAGGTTTCCATCCTATGCCCTACTTGACAACGTGTTTAAGACTGAAATGGCCGAAGCCATCAAAGTCTTCTTTGACACCAACATAGGTTCAGTCCCCCTGTTTGCCACTACGTGGGAAGCATTTAAGGTTTATATAAGGGGGATAGCCATGTCCAAACACACCGGGGTGCTCCGCTCCATCCGGGATTATTTGGCAGTTCTGGAAAAGAAGCTTGTCACCCTTGAGCGGGAGGCCCTTGAGGTGGGGGCAAACAAGGTGGAAGAAGAATTAAAGAACGTTTTGGAGGAATATCACGAAACTGCTGATAGAGAAGTCAAATTCCTTGGGAAATATGCAGTCGCCAAGACTTACGGGGAGGGTGAATGCCCCGGAGCTACACTCGCAGTCATATTAAAGGGTAGGCGTGACAGGACTGGAGTCTCCGAACTTCGGGCTGCCACTGGCGAGATGTTGCGTGATCCGAATACAATAGCTGACAGGTTTAGGGATTACTACTCCGAACTCTACCAATCCCAGACGTCGGGAAGTAGAGACGAAGTCTTGGACTACTTGGAGCACATACAGCTCCCATGGTTGGTTGATGACCATAGGGAATATTTGATGAGACCCCTAGAGGCCTGGGAAATTCATGAGGCATTAAGATCTATGTGAGCCGAAAGTGCGCCGGGCCAAGATGGCCTAACAGTGGCCTTCTATAAGGAATTTAGAGCGCTCCTGGTCCCCCACTTGATTTCCCTATTTGAAGAAGTTGGTGAGAGCGGAATGATGCCGCCGTCTATGCGTGAGGCCCTACTGGTCACTCTTCCGAAACCGGGTAAGCCTCTGGACGAATGCTCATCGTATAGACCACTCTCGTTATTAAACGTTGACACCAAACTGTTTTCCAAGGTGCTTGCTAATCGGCTGGCTCCCTTGGTGCCAATGCTTGTCGGACCCGAACAGTCGGGTTTTGTGCCAGGACGCACCCTCACTCACAATTTACGTATGGTCTTTGGAGCCATTCAGCACACCAACCCGGAGGTAAAAGCAGCTGCAATATTTCTAGATGCCGAGAAGGCTTTCAATTCGGTTGAGTGGGATTTCATGTTGATGGTCTTGCGGAGGATGGGGGTAGGTGACCTCTTTGCCCAGTTAGTGTCGGTTATATATAACGCGCCGACGGCCAGAGTTATAGTTGGTAATCTGGTGACCTCACCTTTCAGAATTACTAGGGGCACGCCTCAGGGGTGTCCACTGTCACCACTCCTCTACGCGCTGGTAGCTGAACCATTGGCATGTGCGCTTAGGGAGTGCCATAGAGGGATCCGGTTCCCTCTATGTAATCTAATTATTTCCACTTATGCTGATGACACCCTCCTTTATATTAGGGATCCCGAGTCCAACCTGTCTCCAGTTCTGAGAGAGGTGGTGCAATACGGCGAGTTCTCTGGCCTTCGCATTAATTGGACCAAGTCTGCAATTTTCCCACTCACATCAGCGTTGGAACCTATTGAGTTAGAATTTCCGTTGCAGTGGACTACTGACTCCGTGAGGTATCTAGGAATTCAGGTGCACATGGATTCCGAGGTGGTGCTAATGGAGAACTATGGCAGGGCACTCTCGAAGCTGGAAGGCGATGTTAGTAGATGGGTACGATTGCCGCTATCCCTTATGGTCTGCATTGCGCTAATGAAAATGGTGGTTCGCCCACGATTCTTGTTCTTGTTCTGTAACATTCCAATGGTTCCCCCTGCCCCCTTCTTTAAATGCCTTAGGTCCTTGTTGATTCACTTAGCTTGGGCCGGTAAGCAACCACGTGTCCGATGGGATATTTTGATGCTTCCATATTCCATGGGTGGGCTTGGTGACCCGGACATGGAACTCTATTATTATGCGGCGCAGTGTCTGACGGCCTTTTATTGGCTGCATCAACAAATCCCCCCTCCTCATCTGCATATAGAGAGGGTCGCGGCAGCACCCTCCCCACTGGCCACATGTTTGTTTCGAGCACCGCATCGCCATGCTGGCATACTGGACTCTATAACTGCCACTAAACAAGCATGGCACAATATTATGAAATGACAGGCGGCCTCTATTCTATATTCTCCAATCGCGACAGTTGACTCATGTTATTGGCTACCTGTGCTTACTGAACCGGAGGTGCAGCGAGCACTTTCGAATCTTAATGTTTCCAACATAGGTGACTTATTTGAGGGCGGCGTGGGACGGGATTGGGAAGACCTGGTCTCGGATGGGCAAGAGGTCTCCCCTCTGGTTCTGTTCCATTACTACAGGGTTAGACATGCCCTCCGTGATATGCTGGGAGACGAATTGACTGAGCCACCAGAGGTTGCCTCCTTCTCCCTTCTGTTGCCGTCAGAATCCCCTCGGAAGGTAATCTCTAACATTTACACCCTAGTGCAGGACTACAGGAGGAATCACTTTACTAAAGCCAGGCTTGACTGGCAAACCGAGTTAGACATGGAGATAGACGATGACACCTGGCATTATTGTTGTGACGCTACACGTCGCGTTTCCCTGAATGGGCGACATCGTCTTATACACTTTAAATTTATAAATAGGGTTTACTATACCCCGATCCGACTACATAAATATGGCCGAAATGTGAGAGATGTGGTATGGAGCCAGCAGGGTTTATACACATGGCATGGCTATGTCTAGAGGTAGCCAATTTTTGGATGGCTATTTTTCATAAACTAAGCGAAATCACTGGGGTGCCCCTGAACCCGGAACCTTTGTTGGCCCTACTGGGGTTTTCAAAACATATACGCAAGGGAGTTAGGCGCCTTGTAGAGATGGGGTTATTAATAGCTAAGCGCGTGGTAGCCATGCATTGGGCCAGAACCTCCCCCCTACCATAGCGCAATGGTCCCGTGATATGCTATTTTGTAATACACAATCTGAGTTATATAGTGAATTGCTTCCCCCCAAAAGCCGCCCCAAGAACTTCTGGAGTCTTTATCAGGATTATTTACCGGGTAAGGAGTAAAAACTGGGTGTTCGAGGTATTAGCTCCCCCCCTGTGGAGATATATTATGGGACATTTGAGGGGCAACATCGGTGTCTCCTTAGGGGTTTCTCAGCATAGGGCTATTTAGTTTTAAGTTTATAGCAAGTCTTCACTGGGTCATACCGCGGAATTAGGTTTCATACAGAGTCACCCCGTATGATCATCTACCTCTTTTAACATAATCTCAAAGGTTCTCCTGGAACTGTTTGCTCCCCTTCATTGTATTGTTCCACGCCTTTGTCCAGCTATGGTGCGCAGTTTCTTGTATCAGATTTATGTGTACTGTGACGAATCTTTATCAATTTCATTCTTCTTTTTTATGACATTGGTATTGTATGTATTGTTTTTGTTTTTGTTTGGAAATTTAATAAAGAAATTTAAAAAAATTAAATTAAAAAAATGTACCATGCTCTGGAAAAGCTAAAACTCCATCATCTTCCGTATAACTCATCCAGTTCTCTAACCATGTACACGTATGATACCCACGTTCCAACATCAAAAAAAAGCAGGCGTTCTCGGAGGAGGTATAGGAAGTCCCTCTCTAGTATCTATCGGCTTGTCTTTTCTAAATAAATCTTTTATTCTTTTTACCATTTTCATTTTTAAAACACTCTTTTTCTCGCTAAATAAACCAAAAACAAACAAGGAAACTTCCGTAAATCCTCTCACTCTATTCGTTAATTCTCAACCAATACCAGCGCGGCTCACACCAACAAACTAATCACGGCTCACCACGTATCCACTATCTCAACCAATGCTTGCGCGGCTCACAGCAACCAACCAATCACGGCTCACTACACGCCCGCTGCCTGACCAATGCCAGCGCGGCTTTTCGTCTGTATTACTCCTGCTACTGACCCTCCCTTTACAAAATAATACGGCATGTATTTCTAAGTTTTTCTTAACTAAATTCTTGTTAGAAACAACACAAAACAATGCCACTTTGTCTGTTCCACTAGTAAAAAAGAGATAGTTCGATCATTCAAAAAGATTTCTTTTACTTCTAGTAAGAAAACGACTAGCGCTACTCTACTCTCAATCAAGTTAAAGGAGGTCTTGGTACTCCTCTGGGGATACTAGCCAAAGTTTCGGAAGAGGACTTTCCTTTCAGAAAGAGGTCTTGGTCCTCCTTTGTGGATGTAAGGCCAGAGTTTCGGAAGCGGACCTTTCACTGTTTCATGCAATCTTCTTTCAATCGAATATGTCCCTAAAATAACATCGACAGCGTTTCACTGTTCGATATTACAACAACAGACAAAGTACTTCTGCAGTGTGATACCTTTTCCACACTATTCCTCTGCCACCTAGGCTAAAATAACATTATCCTAGGATCTTAGGTAACTCCGTACCCATAATTTCAAACAACATAGAACAAAGACAATAACTTTACATATTAATAACCAATAAATCAATAATCAATAATTAACCATCTGCTGCTACCAAAACTGATCCAGCGATCAGGGATCAATAATTTTACACAAACACAGGCCCATTTACTTTACCCAACTAATCCCTTCACGCTGGGTTCAGTGTGATGCAAGTTTTATGCCTAATTTACCAAATACTCAATAGAACCTGCATTTCTCTTCATATTATGTAATATCTGTGGCGACGAATCTATAGTTGAGAAGTTGATAGCAATAATTCTGTACTTATCTATACTACTACATAATAACAGACTCAGGGGTCGATTCCGATCTCGGTCGGAGGCGCACCCAATACCATTCGGTCGGGAAAAAAGCCATGCGAAAGCCAGTTTCCCGACCGATCCGTACAGCACACCGAACGAGCAAGTACGATGCGCACAACAGCAAAAATTCCGGCCGAGCCGTACTCACCCAAACCAGGTCCTGTTCTCCAACCGAGGCGAATCCGGAAACGCCGAATCGAGTCGCACGGAAGGGAAAATGCAGCCCCGTCCGGCCGGACAAGTACGATGCGCTTCCCGTACGCGCCGAACCCGTCGCTACGCACGGCACGTCAAAGCATCCGGGAGAGGCGCACATAAGCTCCGAATCGCGCCACAACACGATCCACGGCTCACGAGACGAACACGGCACCGACGAGGACGACGCGAGCGACGAGGACGAAGCGAAGCGACGAGGACGACGCGAAGCAGCGAGAAGGACGAACGACACGAACCAACCATGAATCCCTTCGTCCCGATCATACCAATATTCTACATCTACTACCGGAACAGGCACGGACGCGTACGGCGCAGAAGGTAAGTCAGACACCAACCACAAAACACATACAACACGTACACGACACATCACACACATACACTGGGAATCTGAATATACTTACACCAGCAACAGCAGCACCATAGGGGCGGGATGCCCATCACCAATGCCACATATGCACACAGGGGCCTGAATGCGCGCCACCACCCCAACACAGGGGGGGCAGGATGCCCACCACTACTACCACCCTTAGCCAGGGGGGCAGGATGCCCACCACTACTACCACCCTCACCCAGGGGGGCAGGATGCCTACCACTACTACCACCCTCACCCAGGGGGCAGGATGCCCACCACTACTACCACCCTTAGCCAGGGGGCAGGATGCCCACCACTACTACCACCCTCACCCAGGGGGGCAGGATGCCTACCACTACTACCACCCTTAGCCAGGGGGCAGGATGCCCACCACTACTACCACCCTTAGCCAGGGGGCAGGATGCCCACCACTACTACCACCCTCACCCAGGGGGCAGGATGCCTACCACTACTACCACCCTCACCCAGGGGGGCAGGATGCCCACCACTACTACCACCCTTAGCCAGGGGGCAGGATGCCTACCACTACTACCACCCTTAGCCAGGGGGGCAGGATGCCTACCACTACTACCACCCTTAGCCAGGGGGCAGGATGCCTACCACTACTACCACCCTTAGCCAGGGGGCAGGATGCCTACCACTACAACCACCCTTAGCCAGGGGGCAGGATGCCTACCACTACTACCACCCTTAGCCAGGGGGCAGGATGCCTACCACTACTACCACCCTTAGCCAGGGGGCAGGATGCCCACCACTACTACCACCCTTAGCCAGGGGGCAGGATGCCCACCACTACTACCACCCTCACCCACGGGGGGCAGGATGCCTACCACTACTACCACCCTTAGCCAGGGGGCAGGATGCCCACCACTACTACCACCCTTAGCCAGGGGGCAGGATGCCCACCACTACTACCACCCTTAGCCAGGGGGCAGGATGCCCACCACTACTACCACCCTCACCCACGGGGGTCAGGATGCCTACCACTACTACCACCCTTAGCCAGGGGGCAGGATGCCCACCACTACTACCACCCTTAGCCAGGGGGGCAGGATGCCTACCACTACTACCACCCTTAGCCAGGGGGCAGGATGCCCACCACTACTACCACCCTTAGCCAGGGGGCAGGATGCCCACCACTACTACCACCCTCACCCACGGGGGGCAGGATGCCTACCACTACTACCACCCTTAGCCAGGGGGCAGGATGCCCACCACTACTACCACTCTCACCCAGGGGGGCAGGATGCCCACCACTACTACCACCCTCAGCCAGGGGGGCAGGATGCCTACCACTACTACCACCCTTAGCCAGGGGGGCAGGATGCCTACCACTACTACCACCCCCACTCATAGGATGGACAATGCATGACACAACCAGCACACCACAACCTAGGGAATGCAAGATAAAGACATCCCCCCACCACCATGACAAGCGTGTGTAGGCTGTGTCAAATGCCTACAACACCGAACATGACTTTGAACATACAACGTGACCCCCTAGCACATGTGCCACACATATATGTGTGTGGCACCCACAATGCAAGCAGCCCATGACCATTGTGGCAATGGGGCCTAAACCCCCATCATCACAGTGACCAAAAGGCAAGTGTGGGGTCCATAGCTGAAGCACATTTTGACCATTGTGGCAATGGGGTCTAAACCCCCATCATCACAGTGACCAAAAGGCAAGTGTGGGGTCCATAGCTGAAGCACATTTTGACCATTGTGGCAATGGGGTCTACACCCTCATCATCACAGTGACCAAAAGGTAATTGTTGACAAAGAAAGAGCTGCAACTGCCAAACTGCATGGATCATTCCTGGTCACAGAACCAAAAACTCATCTGTGGCAAAGTAGTGTATGTGTCCCATTGCAACATAAATTGGGGGAGCCAAATACTGCAGTGCAAATGAAACATTCCTTTGGCCATGTGCAGACAAACAACACCCATGGGGGCTGAGACCGTCAACAGTCATCAATGACACAATGACAGAAGTGACCATCAGAATGCAGAACCACATATTTGCACCAATGGGCACACAAATGCAGATACCCTGTGGAGACAGCAGATGTGAGGTGAACAGATACCATACCATGGCAGCAATGGGACACACAAACCATGATCACTGTGCTGACCGATGACCTAGGAGTCCCAGGGACAGCAGGGGAAACACACCAAACAACATACAGCCAATGGCACACCCAAGATATGCCAATGCAGTGGTGCAGATGCACAAACACAAACAGGCAGACCAACACTGTCATCATACACAGCAGGTGAGGGGTGGGGGTGCCAGTGTCCCCAGGCAACAACACAACACATGAGGAGAGCTGAATACCAATCATACAGATGTGCATACACTGCCACACTAAGGTAACTCATGGATCCAAATCCCCTATGTGGGCAAGCAGGCATTGACAGGTGAGAGGGAGCACAAAACACACATGTCACACAGGCACGTAGGAACAACAACTGACACAGCAAGTCACAGACACACCACAGCACCACCCCCAGGGCCCCCACAATGTGGTGACCCTGGGCTGAATAAAAATACCACTGTGATGACAAAGCTAAATGTCGTTCACACTGTGAACCACAGTCAGGTGTCCTGAGCAACAAACTACCATCACACCTACACAAGCACAAATCAATCAGCATGGCCAGTAAGCCAAGGCCAACATGGAGGCAGGGGACTAGCCGGGCAACAACTCTCATCTGCACACACTCAAGACCACACCCCTCGACCTCCAACAATGTGCAGCAGTGAAGTACACATGCACTGGTGACATTGCACATGCACCCATGACTATTCCAGGGTGGTGGGTGGGAACCAAGGTGTAGAAACACATCACACATGGACACTCAACAAGACTCCTGAATGTCTGACACACTGCACACTACGCTGTACATGGACATGACGGCAATACCACACCGACCAATGGGATCCCAGCCACAGTCACACACCAATGAAGAAGCCAAGGTCACCCACAAAGAACACACATAGACAACAACCAACATTGCAGCCCGGACCCTAAGGAGTGCCAGCAGTCACACACACAACGTGTCACAATCACTGAAAGATAACACAAACTGGAAATCACATGACAGGGGCAAACAACAAGTGCCAAAGGGAAACCTGACTGTGACCCATCTGCGTCTGCACACAAACTCTGCCCTGACAGCAAACACACCTATGGGTGACACCCTGATGACCAGTAATGTGCCATGCACCCACATCACAGAGAACACAGGGAGAAGACTTTGGGGGAACATAGCTCAAGTCAGCAAGCATCACAAACAGGTACAACACTAGGGATCACAGCATGCGCAGATGAATGGAAGTGAACACACAGACATGCACATACAACACACACCTTGGGCGCAGGCAATGTCACACGTGTACACACTGCCATGAGGGGACTCCACTCCTGTGTGAGGAAAGCTGTGCCATATGTTGCCTCAGTAGGGCCCCATCATGTCAGCTGAGCACTTGGTCACACAATCAACAATTAGCACCAAATGAGGGCTCCCATCACATCAGCCTGGTCATGGATGTGCCAACGGAATCATCAGCACAGATCCAACACACTTGTATAGCAATGTTGCACTGACTACACGGATGAGTCCCTCCCCATTGATGCCCAAACCTGCATGTCCACTGGAGATGGCAACACGGTCAGGGAAGTAGACAAATGCAACGATGGCAGGCACAACAGATGTGCAGGGGTGGAAGCCACAGATATGAAATTGCCAATGTAAGTAGGAAACCCATTGCCAAATACTGAACACATGACACCCTCAGATGCTGCTATTGATGACATGGATACACCACATGATAGGACACATTCCCCCTGGACCACATGGGTTCCTGCACAGTAACACTTCATAATCATGAGACCAGATATCACCATCACTGCAGCAAGGGCATGGTTAGCTGCACCAACAACATGTACATCTGAAGCATGAGCACTAGAGAAAAGAAAGTTGCTTTATTCAGCATATGTGTTGTTTGATAACGACGTCCAGAAGAAATTAGAGCAAAGGCCAATGGCCAGTCCATTGTCAAAGTTCAAACAGGGTGACACTGGCAGATGTCACCCTACGCATGCCTGCACAATACCAGGGACAATCCACTAGGAGGGGCAACCGGGGGGCAGGCCAGGCACCGCAGGGACAGGATCAGGGCTCACCAGGGGGAGTCAGGGAAGGGGTGGTGGGTGCTGGAGAGCCACTGACAACTGCAGTGGAGGTGTCTGACATGGTGTGTGCCGGCACAACTGGGGGGCATGACTCAGATGTCGTGGGTGCCGGCACAACTGCAGTGGACCCTGCAGATGGGGTGGACAGGTCCGCCACTGCAGTGCCCAAGTCAGACAGGGCGGTAGTGGACTCCACTGCAGTGCCTACCTCCAGGGGAGGAGAATGGGGAACAGGCAAGGTGGGTTGGACAGAGGGGGAGGACACCCTCACCACATCAGTGGCACAGACAAGCGCAGCGGGGGTGTGGTGCTGGGAGAGCAAGTGGCAGGGGAGAAGGCCGGATCCTCTTGGGGATGGTATATCTGTGGGTGGGGGAACCTGGGGCAGGGTGTGGTGGGGGCACCTGTGCAGTGGGGGCCTGAGGGATGGAGGACGGAGACCTTGTGCCTGAGCTGCAGGGCGGTGGCGGGGTCTTGCTCTTACCACTCCGGGGGACTTGCGGGTGGGGGCCTCAGTCCGTCTGCGCCTGGGGGAGGGTGTCCGGGGGCGAGGGGCACTCTGCTCCGTGTGGGTGGGCTTCCTCTTCCCCCGGTATGCTGGAGCAGCTTCATCGGTGGGGAAGAGGCCGAGGTCACAGAGGAAGAGCTGCTGTGACTTTGGGGTTGCAGGTGAGGCAAGGGAGGGTGCTTTGGAGGGAGAGGGAACTGAGGACTGCGCAGTGCATGTGGATGCGTGTGTGTGTTCCAGGGCCCCATCCCCTGTGAGTCTGGCTTCAGTCCCCTGAATGTGCGTGCGTGTGCGTTTTGTCATTGGCGTGTGTGTCAGTGTGCTGGATGTGTGTGTGCTGGTGTGTGCCTGTGCCGGTGTGTGTGTGCCTGGGATGGGTAAGGTGCTGGGGAGTGTGGATGGAGCAGAGGCAGGAGGGGTGAGGGACCGTTTGAGGAGGGACACTGCTGCCGTCAGGGAGGAGTCCATGGACCTATTGCCCCTCTGTAGGTCAGACATGCCCGATGAGATGCCCTCCATGAACGACACCAGCTGAGTCAACAGCGCGGTGTGCGCATGGAGGACACTCAGCATGGCTGTCTGCCCTACATGGAGCTGGCGAAGGAGGTACACAGACTCCTCACTCAGGGCAGCAGGGGACACAGGGGCAGGGGGTGCGGTGCCTGGCCCAAAGGAGACACGCTCCCGGACATGGGAGCCTCCACGGACCTGGGGAATGGGAGCCGATGGGAGGGCGGTGGTGGTGCTGGTGGTGGCGGGGACAGCAACACTAGCTGGGGTGTGGTGGCTGCTGACACCCGCCTCCACAAGGGAGTCATCCTCCGAGTTGCTCTGGTCCTCAGCTGAGGTGGATGCTGCTGAGGACTCCTCGGTGTGGCTCCCCTCGCCCTCCGTGCCACTGGGTCCCTCCGACCACTCCTCGGCTGCTGACCCAGTCTGGCTCTCCGGCTCCTCCTGGTCCGTGGAGCTGTCCCCTTCCGTGGCCGTGGATGTATCTGCAAACAATGGGGAAACAGACAGACATCAGTCACCTGCACATAACGCACACACCACTGTGAGCACAGCACATCACAGAGCAAGCCCTGGCATCATTAGTTGTACATTGCTAAAAGTGCACTAATTGAACAGGAGAAGTCAATTGTCAGTCTGATGCCAAGCATGGCACTCACATCCCACATGGCCTTGCACCCATCTGTCTGGTGTCTGTTGGATTGCAACACCCCAGTGTTGACACATGCACCAAGTACACAGTAGTTGGACAGTGCAGAGGACACGGTGTGGACACATCACAGCTCTTGCCACTGAGTCAGTACAGGTTTCCGGATGTAAGGGATGGCCAGAGTCAAATAGGAAATGCATGTGATGCATACCAGCGACAGACACCATGATGCACCCATGTCCTGATAGCCAGCGCCACTATGGTGTGCATGTAGCACATGTCACTCCCCTGCAGGCTCACCAATCAGTAGACACATGCCATGGCGGAGGCATGACTGCAAAGTCATACATCACTGGCTCAGTGATGTATGACTTTGCAGCCAGACAACAACACTCTGCACTGTGTCACAATAGTAGGTCATGGGGAATGCAAGTCCTGGAGCTGCACAAGTGCACATGTACATCCCCCCACAACACATCCTCTTAACCCTCATCTGTCCAGGTCATACCTATTGGACATATGGGAGACCTGTGACACTACCCTCTGAACCTGAGCCCCTCACACTCTGCTGTGCATGGGGAACAGCTGCCTGAACTTCACATTTACATGCCCCAGTCTGCATGGGCAGCTGATCAGACACCTATGTGTCACACAAGTATCGTCTCCTATGGTCACATCTCCAGTGGCATGCTGAGCCCCTACCAAGAAACTCCACAGCAGTCCTGGCGACTAATCCACAGCACACTGACACAGAGGCAGACACCTGAGGGGTCAAATCACTGTGCACAATGTGTCCGCTGATACACGGGAGTGGGAGTACAGAGTGTATTGTATGGCCTGGAGTAGGCATGACTGTCCAGCCCCACATGAATGAGGGATGAGCCCTGGACTGTAGGCAGCTGGCTAAGTATGTGTGACACACGTCATATACATACTCCTGGGGCCCAAACATTGTTCCCACCCGCAGCATGGGTGTGTGCCAGGTACCCCAGCCACATGTGGTGGATCAGCTCAGCAATTGGACCACAGATCAAAGTAACACGCTGAATACATGTCAGAATACAGGCATTGTGTAAGCAATGGACCCACCCATGATGCCCACCACAGAGTCAGGGAAACAGATGCTGTCTCCCACCTTGAGTCAAGCAAACTGCAAGGACACAGTCCTAAGTGACAGAATTCCCTGCATGTAAGGGCCACACCTGGGTATCAGATGAGGAGTGGGCAGTGCACAATAGAGGGACATGGCTCCTGGACAACATGACTGCTGTACTGTGGCAGTTTAACCAGGCCCGAGGAGGGCACATAGCATGTTAGACAGAGTACACAGTGCAGTCTTTGACTCACCCCCTCCTTGCTGCTCTCTGGCCTTCAGCTGCCCATCCAGGTCTGGAAAGACCACCGCCAGGATCCTGAGCATGTGGGGGGTCAGGGTCCGTGTTCCGCCCCTCCTGCGAGGAGGCGACAGCTTCAGCTGGACCCGTGCAATCCTCCGGGTCCAGCCCCGAAGGTCCTGCCACCTCTTTTGGCAGTTGCGGATCCGGCGCTTGTAGACCCCCACGGACCGGACAGCCCGGACGATGTCCTTCCATATCTCATGCTTCCGATGGGCAGAAGCCTGTCAGGATGACAAAGTGATAAGGCCTTTACTACACATGCAACATATCCGTGCATGACACAGTTGCATATACATGTCGCTATCACAGGGGCACATGGTGTACCCAGGCAGTGCACGGCTGCCCATGGACAGTTTTCCAGAAGTCACTACATGGTATCATTGCATGGGGAGTAAAACCCTGTTCAGAAGCACTGTCACTGCACCATACCTGTCCAGTGCAAGTCACTACACACTATGGGGGGTGACAACTACTCAGTGAGCCTGCTAGCCAGTGGTGTGCTGACTCTCAGCCTTGCTAGTCAGACAAAATGCACATTCAGAAAGGCAGTGCACAGAACACTCACCTGCTCCCCTGGTGTCCCATACAGCTTGCTGTACTGTGGAAGTAGGCTGTCCAGCAGGGCCTGGTTCTCCTCAAGGCTGAAGGCTGGGGCTCTCTCCACAGTACGTGCCATTGCAGGGTCCAGAGGGGCAGAGACAGCAGCAGTGCAGTGGCAGATGTCGTCCTGGAGCATGTAGTGCAGGCAAGTGGGCTCTCAGGGGAACAGGCAGCAATATATATGTGCTGGAGAGGCAGATACTGTCCCTTGTGTCCAAAGTGATAGGTCCAAGTCGTTTGCATCTTCTGAATCTGGCCAATCCATGGAATAGCAGCACCAAAACACGCCCACAGCATCCTTCAAAACTTCAACTTCATGACATACATGATTTTGCAACATTGTTGTGGGTGACCAACTGATTTTCCAGCAACCGACTCGTTCGAAATTCGAAAACGCGTCCGTTGCCAGGCAAGCCCATTGTCAATGGGTGCGCACCGATCGGTCCATTGAGGTACAACGCGCACAGGGGTACAACGCGTACCCGCACACATTGAAAGCAATGGGCCGGCCGGAGGCACCGATCGGTCCATTGCAGTTCAACGCGCACAGGGGTACAACGCGTACCCGCACACATTGAAAGCAATGGGCCGGCCGGAGGCACCGATCGGTCCATTGCAGTTCAACGCGCACAGGGATACAACGCGTACCCGCACATTGAAAGCAATGGGCCGGCCGGAGGCACCGATCGGTCCATTGCAGTTCAACGCGCACAGGGGTACAACGCGTACCCGCACACATTGAAAGCAATGGGCCGGCCGGAGGCACCGATCGGTCCATTGCTGTTCAACGCGCACAGGGGTACAACGCGTACCCGCACATTGAAAGCAATGGGCCGGCCGGAGGCACCGATCGGTCCATTGCAGTTCAACGCGCACAGGGGTACAACGCGTACCCGCACACATTGAAAGCAATGGGCCGGCCGGAGGCACCGATCGGTCCATTGCAGTTCAACGCGCACAGGGGTACAACGCGTACCCGCACACATTGAAAGCAATGGGCCGGCCGGAGGCACCGATCGGTCCATTGCAGTTCAACGCGCACAGGGGTACAACGCGTACCCGCACACATTGAAAGCAATGGGCCGGCCGGAGGCACCGATCGGTCCATTGCAGTTCAACGCGCACAGGGGTACAACGCGTACCCGCACACATTGAAAGCAATGGGCCGGCCGGAGGCACCGATCGGTCCATTGCAGTTCAACGCGCACAGGGGTACAACGCGTACCCGCACACATTGAAAGCAATGGGCCGGCCGGAGGCACCGATCGGTCCATTGCAGTTCAACGCGCACAGGGGTACAACGCGTACCCGCACACATTGAAAGCAATGGGCCGGCCGGAGGCACCGATCGGTCCATTGCTGTTCAACGCATCACTGTATATGTGACTGGCATAGGTCAGCATGCCTGTCTCAGATGGACATATGCCAGCCACAGATAGCTCCCAGGGAGTGAGGGGCACACCTACATCACGACAGCCTGTCCAAACCTTATCATAAGGCATGTAAGGCTGCATTTCCTATTGTGTGTATGTTGGTGTACATGTTGTCCTGTGGGTGTCACCTGTGGGCAGCCACCCCCAGGCTGTGCACGTGTTCATGGGGACAGGATCCTGGGTGTTACGTGTACGTGACCACTGTGATGTGCAACTGTTCATATCTGTGCATGTGTCATGGTCACATTTCACAGTGGTGTTTGTGTATGTCATGTCACATACCCCGTGAGTCCCATGTGGGACGGTATGTTTGAGCCAGGGTGTCCCAGTGGCACAATAGTGATGGCCCTCCACAGTCTTTGTGCATGTAGTGTTTACAATGTCTCTGATTTCATGTGCACAATGGGAGACAGTCTCCACATCCACGTTGTGTGTGCATGGACTCTGATGTTGTGCGTGTGTGTCACAGACGTCCATGGCTCTCCTGCCATGGCAAGTGTGGCCACTACCTGTGGGGGTCATGTTTGTTTTGCTGTGGTGTACACATGATACTCCAGGTGATGCCAGTGTCCATGTGGCATTACAGGGTCCCTGGGAATGTGCCTGTCGTTGAGCTGTGGTGCCTGGGGCACATCTGTCCTCACATGTCACTGGGGGGTGACTTTGACACAGCATCATGATATCCAATGGGCCAACCTGGGACAAATTGATGCCACCTGTAGGACCGTGTTGACAGATGTTGGCCATGTATGTACCATACATGTCGTTCCGGTACTGCACACTTCATGTAGTTGTGCCTCATGATGATGTATGTTGGGAACTTGAGTGTGTTCAATGCCGCATATGTGGGGTGACTGACGATCTTGCTTACTTCTCCTCTGCACTGCAGGGCTCCTGCTGTCCATCGGCCATTCCCAGACCTGGCAACGATGGTGGAACGGGACAGCATCCGACGGTACCGCTTCACCAGGCAGCTGATTGAGGATTTGGCAGTGCAGTTGTCCCCACATTTGCAGCCTGGCCGGCCGTATCCTACAGCGCTGACCCCCAAGGTGAAGGTGATGGCAGCCCTACACTTCTTTGCCACCGGTACCTTCCAACATACTGTGGCGTCTGCTGGTGGGATGTCACAGACCATGTTCAGCCGTGTGCTCCGCGATTTCTTGGCGGCAATGTTGCTCTTCCTGAACCGGTACATATATTTCCCTAGACTGCGACGACTCACTGACGTGAAGAGTGACTTTTATGCCCTGGGGAGGATGCCGCATGTCATTGGCTCCATTGATGGGACACATGTGGCTTTGGTACCACCACAGGCCCAGGAGCAGGCCTACAGGAACCGCAAGCACTACCACTCGGTCAATGCACTGGTGGTGTGTCTTGCAGACATGACCATCACACACGTGTGTGCCCGTTTCCCTGGTTCAGCACACGATGCCTTTGTGATGAGGAGTAGTCGCATCCCCAGGTTGATGGCACAGATGCAGAACCAGCGTGCCTGGCTTGTCGGTGTGTACTGACTTTGTGCCATTGTGTGTGATCTGATCTGTAGTATTCCGCCCACTTTTCCAAGTCAGCTGATGTGCACTTGTCTGTCCGTAGGTGACTCGGGATACCCCAACATGCCGTGGTTGCTGACACCCCTCAGGAACCCTGTGACACCTGCCCAGATGCGCTACAATGAGGCACATGGTCGGACCAGGAGAGTGATTGAGCGGACCTTTGGTCTCCTGAAGAGCCGCTTCCGCTGCCTGGACAAGACCGGAGGGTCCCTCCCATATGCCCCTGCGAAAGTGTGCAAGATTATCATCGTCTGCTGCATGCTCCACAACCTGGCAGTGCGGAAGGAGTTGCCTCTCATCCAGGATGACGATGACCAACATCCGCCACCTGTGGAGGATCCTGGCCTGGACCACGATGCCAGTGACGATGATGATGATGATGATGGTGATGGTGATGTCCGCACACAGCTCATCACCAACTTCTTTAGCTGAATGTGAGTATCCTGAGGTGTCATGTGAATGATGTGAGTTGGCATGATGTGTGGGTGGTGCTCTGGTGCTGTTGGAGTGTGTCCATGGGCTACTTGACAGGATGTGTGTTGCGATGTGTGGTGACAGGTGGGCTGTACTCCCCAACAGTGTTGACATGCTAACTTGGTTCTGGGTGGGTATCTTGTAACATGTATTGTGCATGAGTTTTGCTGATCTGTCCTGTACTGCATTGCTTTTGACTGTGTGTCATTTCTGTCCTTCACAGGGTACTTTCAGATTCGTTTGGTCAACTGTGTCCACCGACGACGTGATTGCACATCCAGGCTGGTAGCTGTTGTGTCCCTACAGGTGATGTGCGCCACACCCATGGACTTCCTTCCGTCTACAGTTGTTGACTGTGTGCCCGCTACCAGGTGGGGTTACCTTGCATCTGTAGTGGTTACGGCATGTTGCTACTGTGTAATAAACCTGTGCTTCACTTTGTGATGTGCGTTGTCTGTGGTCACACATTTGACTGCCATTTGCTTACTGCACCTGTGGGCTACTTGACTACAACTGGGAATGGGTGTGGTGTCTGTGCATTGCACCGTCTTCCCTGGCAACATCAGTGTAGGCAATGAGTCAGATGGCCTAGGTGTGTATGTGTTGTGTAGCCCTGGTGGTGTGTCTCCCTCATATGTGTCACGTTGCCTGTACTCACATGCCTGTGTTGTCCTTGCTGTTGCAGTTCGCATACACAGTGTAATTTTGCAGTTCATCATCCCCATAACAGCACCCACGTTGGAATCACGACAGAGGCAAGTATGGTGTATTAGTGTGTTTATTGTGATACATCTGTGTTAATAGTGCATAGGATGGATTGTGCTGTACATGAATCTTGCAATCCCAAGTTCCTAGGTGAATTGAAAGTCCAGGTAGACAGGATCCCCAGTATCGGGGCCACAGTTGTCTGACACATTGTTCCAACTTGTACTCCCCATGCAATGTGTGGGAGTAGTGTTGCCATCAACAGGGTGAACAGTCTGTGCACAAAGGCGAAAATCCAGAACAGGTTCAGGCTTCCTGGGAGTTGCGCTTGGCCATCAGCCTCTCACTTTCCCCTCCTCGGACGACCCCTCTTCTTGGGGGGGGCCCTCAAGTGCAGGCTGCTGCGGTGCAGGGGACTCTCCGCCAGAGTCCTCCTCCCTCCCTGTGGCAGTTGCAGTTTGTTCGGTACCAGATGTTGTTGGCACACAGGGAGGTGTGGACTGGTTGCTGTTCATCTGGCGGAGGCATTGTAAAATGTCCCTGTGCACCGCCGTCATCTCATGTAGTACATCCCACTTGGACTCCACGCGGGACATGTGGGAGTCCACACGTGACATGTGTGACTCCACGTGGGACATGTGGGAGTCCAAGCGGGCATGATGGGCAGCCTGCTGCTGTTTGATGTCTCTGAGGAGCCCCACTACCTGGCTGAGCTCTCCGGTGCTGGACTGGTACGCATCAGCTATGCGTACCAGTTGTGGGTCTTCATGCACACCAGCAACGTCTGCAAGCAGCGACCTCTGTCTCCCACCCCTCCCACCACCCCTGCTGACATGTGCAGTGTGTGCAGTTGCACGCACAGATAACCCTGGTCCACCTTGGGGGTGGTGGTGGTGGTGGTGTCCATGGCCCCAGGTTGGTCCAGGGTCACTGCGCTGGTGTTGTTCCTTATTCTGTCCATGTCGGCAGGGATGGTATTCGTGGTGACAGTCGTTGGAGGGGTGGGTGCAGGGGGTGCAGCTGGTGGACCTGCTGGTGCTGCAGCTGGTGGTCCTGCTGGTGCAGCAAGTTGACTTGCACCGGATGTGCCAGGTTGTTCATCGTCCGAGGAGGACAGAGGCTGTACGACGCCAGTGAGCTCGGCATCCTCTTGAGCCTGGGACTGGGACTCCTCAGCGTCTGCTGCTGTGTCCCTATCATCACCTGTTTTTGGGAGACACAAACAATGTATTTCATGTTTCTGCAGGCATCAGTGGTTGACACACCTGACAGTTGTGACTGTGCCTCGGGGTGCGGGCCTGTACATTGTATTGTCCTAAGTCGTCACAGTCAGGGGTTGATATTGGTGTGGCACATTGTCCTGCATTATTTGGGCATTTCTATGTATTCTCTGGGGTGTGAACATGGTCTGCATTGATTGTGTTTGGTTGACAGCCAGACCTCCTTCCCACCCACCCACCCACCCAGTCAGTTATCCCACCATGGAACGTGCTTGCATTGCAGGGAGTGGAAGTTGTCTCTCAGGATGTCAGTCAGTGGTGTCCTGCTGTTTGTTGGTGCACAGTTGCCAGCAGGGCCTTGTGCTCCCCACAGCAGTAGCCAGTGTCAGCCATCTTGTGAGTCCTTCTCCACTCCCTGTGATGTGAGCATGGTTCAGGGTGGTGTTGATGGGACAGTTGTGGGGGTGACCAATGTCTGTGACTACGACTCCCATCATGCTATTGCCTCCACCCCCTTCCCAGCATGCCCATGCTTCCTTCCTTTTGACTCTGCTTCCCTGTGGGGTGGGCTGGCTGTGCTGACAGGATGGCTGGGAGTGTTGTCCTGGCAGTTGTTTGGCTAAGAGTCCCAAGAGTGTCCCTGTGCTTCACACAACATAACCCAGGGTGGTGGTGCTTTGTGGGATCTTGTGTTAGGATGGAGGGCATTGCATTCTACCAGGTGGGTACTGTGGAGTTTGTGTTGGGGGGGGGTGAGGGGAGGTGCTGGTGACTATAGTCAGTGCTGCAAGTCCCCCTTCCCACCCAGCCAGCCAGATATCCCACCATGGAACGTGCTTGCATTGCAGGGAGTGGAAGTTGTCTCTCAGGATGTCAGTCAGTGGTGTCCTGCTGTTTGTTGGTGCACAGTTGCCAGCAGGGCCTTGTGCTCCCCACAGCAGTAGCCAGTGTCAGCCATCTTGTGAGTCCTTCTCCACTCCCTGTGATGTGAGCATGGTTCAGGGTGGTGTTGATGGGACAGTTGTGGGGGTGACCAATGTCTGTGACTACGACTCCCATCATGCTATTGCCTCCACCCCCTTCCCAGCATGCCCATGCTTCCTTCCTTTGACTCTGCTTCCCTGTGGGGTGGGCTGGCTGTGCTGACAGGATGGCTGGGAGTGTTGTCCTGGCAGTTGTTTGGCTAAGAGTCCCAAGAGTGTCCCTGTGCTTCACACAACATAACCCAGGGTGGTGGTGCTTTGTGGGATCTTGTGTTAGGATGGAGGGCATTGCATTCTACCAGGTGGGTACTGTGGAGTTTGTGTTGGGGGGGGGGGGGTGAGGGGAGGTGCTGGTGACTATAGTCAGTGCTGCAAGTCCCCCTTCCCACCCAGCCAGCCAGATATCCCACCATGGAACGTGCTTGCATTGCAGGGAGTGGAAGTTGTCTCTCAGGATGTCAGTCAGTGGTGTCCTGCTGTTTGTTGGTGCACAGTTGCCAGCAGGGCCTTGTGCTCCCCACAGCAGTAGCCAGTGTCAGCCATCTTGTGAGTCCTTCTCCACTCCCTGTGATGTGAGCATGGTTCAGGGTGGTGTTGATGGGACAGTTGTGGGGGTGACCAATGTCTGTGACTACGACTCCCATCATGCTATTGCCTCCACCCCCCTTCCCAGCATGCCCATGCTTCCTTCCTTTTGACTCTGCTTCCCTGTGGGGTGGGCTGGCTGTGCTGACAGGATGGCTGGGAGTGTTGTCCTGGCAGTTGTTTGGCTAAGAGTCCCAAGAGTGTCCCTGTGCTTCACACAACATAACCCAGGGTGGTGGTGCTTTGTGGGATCTTGTGTTAGGATGGCGGGCATTGCATTCTACCCGGTGGGTACTGTGGTGTTTGTGTTGGGGGGGGGGGTGAGGGGAGGTGCTGGTGACTATAGTCAGTGCTGCAAGTCCCCCTTCCCACCCAGCCAGCCAGATATCCCACCATGGAACGTGCTTGCATTGCAGGGAGTGGAAGTTGTCTCTCAGGATGTCAGTCAGTGGTGTCCTGCTGTTTGTTGGTGCACAGTTGCCAGCAGGGCCTTGTGCTCCCCACAGCAGTAGCCAGTGTCAGCCATCTTGTGAGTCCTTCTCCACTCCCTGTGATGTGAGCATGGTTCAGGGTGGTGTTGATGGGACAGTTGTGGGGGGGGCAATATGTGTGACTGCGACTCCCATGATGCTATTGGCTACACTGACTTGGCCAGCATACACAGAATTCCTTCCTTTGAGTGGTCTTCACTGTGTGTTGGTGTTGTTGTGGTGGCTACATGTGTGGATGTGTGTGTTAGTTCTATTTGTGCCACTGCCTAGCTGTAGTTGTGGTTGTGTTTGTACATGTGTTGGCACAGTTGGATGTGACTTTTTTGATGGCATGTGTTGTGTTTATCTGACTGACATACACATTTTGGGATGATTCTGTTCTAGTTGCTGTGTAATTGCTATGAGTGCATGGTTTGACTCTCCCCTTGACAGTGATGTGTGTGTTTTGTGGCAGTTTATTGTGTACATTTGTTGTGTACTCACCAGGCTCTGGGATGTTCTCTAGTCCATATACGCTCACTGGCGGAAGGATGGCCCGCACCTTCTCCTCCCAGGGCCTGAGGTATATTGGCTTGGCAGGAGGGCCACTGCCGGTGTGTTGGCTGTTGATGTAGTCTATCTTCAGCAGGTCCCGTACCCTCCTGCGCACGTCATACCACCTGTTCTGGATGTCCGTCTTTGTGCGCCGACATGGTGATTGGGCGTTCACCCTGTTGATGATCCTCTCCCACATCTTGGTTTTCTGCGACATGGGGGTCTGTTGGACCAGAGTGCCAAACAGCTGTGGCTCCACCCTGAGGATCTCGTCTACCATGACTTCCAATTCACTATCTAGGAACTTGGGATTCTTCTTGGGGGGCATGGTGATGGGTGGTGATGGTGGGTGATGTGTGTGTTGGTGTGCAGGTGAGGGTGTGTGGGTGTGTGTTGTGCTGGGTGTATGTGAGGTAGGTATTTGTTGGTGTGCTGATGGTGTGTGGCTTGTGTGAGGGATGAGCTGTGGGTGTGTGGTTGCTTTCTCTTGGGTGCTGGCAGTGGAATGGCATTTGCAAAGGCTCATGGTAGTGATTTGTGTCCTTTATATAGGTGGAGTTGTGGGTGTGTCTTTGTTCTCTGTCCCCACCCCCCAGTATTTATTGGCTTGGTAATTGCTTGTTTGGCCTTTTTTTGGTTGATTTTTCCTTTGTGCTGTTTGTGTATGTTGGAAACGTTCTTGTGACCGAGTCGGACCCTGCATTGGTCTCGTACGGTGTTTTCCGTTTCGTTCACGCTGTGTTTGTGCAGTTTTGTATGCTGCGTACGCGTCGGTCGCGGTGTATTGTGTTGCTTCGGCTCGGTTTTGTATGCGTGTCGGTCGTACGGCTTGTCCTCCGTCCGACTCGGTCGTGTTTTCGCGCCTTGCATCGTACTTTGCGGTTTGGAGTTGGCGGGTACGATTCGGTCGGACTTGTTCCGGGTGCGTGTCGGTCGGTTGGATTCGCGTGTTTTTCCGGCCGGATTGCTATTTTCCGAGCGGCTCGGTCGGTCGGCTTGGTTTCCTAACGTGTCGGTCGGATTTATCGCGGCTTGCATCGTACTTGGCGTGTCGGACGCCACTGGTACGTGTCGGTCGGTAATTTTTCCGGCTCCGAGTCGGTCGGTGCTTTTTCCGGCCCGAATCGGAATCGACCCCTTAGTGTGTAATTTATGTTATTTATCGTAAATAATGTGAAAATAAATGCTCATCAAGTACAGTCACACAACGCAAATAATGATTATCACAGAGGTAAAGTATTAGCAATGTATAGAAACAAACTCATATCAAATAAACAATGCATTGAAGGAGTGGATAAGCAAAGAGAGAAAAGTTTCAGGGACAAAATACATTTGCAAATGAATATGCAAATTTAGGAGATTATCTATACTAACCAAGTATGAATCAGGGAAATCTACCCTCTGGCCAAAAAGGGCAGTAAGGCCCCTCAAAGAGAGTTGAGCTGCAAAGATTAAGTCAGGAATCAGGAAACAGGTAGGCCTCTAATCTGAAACAGCAAACCGACGTCAGCGACGATCTCCCTCTAGCTAAACACCAGCAGACCCACACAAAAACCACACCCACCGGGGACTTTCAATTATACCCTAAAACCTAAATGTCCAACCCACATATGTCTCAATATGAGAACAAACTCCATCTCTCATTGGCTAAGGATGGGGGTGTACTGTCACACCACTCTCATCATGACCATTTTATTCAATGTCTCTTTGTTTTAAACATTCAGCATTACGACAGCTTCATCCCAGGAAACAACTTTGAACATAATCATAGTACATTTTTCCTGCAGTTCACTACATGTTGCAAGTCTCTACGCCTCCATTGTTCGCCTCTGCCATCATCTCGAGTAGGAAGGTATTTGCTTCCACTGATATCATATTCTCTTTTCCGTAGCATGGCAGTCATTCAGTACACCACGAAGGTCATGTACAACTATTGCGTTCTCTCTTCCCTGCTCGAATCTTTCTTTTGAACATTATAATTTTCAGCCAAATATTAACCCCAAACTGACATGCAGAAGTGTAGGCCCATGCTTGCTTATCAACAGAAAACAAACACAAACATTTATTATTTTCTTGAAATGTAATTTCATTGCACACCATCCCAGCATTGCACTAACCTATGCACATCCCGTGTTATCCCTAGCAAAATAATATTAACGTGCACAAAAGCAGCATTAGTCTTTTTATCAAAGCAATTTTTGGCCTAGTTCCATGCATTAGTACATGCATGCGCAAAAGCATTTCCCCTTATTTTAACGTTCTTTAATAATATTTTTCACAGCACACTGTTAATGAATGTTACTGAGGGTTCAATCCGAGCAGGTTTTATTTTCTCAAAACCCTGCTCCATCACTTCATTAGTCTGTATCATTAAGGCCAGGGCAAAATCTCATCTATATCAGTGTAAACTCGAGCAATTTCTGAAACTTACATTGGGGTCATTATGCAAAATGCCTAATATTATGCCATAATTGAGGCTACATTCGGGTAAATCTACTATCATGGGAGCCTGGGAAGAATGTGATCGAACTGAATATAAGTAGCTATTGTCATGCACGATTTTGCATTGTTTTCTTCAGCGCAGAATTCACTCAGGAGACAAAAAACTAACGCGAGGACACATTTCACGCTAATAGATTGTGAAAAATACTGAAGCTGGATGTTCAGTAAAATAACCCTTAATTGTTTGGGAATCTCATATAACTTCCGCAAAGGAAATTCCACAATTACAGTCCAGGCCTGGTAGCAATAACTGACTCATGCAAGATTTTCTGTTTCATTCTCAACAATTAACCCAGCTGTTGAGGACATGGGCCTGTCATGTCACTGGGAGCTCAGGAAGATTTTGATAACTCAGCATCCTTGGATCTGGAACTAGAAATCATAAGCAACATTCTCACAGGAACACTTTCCGGGGCTCAAACTCCAACAGGATGGTCACATTGACATGCTTTTAATAAATTGTCGTTTTAAAGCTATTTACTCTCTCTGTCAACAAACGTTGCTAATTTTTCAGGATGCTTTTTTGTATGGCAATAATACATTGAAAATTAACATCAACCTATCATTATGTTAAATCAATCAAATTCAGATTCTTCTTATCAGCCAGATGCTCTATCAAACGTAAAGTGGATAGATGCTCTTCTTTGCAAGATTCGACGTAACCATTGACGTAAAATCTCATCAGAATAGTATAGCTGCTTGTTTTACAATTTGAGCAACAACATAAAAGAGGGATTTCCACGTACTAAGTGTATACAAATAGCCATTCGATTAATTTATAAGTTAGATTTGGAAATCCTTTAATGCTTTTAATATTTGTGTTTCTTATGCCAATACTCGCATACGAACTGTAATTGCTTATTTTTTCTTAAAATTCTAATTAGGAATCCTGATGTTACACAGTAGCAGTTACTATTCAGTAGTACCAGCATTTGCCAGTTTCAAAACACCTTGACCTGATAAAATTCTTACAAAAATATGCATGACTGAAGGTGTTGTAAATAAATCTTGAATATTATTTTTATTAAGATGAATTCTACAGTAAGATCAAAAGCAATCATCAAGTGCACACGTTTCTTAAAACACAAGAGAGAGGCAACTTCATGCTAAGCAAGTAATGGTTGCTAGGGGACCCGCTTGTCGCAATACCATGTGTGTTATGTTTGTTTGAGAACAAAATCGATTGTTGCCCACCTCAAATGACTAGCCACCAATTTCAGCCATGAATACTACAGATTTCTTAAAACACAATAGAGAGGCGACTTCAAACAACGGCTTAAGTAACAGCAATGTGCTATTTGATCACAGGTAGATGAATCAAGAGGTGATTTTCTTATTTTTGCAATTCTTTATTCATAATCTTCTGGCTGAAGAAAAACTTCCACGCAGCCAGAAAATTTTGAATAAAGAATTGCGAAAATTAAGAAAAAGCGTACCATTTCATGTCAGTTCATATCAATTGTTTAGCAGGTATCTAATCTCAATTCCCTGTTGTGGGGTGGTGTTGCGGTGCACCTTCCTTAGCAATTAATAAACCCTTCTGCAAGCAGGCACCGAGGGCTGTGATACCTGACTTTCTCAGGAAGCCTGCAGTAGCATACATCTGCAATGATGCACATATACTTTGTGTACATAGCTTCACCTTTTCCATGTGTGGAACTTTACATTTCAACTACTAGTAGTATTTGTTTAAAAAACACTATTTACATTCCAGGATGTTGCTATCTTATCTCTGAACATTTTATCTGACTTTACTGAAGGTCGTATACCAGGAAAGGCTTACTACAGCTTTTTCCTTTGAATAGCCTCACAAAACTCCTTAAAGTTAGCTTTTATTCTGTCTCTTGGGATTCCTTGAATATCATTCCATCTATTCTAGATGTGTGACACAACTCTGGTCTCAGGTGACTACCTTCTCAATAGGACCTGGAGGTTTGTGACTTACCACATGAGAAACTCTTTTAATTCCCTTATCGAAAATTACCCAAAAAACCCATGATAAGCAAAATGTGGTTCCGGCACCTTGTGCACAAAAATGATGCAAAGAAGCATTTCATGCTAAAAAAAAAAAAAGGACACAAGTGGGGTGACGTGATGCATGCAAACAGACATTTTGATTAGATTGCAGGACTCCAGCCTGCTCCTGCCTGCCTGTTACCTAGTGTTGACATTCCTACCCAAGTAAAGATTAACCTTTTCCCTGCCCACCTCTCCCATTTTTTCTAATGTATTTTCACTTTTTATCCACTTTCCCTGTCCTTTTATTTTTTGTGACGCTATAGTTAGGTGTTGAATTGACACCATAACCTACATTTAAAACACCTAAATTCGCCAGTTAGAATTCAGTGAGCTAACTCTATTGTGCATGTTAAATGACAACAATATTGATGACATCATTGATGACATCACTGACAAAATATAGTTTAGGATTTTTGGGATTGATAAGCATCTCAATGCATTGTATACCAGCCGTGCTTTGCTAGAATTGCTCTGCATTTTCAGCTGTGGCAAGGTGCTATCTGTGGGTGAGTAGAGTGCAAAAGCTAAAAAAAAATTGTTGATTGCCCACCAAGCCACCTGAAAAAAAATTCAATATAAATTCACTCACATTATGATACCTTGTTTTCTTGCTATTGTCATTTAATCCCCAAAAACAGACAACTTCCAGAAAAATAAATAAAAATAGTTAAAACCAAAAAAGGCTCTTTTTCAAACCAATTTTATTGGTTTAAAAATAGAAAAAATATGTTTGTCATGCTTGTGTCTAACTGTGACAGTGTGTTGCTATATGTTAAGGGAGGAATTGACTATTTTTGGTACAGCATGGTGCATCACACTAACACACTTTATTGTATTCAGTCAAAATCAGAAAGAAAAAAACCACCATGTCTAAGAGACATGGTGCTATTTTTCCCTCCCACGGAACTGGCTCAATTTTGACTAAGGGTGGGTGGAGCTGGCGTTGTGAGACTATGCGGAGGTCCAAGGAGTTGGGGAAAAGCTCTGTGGAACTTCGCTCCACTCCGCCACCCGCCTCCACCCCCCCTAATAAAAAAACAGTTACACATTAATTTAAAATAAAATAAAACACACTTACCTGTACTGCGGCGTCCCCGGGCTGCCCTCCTCCTCCTCGCCGTCTCTCTCCTACGTGGGACATACATCTTGAGAGAACTGCGCATGAGCGTGTGCACGCACGCATTTCACGCAAGACGTCTTGCCAGCAATGCGCGCACGCGCATACGCAGTTCTCTCAAGAAGTATGTCCCATGTAGGAGAGAGACAGCAAGAAGGAGGGCAGCCCGGGAATGCCGCAGTAAAGGTAAGGGTGTTTTTATTTTATTTTAAATTAGTTTGTAACTGTTTTTTATTAGGGGGTGGAGGCGGGGACCCTATTGCAGGGGGGGCAGGCTGGCTAACTCCGCTCCGCTGCAGAGTCAGAGTTTTGCCCTATACTATGCGTTCCCAGTGGAGCACGGAGTGGGCAAATCTCCGCACACTCCGCTGGCGGAGAGAAGTTTACGCCAAGGGTTACTTTTGCCATACACTAATGCAGATACCCTTGCACCATAGAGCAACAGTGTGTGAGTTCTATGAAGTATATGTTATTGTTCAAGAAGGGGAACCTTCTAGTACAAAAACTATACTTTAACACTTTTCCCTCTTTGTCATTGTACTATATAGTGCAGCACATATGCACGGTCTGAAATGTATGGAGAGAAAAAAACATTCTTCCTTGTTGAGCTTGCCTCAAGGAGGCACAACATTTGGCACATATCTCTATCTATAAAAGTTAGTACATAGGAATTGGCGCCAAAACTGATAGGTGGTTCCATTTAAACAACCACATACTACTTATGTACACCCTCTTCATGCAAAACACCACAAACTAGCACATAACACTACTTTGCCTTACGTTCATCTACTTTCCAATGCATATTGTGATCCGCTGGAAAGTAAATCATGTACTGGTTTTGAATTGCAGAATTAACAAAAACCCAGCACAACGTTTTAGTGCATATGAGCCTCAATGCTTTACTATGTTGCTGCAATTAAATGCACCTTAATTAACTTCTACTGCAACACAGCACAATAACTGTAGTTGTGACAGCATGTTGCATAGCAGTGGAGAGCAGGTAAGCACCATATTTACTAAGATATGATCTTCCTTCTCTCTTCTGTAGTGTTCATATCCAGTCAGGCAGCATAACATTACATGCAACATAGTGCAAATGTGTCTATGTGGTATTTAGGATTTGTGTTGTACTTCATGAAGACTCATGAAGTACAAAATAGTTTGTCCATATAAACTGTACACGGTTGGAAACGTTTGCATAAATAAAACATGTGTGCTATTTATTGCCTACCTGAGAGAGGGGTTCTTTTTGCTGCAAACTCCTGTCAACCATTGTTAAGACTTTACATAAAAAAACGTGTGATTGCATGGGTATGTCCCTGAGCCACCAAAGGGAGGCCCCTTTGACAGAAAGTAAAGCAAATGCACTTAAAGTGCTGCTCTTTTGTCACTTCCATGAAATTCTGAGTGCGTAAAAAAGTTTATGCTTGAAAGAAAATCCAAAATTATCATTTTGCATCAATTTGCCTTACTTTTGCAAAACAAACCTGAAACAAATGTTAATAAATATGGTGCTAATTCAGGTATGAATGGGCCTTTGTACTATTCTACATCCAAGCAAAAGGAAAGGACTTATAACAAAAGAGCAGGTTGTACCAGCTGTCAATACCCACAATCAAACTATGATCTTATGACAGTCACAGTGTAAAAGGGATTAGAATCCCTGGAACATCACCTTTGAAAGGTAATTACGACTGCACCTGTGTGCAGATCGATAGAATATATGATGGTCACTATTTACAATACCCTGTTTAGATGAAGAACTCCATTGGCTGCTTAACAGGATACTGAGTTGTCCTCATCCATTATTCGTAGACCACCCGATAGCAAAGACTCTGTAGGCATCTCTCAGATCTTCCTTTGTTTTTAAATAAAACATTTGATAAATATTAAAGAATGTGATCAACATAGTTCTAGAACAGTTTTCAATGCTTATAAAATATGCATGTATTGCTTGTGCAACAAATTCCTATGTCTTGCTGTTTGTTCTGCAAGAGAAAAGAGTTATAAGTTATAGAAAAAGATATTTTTTTTCACTTATAGCACTATTCTTCGAATGGGAAATAATTTAATTTATGTACACAATTGCTAAAAGCATCAGCCACTTTTAAAAACAACAGTTATTCATGTGTTAGGAGAACAATTTGAGAAAATGCCCCTTTTCTGCATGGTCACCTCCATTTTTTGGTATATTTTGTTGCCGGTTTGAGGACTGCACACTGGGGCAATACTGTTCAGTGCCCAGTATATGCGCTCTGAACCCTTAAATATGTACACATTGGCTAATACCTGAATCGCTTATTTACATTTCTTATAAGGTCATAGTATTTGGTGCAGAAAGTACAATCATAGTATAGAAAGTTAAATGTCACCGATGGACTGAAGCACTTATTGTACCCTCCACTAGTGTGATAAGGAAAACATGGCTTGAAAGGATACCATTGTAGCATGAGTGCTACAGTTTAAACCTGCAACCAAAACTCTCAAAAATAACCCTTTTGTCAAGGAAAATCTTCCTTTAAATATTATGAACTCACCCTTACATATGCCTTCAATCCCACATGCTAAGGTGCATAGTATTTAAAAAGGGGACATGTGGAAATTTAATGTCACTGTGACTCTGTAGTGACCAGCCCCCAAAAGCAATTTTCACTATGGACAGCCTTGAGTGTCCAATGAGAGACTAGAGTATAGATTAAAATAATAATTCTTTATTTCTTGTTTGTGACCAGATTAAACGAGAATTGAACCATGTTTTTAAAAATTGATTGAAAGCCCAATTCAACGGCTAAACTAGATTTTTAATAAATATTTAGAAAAAGTGACATTTAGACAGTTATCATTTCCTTGCCTAAATATTCTGGAGACTAATTTACATTGCCTCTACATCAACTGTCGATGAAGTGCTTGGCCCTGATGGGGTGTGAAAACTTCTCACATAGCAGGGACAATGACCTGTAAGTGGGGAGACATTTTCTTCCCCTGGCAGAATGACCAGTTGGGGTGGACCAGGAACTTAATTAACTTCAAATGGGCCTGCCCTGCCACAAGTAAATGTTAGGTGACATTTGGAAAGGACCAGCCTTTGGCCCCATAGTCATACTGGCACCAAACCAAGAACAGGGTTTGAGTGACAACAGAGATGGGGACTTCTCATTTCCCTGGCCACACCTTTGGCTGGGCACATAAGCTCTACCCAAGGGGAAAAGGGTTTCCCCATCTTGTAAGATAAAAATGAGGTGCACTATAGATTGTTTGCACTAGGACAAAGAGTCATCCCCTCCCACATTAGCTGGTGCCAGGCATAAACTTCACACTCTAAGTCACCATCATCAGAACATTTTCTGGACCTATGGAAGAACAGAAGATGGACTGCACCAGCTGTTTGAGACCTGTGAAGAGACAGGAAGGGTTGGACAATTACCCAGGACAAAGAAGTGGACTTCAGGGGTCAGTTGGCTGAACTCCTGTGTGTCCACAGGGACAAAACAAGCTGCAAGAGGCCTTTTCCCTGAAGTGACCAGCTGACCATTAGCAACTGGGCCTAGACTGGACCCTGTTGTTGCTCTCTGCCTGAAAGCCTGAGAATCTCTAAGGCCCATAAGTCCAAAATTACGATTTTGTGATTTCCAAATAGCAAATCTGTAGAAATACCTATTTAGGAATCACAAAATGATATATATTTAACCTGCAATTTGCTAATAGGGATTCCTAAGGATTCTCATTCGCTATTAGGAAATCACTAAATTGTGATGTCCTAACAGGAAATCACAATTTTGGAAATTGCGCTTCCTGGTGAAGAATGAGGATGTCAGGCCAAGAAGTCTATATATATATATATAGGGGCTGTCCACAGCCCAGAGGCCTAGGCTGGAAGTAAAGAGTGCTCCTGCATCACCACTGCCACTGAATAACACCATCCTAGGAGAAGAAAATGGCCACAGATGATGGGAGCAAAGACTCAGGGTCCAGAAAGCAGAAAGTTCAGTTTACAGAGAAGGATATGGAGCTGCTGATGGAGGAATGTATGCCACATATGGACCAACTGTTTGGAAAGGCCTCCTTCTTTGTGCCAGAGAGCCAAAAGACCTGGATCTGGACCGGCATCCTGGAGAAGGTGAACTTCCTAGGAGTCACCCAGAGGATCATTCCTGAAATCTACAAAAGGTGGTATGACCTGAGGACTCATACAAAGGAGAAGGTGGCTAGCAGAATGGCAGAGGGACGTGGAACTGATGGAGGGCCCTCAAACCCCCCTCCCCCCACCGACTCCCATGGAGACACTCATAGTGGGGTCCCTGGAATCAGAGAATGTAGTCGGAGTAGCTGGCATTGACACCTCCAACCCAGCAGGCACCATCCAGTGTAAGTAATCTACCCTTTACTTACCTAACAAAACATAATGTTAGCAAATCCATATATCATACATCACAGCACGATTAACTCCATTGAGATGTTTGGCGCATTCTGGCAATGCATCATGGGAGCTATAGTATACATCACTATCTTGCTGAGCTGTGTGCTGATGATTACTCCAAACAGATCTCTACATTAACATGCCACAAACACATGAAACAGAGTTACAACAATACTGTGGGCAAACCTTAACCATTCAACTTTTTCAAACTTTGTGACTTCCAGACTTTCACTGGCACCAATCCACTTGGTGTGTCTGACTCGGGATCCATCGCAGTTGGCCTGAAATTGCACCTAGGTCCAAGTCTACTGCAAACTTTGACTTACACTAGCACTTTGTTTGGTCTCTCCTTCATGAAAAATAATGGCGACAGTAGTATCCATTTTTCTATTTACATTTGGTTGTATTTAAAATAAGAAAAATCAGTGGTACCTTTCATGCCATCTGATCTACATCTTTGTAGCATTAGGATTACATATTTTCTAGCATTCCTAACAACTAAAGTCAAAACTATTTCTTCAGCGGGGTCCGGCCACACGAGGGTCCATGCAGGTTCCAAGCGGGTGCCTGGCATTGAAGGCGGTGTGCCATTTTGCCACCACTCCCCTCCCGAGACCCATGGTGTAAGCAGCTGCTACACCGGATAATAAACTCGGTTCCTCTCAATCACGAGGATCACATGACTATCATAGTCAGAAGAAAAAAAAAATTTACATCGATAACCTCAGGTTAGGGTGGGCCTTAGAGCGTCCATACCACCGGGGTTCAATTTATTTCACTTTCGGTCCTGACGAATGCCTGAATAATTACCTACACATAGGCAGAAACATGTTGACCAATTCTCAGGGGACATAGCTGAACAATTTATTCAGTTCTTTGTCCAACACCTTATTTTTTAACCATGTCTGATTGGCAAATTAATAAAACATATTTTTGACACAATTCAGACATTTTTAACTCACTCTCACTTTTGTATTAAATTACCATTTTTCCAGCTCCGCAGTAACTCTGGCGTTGCAGCACACCGGGGTGGCATTCGGCCTCTCCCGGTGGGGCCCAATGATGAAGCATGTCACCAACTAGGTTGGTGAGTGAGGGCTTTCTATAGAACCTAGTGGGATTCTGCATTTTTGCTCTTCGCCCTTTGAAAAGGTACACTCTTTAGTTGTTTATTATATATTGCTTAGGGGGACCAAGAGTGCTCCTTAATCCTATTTCCCTCTCTCTTTCGTTGATTTTTCAAAACTATTTCTTAGACATTTGTTATTTTGTGAAGCTGATTTCAATAAGCTATGAAATGGCACTGATTTGCAAGCTGATACACAAATCCTTCTGAAGCAATGTCAGTTCTGGGTGCATGGTGATGCTTCATACATTCAGGCTACCAGACACAGCTGATTCTTAAGAAATCATTGGAATATTCTAATTTCTAGCAATTGTAGTAGAACCATAGGAAATTCTGGTGTCCTCTTGTGAGTTTAAAGTAAACTGCATACTTCCTGTACAAACATACAAACAATCAACAACATCTCAAACAGAAGTTACTGACAGAAGTACATTTTTGTTTTTCCACACTGTACACACCATAGTTAACAGTGACCTACATATTGCCGCATCACTATTTTAATGTTTTTTTCGGAATACCTACAGTTAATTGACATATAACATAGTGCATTGTCAGCCGAACATGTTTTCTTCTACATTCGATTTTGCTTTATTTAATTGACTGGTTTCCCCCTCTGCTTTTATGCTTTTTTTTTATTTACAATCATTTTGTCTAACGTCTGCTTGGAAGAGTTTGCATGTTTTTGTTTTATTGGTATTGACCCAGATGAGAGATCAAGGACTTCATCTACCAATTTATTTGGGTTCCTCTGTTTGGTCAGAATTGACCAAAAAATTTTCAAAGTCGGTTCTTTTGGGTTATGCGATAAATTCAACTACATTTCCTATTCCTCAATTTACAAACCCTGAGCTGCACTCCAGTCAGGATATTAAATTATTATGGAATATTTATAGAGACTAAGAGGTTTTTTAAACCAGCCACATAAATCCTAACTCTATTTCATCAAGTTTCATAACCACTTTATGACATAGTGGTACATGTAATTATTGATGCTCCATCTTGTCTATTGACATACATTGAATAATTTCAGGCTTCTGGAAGTGCAACATTTATGTATAAAACTGTGCACACTCATCCAACACTTGAATTAGGCATACAGTATGTTTACAGGTTTTCAACAGATCTTCCATTATAGTTGGAGGTAAAGTTGTGTTTGGAAACATAACAGCTAATGTACGACTTGTAAGAGCTGTTTTAGATTCTTCACTTACTACACCTATTCTCATGTGCTTTAGCATAGTGCCATACTTCTCACCGGCAGCAACGTGTGGAAGACTGGCTGCCTTTTAACTGGGTTGAGCTGAAACAAGTTACCAAACACTATCACATTTTTTTCCTCTATATAGTATGGCATAGTCTGTTCTGAGAACTTCTTGTGTTCTCATACAAATTAAGGCTAGCATCAGGTTTCAAGCCATGCTAGCTTCACAAATAATAAGAACCTTCAGTTTTCTGAGAAGCCTGTGTACTTCATGACAAGCATCGCCAGATAACTTCAGGCATTCTTGTTTGTTGTCAAGTTCCATTGTTAACATTAACAGAAGACGCAAAGTTGTATCTTTTAAATTGCGAGCAGCCAGACCAGTCAGTGCTGCTGCAATACATGAAAGGTTGAAATCTGTATTTTTGTGAACATAGGCTATAAGCACTTTTACAAGGAACCTTCTCCCACTGCCTGCCTGACTACTAATATAGAGAAGTATAGGTTTGAATGTATTGTACGTTCAGATTTCTCACGTAGAATTCCATGATCAACTCATGCTGTAATGTTTCTGAAAATATTAATCTTCTCTTCATTAAGTTGTGCTATAAGACTAAAGCAATTGAGTTATTTCTGACCTGATACATAGCATTTTCTACTTCATTTATAGGTATGGCTGCCTCAATTTCAACAATTGGTTGACCGACGGGACCCTCAATAACTCTGCCTGAATTTTGGCTTCCGTGAGAGCTCTCTTTGGCCTTTTCAACTGGGATTTTTGCCTCTTGTTGAATTTCAACATTTTCAAATGAATGTGAATGACTGTGAATGTTGTCTTTTACTGCATTGAAAGCATCCTCAAAAGACTCCTACTGACCAATAAGTTAATCCTCTTTTTGCAGTTGAGTTGGTAGTATCAAGAATTCATTAAATATAAATATAAATCAATCTGAGATTCAATAAATAGAATACATTAGGTATCATATAGTCAAAACATCCGTTATTGATCCAATATACATTGAAATTAACCATTCCTTCATAGAAAGAGAGACAGCGAGCATAAAACTGAAAAATTATTTAAAGATCTGAATGCATAAACCAAATATATATTGATGTTTACATTTCAAAATCATGCGAATTTCTATAACGTTTTGCGGTCAAATGATTCCTGGACACCTTTAGATATTCAAATAGTCTAACCCACAAGGGATTGAGCATTAGAGATGGCCACAAAAAGTAAACTGCTGATCAAAATGCATAACATTTGTGTTTTTACCCGAACAAAAAAAATAAAACTACGCAGGGATCTAGACAATATCTTGGCCAGGTCTGCAACTAACAACCCTACATATTTCATTCCAAAAGTAGATCAATACAGGACAGATAAAAAAAAAAAATGTAGCCAGTCACCAGAAGAATTGGATTCACAGATGAAACATTCAGAGGATACTATTGGAAAAAAACCTTGTGTAGAAACTGAGGAGTATAATAGAGCATCCAGCTATAGTAAAAGCCCATTCTTCTGAAATTTGCTGCACACAGTAATTTGTACCCCAGTAAACAAATCTCCTGCCATGGTGGTAAGGTTATGCTACAGTTAGTGACTGTTTTGATCATATTTAGAACATTGGGGATAACCAACAGGTACAGGTTCGGATGGGAGATCTTATACTAGCAGTGAACACCAACTGATTTATTTCTCAAAAGTTATTTGATTATCAGATAAGATATATCATTTATTTTGAGAGAGTAATTCAAGTCCCAGTGTCAGTGCCCTGATCCCTAAAATGTGAATGTCTTATTGGTTTACCCACAATTGGCATCAGTTAACTTACATATAAGTCCCTATTATATGGTACCAGGGGTACCTAGGGCCTGTAAGTTGAATTGTCCATCGTGGACTGCAGCATTTAATATGCCACCATGAATATGACAAATCATAGCATGACTCCAAGTCTGCCATTGCCATCTGGCAGAGCTTTTTGTTTAAACTGCCAACTCAACTTTGCCATTTAAACCGATGGCAAAGCCCAAAACCTTCCTTTTTAATATGAATAAGTCATCTCTAAGGCATGTGTTTTAAGAACTTTACATGTCGTGACAGTGAAAAACCTTACATTGTCATTTTTACTGTATCAAAGCCAGTGCCCCATTGGCGAGTACGAAGTTACCTGATGACAACTTAGCAGTGCTATTTACAAAATGGGACTACTAAATATGGTACTTCAAGGTCTCAAACAAATCATTGCATTAACCCCAACTTGTTGCTCATAGTCAAATTTCATGTAACTATTTTAAAAATGACAACGTTAGAAAGTTAATAATCCAAAAGGTGGGCATTTCTGAGGAATGGTTCGAAAAGACCAAATTCATTTCTAAGGATCTCTTCAGATCAATGAGAGCATCTTGATACTTATCATTAATACAGCTAAAAGACTCTCTAGAACATTATTGGCCAAGACTTTGATATCAGAGAGTCCCCTGAAGGGCACTATACAACTCACTCTTTACAAGAAATCATAGGCTGAAATAGATGCTGAAATCAATGAGAATAAGAAGTTTGTGATCCAACAAAAAAAAAAAAACTCCAGAAAGACATTAAAAGAGTCAGCCTGGAAAAGGCATATTCATACACTTGTGAGTACTACCAAGCACCTCAATCAATAACCAATGAATGAGACTTGCACCAGAAGAAAAAGGCAAAACCACATGGGTGGACTTCAAGTTCTGAACAGTGGATTAGTGGGGACAAACTTATAGGGCCACCCAGACCTGACAAATATCAGTCAGCACCATTCCATTATCAGCCTCAACAATCCATGTGGACCAAACATGATGGGAGATTTTGCCCCAAGACCACAACCCCCCTTCTACCAACCTTATTTAGGAAGAGGCCAGGGCAAAGGAAGAGGAAGTCTATGAGCAAGAGGGAAACACCAACAGGTCCAATGGACAACAGAAGAATCACAGATTGTAACAGGAAGCAAGGGGAAAGAAATGAAGAAACCAAGCTGATCTTCTACATCTCCAATAGATCCTTAACTGATACAGAGAAGAGGGTTATCAACAAAGGCTTACAGGTTGTGCCAACACAAGAAGAAAACCATTTAGATTACCATGTGAACTTTCCAGATTCTTCCAGAAAATAAGACTAAAAGCTTTCCTCAGTAAAAAAATAATGATATCAAAGAAACTAACACCAGGTTCAAGAAATCATCAAGTTTTAATCCTCTTCCATCAGAATATATAATGAAATCCATACATTTGAATAAGCTCTTCTCAAAGAGATAAGCAATTTAGAAACCAAAAACAGCTTCAAGAATATTTCAAAGAGAGAGTGAAGTTACCCAGTCAGTCTTAGAGAACAAAACCATTATATTAAAACCTGCTTACAAGGGTGGAGCAGTGGTGATTATGTCTATAACATTATAGGCATGAATGACTCTAACTTTTGGGTAATAATGAGAACTGTAGAGTAATCACAAAAGATCCCACAAAAGACCTAAGCAGGAAGATATCAATTATGACCAATGAAGCAGAGACTCAGGAAAGGATCCTGATAAAAGAGGCTGATTTCTTACTCAATCCATATCCTAGAACTCCATATTTTGACACCCTGCCAAAAATGTATAAGGGAATCAATCCTCCTCCAGGAAGACCCGTTGTCAGGGATTGATTCCCTTCTAGAACCACTCTCAAATTTTGTGACTATTTTTTGAGACTCAATGTGGAGCAAACACCTTCATTGCTGAAAGATAGAAATGATGTGCTGAATCTATTAAACACCATCAATCTTGAAGGACCCACAGAACTGTTAATTATGCTACATATGGAGGCATTATATAACAGCATCCCTCACAACGCTACACTAGCAGTAATAGAAAACTTGATGAGAACAACAGACTGGAACTCAATAAATCCAACCGATTTTGTAATGGAATGTGTCACTCTAGTCTCAAAGAGAATTCTTCCAATTTGAGAAGACCTTATACTTTCAAATAAATGGGACCTTCATGGGCAGTACCTTAACCCCTGGTGTTACATGTTTGCACATGCATAATTTTGAAAAACTCTCTTCTATTCAGAAACAAATTCTTTCAGATCAAGGATCCATGCATGGCGTAGGTACATTAACAGCATCCATTTTTCACAAGGATTAATGTCTTGTACCCTTACTTACGGTTCTCCCACACAGTCTCCTATTCAGAAATATCTTTTCTGGACCTGATAATAAGGATTGAAGATCTTGAAAATAAAGACACACTACAAAAAAACAGACCACAGTAGTCTGTTATGTTACAGCAATCACCCTAGGGCGCTGCACATGAATTTGCCATATAGATAATTCTTAGGACTATGCAGGAACTGAAGTGAGATTAATAAATTTGAGGACTAAACAGAGAATCTAATGAAGAAACTCAGAAGCAAACATTATCTGGAGAATATTATGCGATCAGCAAAGAAAAGGGCAGGAAATAATAAAAGAGACTCACTCCTGAAACCTGTCCCTAAGACAGAACAAGAAAAACTAACATATGTAAACTCTTATACACCCCTATCTAATGTTATTAAAAAATCATAAACCAGAAATATAACATCTAAAACATCGGAAAACTGCCTATTTCTAAACCACTGTATGCATTTAAACGTTTACGCAACTTGAAAGACTATTTGGTCCATAGACGACCCAGAAAGGAATCTATATCACCACCAGTTGAGGTTTACCAGCAATAACAGGCCACTATGCATGTGGGAATTGCAACATGTTTACCTGAGCATGCAAACAAAAGAGATTGACCTAGGTTTTACATAGCATTTGTGCCTCCTTGGTTATACTAATTGCAATACCAACAACCACATATATTTGGTGTGGTGTTCCTGCTAGTTGCAGTACATGGGAATGACTACTAGGCTGGTCAATATGAGGATCAATGAGCATAAAAGCGCTATCTGCTCCAAATGTTCAGCAACCAAACTAATGAACCATTTTTTGGAAAAGAATCACACCCTAAATGACATGACTTGGACTGTTCTTGAAAGAAAACAGGAATTCGATAACATCCAATGATGCCTATATGACAAAGAACAAAGGTGGATTTTTAAACCTTGCATGAGAAAGAATTGAATGATGAAATCCCCTGGACTCCACTATCAAGAAAACAAGATGGCATCAACCAGTGAACCGGAAATGAGTTCATAGGGGGTTTTATGTCTGATCAGTATTAATAAGAAATAATCAGAAGAATTTGGGATATAATTAGTATTGCTTTTTGTAGAGAAAAGTCTAAAACAAATTCTGTTTTCTTGATGTGAGACGTACTGTACCTTAATCAATGCCTAAATTATAAAAGTGGAAATAAGAAATTACGGGACAATCTCCCTCAGTTTTGGGATTCCCTTGTGACAAAACTAATATTTACAAAGTAGTTTACTGGAATTGTTTTGTTTATGAAACAAAAACTATTTTATTTTATTTTTCGGTTTTTGAGCGTTCTTTCCTGAGGGGCTTAAGTATAATGATTGCATCCTATGGAAAAACATTGACTAATACAGCTCAGAACTCACTCATTGTTCTCTTTTAAGATAGCAACCGAATATGTTCAAACAAAACTAGCAGCTTGGATGGAAATATGAAGCAAATGCATATGCCCTCTCTCAGTAGCTTGGGCCTGTGTTTCCTATTTATCCTTGACCGTTTACCTGGAAACAACTTCTGGAATCGTGGATGCATGTAGGCGAACCACGGAGTCTCTATTATTGGCAAATAAGCGGGAATATACTGATGCATGGGGCGACCTGTCCAATCACCAGACCTTGGAAAAGCCATTCTGACATTCTAACTATTACCTAGATTGCCAGAGTGAAGTCTCACCTCCTTGATTACCTAAGGAGCCAGACGCACTAGGGTTTCGGGTAAGCAAATGAGTCAACACAATCACACCAATAAATACAGGAGGTCACACCTAATACCTATTTGTGGGGAATTTGTGATATGCTGTGTGCATGCCTACACTAAGAATGCACCTGTGTGTCGAGTTTACTGATTGTTACTACGAAAACAACAAAAACAGAAACAGCAAAGCAAATAATGTGCAAATGTGTGCTTATTTTTGTCGTTTGTCTGTTATTTTTTCTATTTACACATCATAAGCATTTAAAATGGAAAAAAAAACAATTTGGGAATTGACCTTTCATGTCAGTAAAATGATCTTTTTTCTAAATAGGACACTTAGCCAAAAAAAGGACAGTTACGGTGGGAACCATCAGAATACTAGAGAGGGTTCACAACAGTAGATCGGTCCTGATAAATTGTGACTGATCCTTGGTAGGGGCACACAGGCAAGAAACATGTTGCCCTCAAAGTGAACTCGGGGATCATTATCTCAAGAAGAGTTCCTCCTCATTGTTTTTAACCTTAATAAGGGCATTCATCCAAAACAGTTCATTTTAATTTGGTTATCATTCATTCTGATCTACTTCAACTTTGCCCATATAGGACTCAGGGTAAACATCAGGTGGCCTACTACTTTCAGATGCACAGATGGAAAAAAAGATCACTGTTGAAAATCCTCTTCATGGGGCCAAGTGAGCATTGCAGCGCCTGCCCAATGAGGAGCATGATCCAATGATGAAGCATGCCACCTTGGTGGGTGAGGGTCTGTTTTTCCTAAAAGGGATACTCTGTTTGATCTGATGGGATCCTTAGACTTCAATTTGGCCATTAGGAAGAATTTCTCAGAACTGCACACTTTTTGGAGCATTGGTCAGGGAGGACATGTGCTATACTGTTATTTTATATCTTTCCTCCCTATTACCCCTTGTTTTTGTCTAACTTTAGAAAGTTTCCACTTTGTTGGCCAAAGTTTCTAGAAGCTGGTTACAGGTGCACACAGCTTCTGTCCTCGAGATAGCCTGCTGCCGTCCTGGGGAGAGGTGAAATGGCTCTTAGAAAGAGGAACAAAGGACCTGCGGAGGGAAGACGTGTGACTGCCTCCTGGCAGGGTGTTATCCCAAAAGCTGATCTTAAAAGGAAAAGCCACCTTTGAAGGTCAAAAGGAGGTCACACTAGAAATGGGCTGCTCTTTTGCTAGGCAGGCAGGCTGGATTCTCAGGCAGGAAGGGAAAAGCTGCTGTCAAACCAATTTTTCAAGGGGAGTGTAGCCCCTCAGCAAGCCATACCTCTGGGTTGGGCTAGGGAGCTCCACACACTGAGAGAAGGGTTCTGCCATGTTGGGAGTGGGCAGAATAGAGCATTCTGGTTTAGCTAAATGCCACACATCACAGAAACTCGCCATCAAGCAGGAGAGGACCTGGTGGCAACCAATAGCTAGTTAGTCGCGACATCCCCCTAGGCTCATAGCAGCATAAATCAAGTTTGTACAGGAGGGGGACCAAAGACGGACTTCTCTGCTGCTCCCTGGACCATGCAAAGAAAGACTGCATCAAAGTCTGGACTACACCTGCTGTATCTGTGGACTAACAAAAAGAGGACTGTGCCTGCAATGCCCAACTCATGGAAAAGTTGCTCACGAGTGTTAGAAATGCCTCCAGTAGTCAGTTAGCCGAGTCCCTGTATAACCATAGAGCCACAAAAACTGAGAAGCTTACTCCCTTGAGAACCCAGCACCAAAAAGCTTGACCACTGCTGGACATTGAGGAGCAGCCTGGGAGACTGAGTCATGACCCTCAAAAATTGCACCTAGTCGCTGGACTTTGGGAAGTTGTCAGAGTGCTGTTTGGCCACCCAGCAGGGAAGTTATCACCAACCAAAAAAAAACGTTAGTTTTGCTGTGACCAGAGACTAGTAGACCAGTAACAACTGGTTTTATGCTAGACTTCATGGTACATCGACCAGTGAGGCATAAATCATCCCCCAAACTCAAAGACGATGGGGTGGTGTGAGAGCGCGGGCCGGATAAACAGACGAGGAGGCCGTATATAGTGAGATGTTCGAGGTGTTTTATTTAAGATCTCAGTATGTAGGGTTGTTAGGTTTCTTGGTGGGCTGTCGGTGTTCTCCCTGGTTTCTTCCCCGTGTCGTTCTTTCTCTTCTTCTGTGATACCCCCTTCCGACTGTTCTCTCTCGCTGGTGAGGGTTTCCCACGGAGGCTCATAAGAGAGAAAAATAAGTAACCGTCAGTCACTGTTTCAATCAGGAGCCCTATGGCTTATTTAACCGTCACCACACCAGGGGTTGCTGTGTGAAGACCTACTTCTAGGTAAGTGGTGACAAGGGGGTGTATAGGGTAACGGGGCAAGTGCTAAGAAAAGGAGTGAGGGACAGGGTAATGGTGCCAATGTTGAACGCTGTGGTAACGTGGGCCGACAAAAGAAAACCCTGTGTCTAGCGTCCCGCCCCTCTCAACACTCTTAGTCGTTCCCCTCCCGCCTCCCTATTCCGTCTTTCCCCTGCTTGTGATTACTCACCGGCTCCGCCGCAACTCTCCAGAGTTTCGGCCGCTCTCCAGCCTCCTCCGGTGGGGACCACCACTCCTCGCACCACGTCTCGGCTTCTTATTCTTCGATTCCTCCGCCTTCCTTCTTCGTTCCGCCTTCCGCTTCTCCGACGTCCTCTTCTCCGCTTCCCGACTCCTTTCTCTCTCCGGCTAGTTCGCGTCCTCCTTGGTTTGTTCCGGCCCTTTTCACTTCCTGGACTGTAGTACTTCCGGGGTCGATCCCGCCTCCTTCCGGGATCCCGGCGCCAACGTCACTTTCCTGTAAGGGCAGAGTATAGGGAGGGGGAGTTACCCTAGGAGAGGACGCCGTTCTAACAATCCGAGGTCGTGTGGGGGTCTCCGCAAGTTCCTTCCTCCCGTATGCCTGGCGGGTCACTCTGGGTAAGTTTTGAGTCCGGACCGGCACCCTCTCACATCCCCTTTCCCTTGCTGTCCTTCTAGTAGGAGGGCTTTCATAAGGATAACGGGACAGGAAGTCTACGTTCGCTTGTTCTGTACCCTTCCGATGTTTGGTGTGGAATCTGTAGGGTTGTAGAGATAAAAACCACCGTAATACCCTGTCATTGTTCCCTTTGTTGCGTGCCAGCCATTCTAAGGGAGCATGGTCCGTATATAGGGTGAATTCCCTTCCTTCTAGGTAATACTTCAATGAGTCAATGGCCCACTTGATGGCTAGGGCTTCTTTTTCGATGACCGCGTAATTGCGTTCCCTGGGGTACAACTTCCTACTTATATACAGTATGGGTTTTTCTACCCCTTGGAGGGTTCTCTGAGATAGGATCGCCCCCAACCCCTGATCCGAGGCGTCCGTTTGGAGGATGAAGGGCAGGGTGTAATCGGGGCTAGACAATACCGTATCTGAGGTCAGGGAGGCTTTCAGGGTCTCGAAGGCTTGCGTTACTGTGGGACTGGGATCTTTCAGACTAGCTTCAGTCCTTACTGATTTATGTAACAGGTCTGTAAGAGGGGCCGCGATCTGGGAAAATCGGGGTATAAATCTCCTATAGTACCCGAGTAATCCCAAAAAGGCCCGGAGATCCCTTGCGGTACGGGGAAAGGGTATGTGTGCAATGGCAGCCAGTTTGTTGTTTTGGGGCCGAATGACTCCCTCCCCCAACAGGTATCCCAGATACCGGACGGTTTGAGCAGCCAGATGGCTTTTGGCGGGGTTGATTTTAAGGCCCTGACCGCCTAACGCCTGTATCACTCTAGTGAGATGTGTCAGATGTTGTTCCCAGGTCTCACTGTAAACAACGATATCGTCTATATAAGCCCCGGCGTACCTTTCATGGGGTTGTAGGATACGATTCATGGCTCTCTGAAAGGTAGCCGGAGCTCCATGCAACCCGAAAGGAAGTACCACGAAGTGGAACAACCCGTCAGGAGTGGAAAACGCCGTTTTCTCTCTATCACGGGTTCTAAGAGGGATTTGCCAGTACCCTTTGCACAAGTCAAGGGTACTGATGTATTTGGCCTTTCCAATCCGCTCTATCATTTCATCTACTCTTGGTAGGGGATAGGTATCAAACTCTGAAATTTTGTTAACCTCCCTGAAGTCAATGCAGAATCGTACCAAGCCATCCGGCTTCGGTACGAGAACAATAGGGGAGTTCCATTCACTCACAGAGGGTTCTATTATACCCATCTGCAGCATCTGTTGTATCTCGTTTCTGATGGTATTCCTACGAGCCTCAGGTATACGATAAGGACGTAATCGTACCTTTTTACCCGGAACAGTTTTTATGGAGTGTTCTACCACGGTAGTTCTCCCGGGTGTCAAAGAAAATACATCTCGCAGAGGTAGCAAGGTGTTCGCAAGTTCGGTTTTTAGACCAGGGGTTAGCTCGGTATCAATACATTGATCATATAAAGGGGGACCTCCCTATGTTCCCTATCAAGGACGGGAGGGCCCTTCCCACCGCTTCAGGAGATTCACATGGTATATTTGGGACGTTCCCGGTTCTTATCGAGCTCTAGTTTATACGTAACGGGTGTCACTTTTTCCAGAACAATGTAGGGTCCTTGCCATTGTCCTAACAATTTATGATCAGAGGAGGCCATCATGAGTAATACAGCATCTCCTACTGAAAAGGACCGGCTCCTCGTTTTTGTCATATTGTACTTTTTGGGCTCCCTGCGCTTTCTCCATATTATTCCTGACTATGGTTCGTATTTGTTCGAGATGGGTTCTAAGCTGCTCAACATATTCTACTAGCGGTTTGGAATTATCTGGTTCTGTCTCCCATGTTTCACGTACCATATCCAATAAGGATCGGGGTTGGTGCCCATAAAGCAACTCAAACGGGGAATAGCCTGTACTTTTCTGAGTCTTACACCTGATTGCATAGAGAGCCAAGGGCAACATTTCCTCCCACCGTTTTGATTCTAGAGCCAGGAGTTTTTTAAGGTGGTCTTGAGGGTGGCGTTGTAACGTTCAACAAGACCATCAGTCTGGGGATGATATGCCGCCGTGCGTATCTGTTTTATCCCTAACTGGGCGCACACTTGTCTCATTAGCTTAGATACGAACGGGGTTCCCTGATCTGTCAGGATTTCCTTCGGGAATCCCACCCGAGAAAATACGGATATCATGGCCCTGGCTATGCTAGTGGCGTCAGGATGTTTTAGGGCAATGGCTTCCGGATACCTTGTGGCATAGTCCACTAGGACCAGCACATAACGACATCCGCTACGTGAGGGTAATAGTGGTCCTACGATATCCATCCCAACCCTACAAAAAGGTTCATCTATTATGGGGAGAGGCCGCAGAGGGGCTTTTGGTGGCCTATATCTGCTATTTTTTGGCAGATAGGACATTCACGGCAATAGGTTTTTACCTGTTTATATATACCCGGCCAATAAAACATTTCCAATATTAGTTGTTCCGTTTTTCCTCCCCAAAGTGACCTCCCAACAAATGACTATGGGCCATGTAGAGGACTTTCTCCCTGAACGGAGTAGGGACCAACAATTGAGGGGTATCTGTTGATTTGGCTTTTCTGTACAAAAGGCCATTCTTGATAAAGAAATAGGGACATACATGGAGAGGGTCTTCCTGGTTTACGGCTCTGTCCCAGGCTTCTTGTAGAACTGGGTCCTCTCTCTGTGCAGCACGAAAGTTTCTGTCCTTTTCCCACGGATTCTCTTCTATCTGTGCTGGAAAGGCAGAAACGGATTGTCCTTTCTCTCTCCGTTTTTGATTTTTCGTCTTCTTCGCCTTGGAGGGTGGCCATTCGTGATTCTCATCCTGGGAGAATGGAGCAGCAGACCACCATTCTTGCTCGTCCGGGGATGATGACGTGAGCAATTCAGATAACCTCGAGTAATCATTTCCGAGTATGATTTGCTCTGGTAGACGGGGAATGAGACCAACCTTTAGTTCGGTTCCAGGATCAGTAGCATGTTGTATATGAACATGAGTAGTGGGATATGCTTTTGTATCCCCGTGTACACATTGTATATGTACGGTTCCGTCAACCATCCCAAGATTGTGACCTAAATCTTGAGGGCGAATAACGCTTTGTCGGCATCTGGTGTCGGCTAATGCGGTCATGGGCTGTCCATTCACATTAACACCACATCTGTACGGGGCTGGCGATTTGTTCTGGGAGAGACAGCAATAATTCCGAGCCATGCCAATCTCCATGGGTTCCTCCCTTTGTGGACAAAACCGAGCTATGTGACCCAACCCTCCACAGTTGAAGCATTGTGGACCTGATATAGGGGCTCTGAGTACAGGAGGACCAGGGATCCTGAAAGGTGGGGGACCTGGGATGATGGTAACAGGTTCCGGCTTTCGCGCAAGCGGGGGCCGAGGAGGGCGAGGGGTCCCGCTTATCCCTGTTCTCCAGGGGTGTTCCTCTCTTCCCTTCTGTGCATCTTGTGCTCGGCTGTAGGCGCTGGCTATCTCCACGGCTGTCTCTAGGGTCAGGTGGGCATGTTGTCTGACCCATCTTTGGATGGGAGGATGAAGGGAGGATAAGTACTGTTCCATATATACTTTGGCCATGATATCTTCCTTGGTGGCCGTGGCGGGTTTTAACCATCGGTCGGCCATGTCTTTCACTCTGTAGTAAAGGGCCCTGGGGGTTTCCTGCGGTCCCTCTCTGAGCTACCTGAGTCTCAGCCGGTAAGTCTCATCATTGACGCCTAGTCGTTCCATGATGCACTGCTTTATTTCAGCATAGGGTGTCACCCCTAGAATATTAGCAGCTTGGTAGGAAGCTTGCAGCTCCCCAGACAGTAATGGGCCTAGATATTGTCCCCACTTATCGGCCGGCCAAGCTGCAGCCAATGCCATTCGCTCAAAGTTATTAAAAAAATATTCCGGGTCTTCTCCGCTAACGTATTTCTGAAGAATTACTGAGGGGAGGGTACTCGGACCCCTCTGTTGGCCAAGGGTGTCAGCGATTTTCCCCATCGCAGTATCGTGTGACTGACCCTGATTGGTGATCACTTGTTGCAATTTCCCACGGTCTTCTTCCACCACCGTGAGGAACTTCTCCATCGCCTTTCCCAGGCTCTCTTGGTTTTCCACCATCTTGCTGAGTACGGCCTCCATGTCTCCGGCTAATCCCACTTCTGACACCACCTGTGGGAGCGCGGGCCGGATAAACAGACGAGGAGGCCGTATATAGTGAGATGTTCGAGGTGTTTTATTTAAGATCTCAGTATGTAGGGTTGTTAGGTTTCTTGGTGGGCTGTTGGTGTTCTCCCTGGTTTCTTCCCCGTGTCGTTCTTTCTCTTCTTCTGTGATACCCCCTTCCGACTGTTCTCTCTCGCTGGTGAGGGGTTTCCCACGGAGGCTCATAAGAGAGAAAAATAAGTAACCGTCAGTCACTGTTTCAATCAGGAGCCCTATGGCTTATTTAACCGTCACCACACCAGGGGGTTGCTGTGTGAAGACCTACTTCTAGGTAAGTGGTGACAAGGGGGGGTGTATAGGGTAACGGGGCAAGTGCTAAGAAAAGGAGTGAGGGACAGGGTAATGGTGCCAATGTTGAACGCTGTGGTAACGTGGGCCGACAAAAGAAAACCCCGTGTCTAGCGTCCCGCCCCTCTCAACACTCTTAGTCGTTCCCCTCCCGCCTCCCTATTCCGTCTTTCCCCTGCTTGTGATTACTCACCGGCTCCGCCGCAACTCTCCAGAGTTGCGGCCGCTCTCCAGCCTCCTCCGGTGGGGACTGTGGTACTGAAAATTCTGGACCTGTGTCATTAACATCATTGTAACATGACGATTTTGGTATCAGCAGACCGGTAATGACAGGTATGCTATATATGAGTATTTGCGTCATATTCGAGTGACGGGATCACTCTAATATTAACGATTCCCTTGTGAACCCTCGGGTTCCATTTTGTGTACGGCAGCCATTTTGTGGTTGCCCTCACATAAGGCAATGACTAAAGCCAAAACGCGCCTTAGGGGACACGTACACTTTCAGTGACCTGGGCAAGCTGACTCCACTGTCCAGAGCCAGAACCTGTTCGGCCAGTTTTAGTTCCCAGTGGCCGATCGAGATTAGGGGCCCAGGTGCAGCATGCCATAAACCCTTCATTGCACACATCTATATCTAAATCTTATTCACACCTGTCACTGCTCTTTCTTTATGACCTGCTTTACGAGGAGGAGGTGCCCGGTTTTATTAGGGGTCCAGATTATATCTGTTGCAGGTGTTGGGCCTCACTGGGTATTTGGTTGTGGGCTGGACAAACTGAAAATGGGCTTGTCATCATGAATCTGTCTTTGTTTTGTTGTAAGAAATATGTGAATGACCCACTGTAAAAATAAGGAATGTTTGCCTAAAGCATAATATTCTGTATAAAAGAGATAGCTGGTTTCCATGAAAAAGAGCAGTCTCCTGAGAACATACACATTGTTGTACTTCTAGGATACCTGTTGCTGGCTGCAGCCAATAAATTGATCTTTGAAGCCACCAAGAAGACTCTGTGTTTCTGTAGTCTGAGACAGGAAGAACTCGAGGTCATTGGGTGTGTTCCCTGGCACCACTGGGTCCAATAAAACCCAGTACTTCAGGACCACCACTCCTCGCACCACGTCTCGGCTTCTTCTTCTTCGATTCCTCCGCCTTCCTTCTTCGTTCCGCCTTCCGCTTCTCCGACATCCTCTTCTCCGCTTCCCGACTCCTTTCTCTCTCCGGCTAGTTCGCGTCCTCCTTGGTTTGTTCCGGCCCTTTTCACTTCCTGGACTGTAGTACTTCCGGGGTCGATCCCGCCTCCTTCCGGGATCCCGGCGCCAACGTCACTTTCCTGTAAGGGCAGAGTATAGGGAGGGGGAGTTACCCTAGGAGAGGACGCCGTTCTAACAATCCGAGGTCGCGTGGGGGTCTCCGCAAGTTCCTTCCTCCCGTATGCCTGGCGGGTCACTCTGGGTAAGTTTTGAGTCCGGACCGGCACCCTCTCACAGGTGGCAACAGGAAGTCCTCTTACAATGGCTCTGCATCCTCAGCATCTTTGAGAATCTTCACAGTCCTGTATCCCTTGAATAAGGACCATTCCATTGACTTCAAGGAAGGTTTGCACATAGGATTCAGAACAGGACTGGGGACTGCTAATACAGACAGGTAACTGTCCTTTAGGCCCTGATGGGTTCCTGTGACTGGCTTCCTATCAGAGTTGGCACCCCCAGGTGTGCCAATATAGCTGTTTTCAACTTGCTTAAAGTGGTTAACCCTAAGCTGAGATTGCAGTATATTACAAAGATTTTTTGCTTTTAGTGGAAAGCAATGTTTAATGTTTCTTTGATAATTCATATCTCCGGAACTCTCAGGTGGATGTTTGTTGTTGAGGTGTCCATTTAAAGATGAAAACAACATATTTTCATAAATTGATGTCCACATTTATTGTGTTGCATTTTCTTCTTATTCAACTATTTGGTACGTTAGACCTGGCAATCTTGGTGTGGTTCTACCCTAACTTTTTGCCTTCAACCCTCCTGTTTTTCCAACTTGTTTTTGCTGGCTTTATGACTCTGTGCACTTTACCACTACTGACCAGAGCTAAAGTGCTTGTGCGCATCCCTTAAAAATACGGTAAAACTGACTTACCCACAATTGACACATTTGATTTACTTATAAGTCTCTGGTACCTAGGGGCTGTAAATGAAACACTGCTATTAGGCCTGCAGCACCAATTGTGCCACCCATTTAAGTAGTTCTTCAAACCTGTCTCAGGCCTACCATTGCAGCCTGTGTCTACAGCTTTAAACTGCCATTTTGACCTGGTAAAATAAACCTTTTGCCAGGCCTAAACCTTCCTTTTTAATATACATAAGTCAACCCTAGGAAAGGCTCTGAACAGTCCTTACGGCTAGGTGCGGTGTATTTTAAAAGTAGGACATGTACTTGTAAGTTTTACATGTCTTGGTAGTGAAAAACTCTTCAATCCATTTTTCACTACTGCAAGGCCTGCCTCTCCCATATTATAACATTGGAGTTACCTTACTACATTTAATAAGCTGTAACTTTCAATTTGGGGCAGGTAGATAAGTTGTGTTTTAAGTCTGAAGAATTGTAAATAAAGGCCCTCTTTAATGATAAAGCAGAATATTTGGTCACAATTCTGAAAATGGCACTTTTAGAAAGTTGTTTTCTTCTTGTCCTAACCATTTGGTTCCTGCATCCTGATCCTGTATCACATGACTAGGCATAGATGGCACTTGGTCTCTGTGTATTGCTCCCAAACTGTGAGACAAAGGGAGCGAAGGTGTTGGCAGGATTGGACACTCTGAGTTAGCAAGGGGGAGGAACTGTCACCTACCACACTTGCACATCACAAAGGCTCTGCCTGAGCACTCTCACAAAGGGTTTGTCAATAGTCTTTTGTGACTCCAGACAAGCTGGGTCAGGGCAGGGAGGGTGGAAACCTCTAGAAACTTTTCCTACTTCAAAGTGGGCACCAGGTATAAATACTGGACCCCAAACATCAACTCTTCAGTACACTGATGGGCCTGTAGACTCTACCAGGAAGAAGGACTGTTGTTCTGCTGAAAGGACTGCCACTCTCCTGGGCTGCTACCCGGAAGGACTGCTGCCCTGACCTGCTGCCCTCTTGCCTGGGTAATAAGGACTGGACCTGCATCTCTAAACCCAGGAACCCAGAGTGACTCCAATGGCTACTTTACCGGCCTCCTGATCAGAAGCCTCATGGACAGAACAGGCTTCCAAACATCTTGAGCCCAGCACATGGTCTCTGTCTTCTGTGAGTACTAACCTCCCCAGTGATGCCACCCTAGTCCTGGACACTTGGAAGTGGGCCTGAAGCCAGCCCATCTGTGGATTCAGAAGAACTGCGCATCTCCTCCACAGCTCTGCCTATCCCCCGCAGAACCGGCACATTGCCTCTGCTGCGCGGACTTCCCCAATGCAAGAATTCCACATCACCTACAGCAGCCCATCGGAACCGCAGTGAATCAAAGAAGAAATAATGTCCTCTGCTAGTCTGGTCCTTCTGTACACAGGTATTTCCTTCTGTTCTCTTTCTGGTCACTCTGGAATGTGTCTGTATGTATCTAACAAATTAAAAAGAAATGATAAATAGAGGATATGTGATACAATGTCAAAATAATAATCCTGTTCACCTTCCTTGAATTCAGCTTACCAAAGACTTTCCTCTTCCCCATTTCAGATGTTGTTTTAGGGCAAACTGTATGCACAAATGATGATCCTTAGAAAAACACAACAATAACATCACTGAATGATTCTGATAAAATATAGTAACAATGTGACTTCCCTAAAGGAACCCTCCTATTACCTATTTAACCACATGAGGAGGACCTGTGAAACAATCCAGGGAATCATCACATCCTTCCCTCATTTCTTCCAACTAGTGAATCAGTACTCGAAAATTTAATTAGAACTCCAAATGACCAATAATAGACTTTAGCACAACAGTCTTGCAAAACAACCAAATTAGGCACTTTTCTATTGCTCATATACAATCTTTCTATTTTCAGGAACTTCTGAAACTCCAGAAGTGATTATTCTAAAGAACATATCACATTTGTGCATGCACCTTACCAATTTGTAGCAACAGCCCCCTGTTGGTAAAGTGCTTTACTTTCTATTACCCAATTCCTTCGATGGAGCAGAGAAGCAGACAAAGAAATGGTCAGGCTCCAGGGCTGATTTCAAATCAGGAGACAGGCAGGTATCATGAACTTCAAGCAAGCACCCAGGGCCTGGGTTGGGCTGTCAGTGAAATGACGGCCGAGAAGACAAAGTTCCAGCAGGTAAGTGTAAGCATGATAAGTGGACACTGTTAAGTATTTAGCATAGCAGGTAAATTGATGGCCTATGGGTGTGGCTTTTATTTCTGCCACACCAAACACCTAAACCACCTGATTCATTGTCTTCCCAAATGGGCATGGGTCCGGCGCACAGGACGCTTTCAAAAAGATTGAACAGTGTCCTGGATGATGGCCTATGTCCGAGGCATCACTGTGCCAGATCTCTTTTAGAAGTCCTCTATGGAAAACAAATAGAGTTTAGAAAAACATCTATTAAATTAATTAATAAATAAAGTGTTCATCTAGGGCACATAGGATTCCCTACATAGCCAGGTGAATGCGAGCAAAGATAGATGAAATTAATGTAAAAACATGTGGCCCAGAGAGCCCAGTCCATTAGATACAACAGTTGAAACAAATGTAAATTAAAAAAGGTGAAATAAATACTTGGGGCCCGATTCTGATGTCATTTGGAAGGCCTCCGAATCGGATTTGGCTTTCCTGGATCCGATTCGTAGCCCTTGTTTACAACCGAATCGTACACAGGTCCGAACGACCAAGTACGATGTGAAGATCGCGTATGCGTCGACTGAATTGTTTCCGGGACCCGAACCTGTCCGTACGACTCTCAGCGAGACAGAAAGGCTGTTGGATTCATACTTCGGGGGGTTGTAGCAGGCCCCCCCTTCACCCGGGTCACTTCAAAGTCACGGGGTGTGCCCATGGGTCCCCCCGATCCAGGCATTCACAGTGTGGTGGGCATTCACAGTGTGGTGGGCATCTGTACACAAGCTCCCATAGAGTTCAATGGGAGTCCAGGTGAACCGAGGCCGTAAGCATACAGCTGCATCGTACTCGCTCATTCGGACTACTGGAGCATGTTTTGCTTGGAAATCCCTCCAGATCCGAGTCGTACGGAGGGCTTTCCTAGCGAGATCGGAATCAGGCCCTTGGTGTCCATCCAGTGCCCATGGGACTCCAAAGTTACCCTGTTTGAGGCTGGAAGCATGGATTCAATTAATTTTGAATAAAAACCAAGTACTACATAATACTACATGCAGCCACAAACACAAATACATATAACAGTAAATATATATTGAAAAAAAATGAGCCACAATAAGACAAGCTCCTAAAGGCCTTTAACAATCAATGCTCAGGCGCAGACACTGCTTCCACAAAATAGTGGTCAGCTACATAGCAATCAAAGAAGGAGGCATGGAGGCACGGAGACTAAAGAAAAAATGTACATCTATGACACACACACACTGATTCCACAAAATGGTTGACCACATGGCAAGCAAAGAAGAAGGCATGGAGGACAATACAGTGATACATTTCTTACACTAGGTTGAGCCCCTCCCTCACAACCAAACCCTTGTAGCATTACAGGCAAAGGATAGCACAAATATATACCCACACTATGCCTAGAATCATCTGTTGGCCTAGACACACCACCTGCAACAATAATGTAAAAACCAATTCAACCACGATAAAAAAAATATAGTAACAGCACAGCAACAATGAATCTGTCAAAATGCTCAAGCGAAAACAAACCTAGGCAACAATTACCCCAGCAAAAGCCTTTTAAAAGATGCAGAAAAATGCACTAATCAACTAACTTACACATACACAAACTCACACAAGATGGTGGACAAGCAAATGAGTAAGAAGTTGGCTGAGAACAAAGGAACATGTATGGCTACATGGGCCTGGCTCCTGGAGCCATTTACACTTTAGCCACCAGCAGGCACTTGAAAACAAAAAAAATGATGGGACTAACTACGAGTGTGGTGCTGTTTTGCAGGGTCTACCGCTCAAGGACCGCCCGCCATATTATGAGTTGAACTTGTGTTCGGTGGACAGTCCTTCGCCTTTTCCTTGTTGGTGCCTGAAAAAAAGGCACGGCAATAGGAACTGCAAAAACGTACCAGCACGCATGGACGGTGATGTTCATGCCATGCTGGAACTTTGTTATGCTCCCCTGAATGTATCTCCATTGTGGATGGGCTGTGGGAGCTCTGTAAGGCCCCCTTTGTTCCTCCATCGCCAGTCTTTTCATGGCGGGGCTCCTGCTGAGCATCTTACATTGTGGCACAGCTGCACCACTGGCACAGCTGGTAGTCCTCTGCCACAACGATTTTCAAAGTTGTAATGAATCTGAATTTGGACTGCCACCGCAAATCTGGTGGTCGGAAGACCGCCCAACTCGAAATCAGGCCCTATATTTGGTACCTATTCAAAGATTTCTACAAGCCCTAAAATTAATAAAGACATTTGTAGCACAGCAGCCATAAGAATGTTAAAAACACATTAAAAAAAAAAATAAATGGCCCACAGTAGACTAGGGCCAAATAGTAAAAGACCTCAGTAGAATGACACATCTGGACAAAATGCACTAAAACACAAGGGAAAGCAGGAAAAGTATATTTAACCCCAAATATCCATTATTCAAAACTGTAAATTGCCCTGACCGGCTTATCTCTCTTAATCCCACATGGGCCTGCCTTCACCCCTACTCAAACTCCTTGCCAGCTTGAAAAAACAAACAAAATAAAAACAAAAAAAAAGTAAAAATGGGAGAGGCTACCACCCTCAAAAACGAAGGGGGCAATTATGAGTTTAGCAATGCTGCGTCGGCTCTCTGCCGACACAGCACTGCCAAAGCCGACCAAGGGCCGCCCGCCTTATTACGTGTTGAACTCTTGTAAGGCGGATGGTCCTTTGACTTGTCTATGCCTGTGCCTGGAAAACAGGCACCGCAATGGGAATGGCAAAAGAAGTTCCAGAACGGAATGGATGGTGATGTCCATGCCGTGCAGGAACTTTGGGAGAATACAGACAGGGGAGCACATGCTGTGCCCCCCTGAATGTATCAAAATGACAAGGGTAGCATGGGGACCCTGTAGGGGCCCCTTTGTTCCTGCACCGTCAGCCTTTTCATGGTGGGGCTCCCACCATGAAATGGCTGGCAGTGCGGGAGCTCATGATATGCTCAGCATGCTGAGCATCTTACATTGTAGCGCAGCTCCGCCACCACCAGGGAACAACTATTCCCTGGCACAGCCGGTGGTTCTCCGCCGCAACGACTTTTAAAGTCATAATGCGGCAGACAGGCCAGCACGAGTGCAGCAGTCTTACAACCGCTGCACTTGTAATTACTCCCAAATATTTTGCATAGTACTGCACTGAACGCACATGACTTTCCCAAAAAACAATGCAAACATTTCAAAAGTGACTGATGCAGCAGATATTGCTTCAATATGTGTTTAAACTTTAGGTTACTGGGCTTTGGTTGGCTCCATGCAGAAAATGTAATAACCTGCATGAGTGAGACAAAGGAGCAGGGAGTGTGCGGTAGTGGATTAAAGATGCAGCGAGTAAATTCATAACTACCAACATATGCACCAAAGCACACCAAAGAACTGTCACTTTTATCCTCATTTGGTAGTACATTGAAAAAGACACAGCCAATCTTCAAGTTCCATTGGCGATTCTCCAATAAATAATCCAAAGCAGTCGGCGTATCAGGTCATTTTGATTTATTCCATTAAAGACAGAAAAACGGCAGCCGACGTGCAATTCGTCCTCCTGGACTTTCTCAAGGCTGCAAAATTATATGTATAGACAGTTTGCATCATATATTATAAAAATATTCCAAACATTTTTTTTACATTTATATAATTTTGTGCCTCATTCAAAAATGGAAACTGAGTGCACTTTAACCAATCAACGTTGAATCAGTTTTAAGAAAAAAGAATAGAGAAAACACCTTTGGTGATCTACAGTGCCCTTTAGAAGAACATGCACACCTTGTCCGATAAAGATCAATCAAAAATAGCATATATTATCCGTACTGATTATTTGGGATGTGGAGAACGGTAAGTCAATGTGTCACAGAGACCAAGGGTCATATGTATGAAAATCGGAGTTTGCGATTCTCAAAATGCGATTTTTAGCGAATCGCATTTTGAGAATCGCAAAATGCGATGTAAATAAAAAATCGCTAATAATTAGCGATTCCCAAAAAATCGCAGAATTCTTCTGTGACCCCGCTAATAACGATTCCTTAATTGCGAATTCACAATTAAGGAATCGCAAAAATAGAGAATCTGCAATTCAGGTGCAGCTTGATGACATCACACCCAGGAAGTGTGACTGCCCATGCTGTTCCTGATTGCCTGAGGCTGTGTCAGAGGCCAGAAGGAGAGGCAAACAACTGAGTACTGCAACTCCAACTATTCCAAATTGATCCCCAGGAGAAAGAAAAGGACAAAGAGGAGGCTGGGAGGAAAAGAAAGCAAAAGTTCAGCGAGAGGGAGCCGGAGGTGCTCATAGAGGAAATGGCACACAGCCATGAGTTGCTCTTTGGCAAAAAATCACTTTGTGTGCCTGAGTCAAGAAAAAGAAAAATATGGCTGGACATCCAGGCAAAGGTCAATGCCATTGGTGTGACCCAGCGCTCTGTGGAGGACCTGCGCAAGCGATGGTATGATATGCGCTCCAGGTCCAAGGACAAGGTGGCAACCAGGCTGGCAGAGGCAAAGTAGACTGGTGGGGGAATTTCACAGAAACTGAGTCTACGCACCTCGAGGAGTTGGTGGAGTCCACCCTTCAGCCAGAGAGCGTCAGTGGTGTGGCTGACATTGACAGCTCTGACCCTCCCAACACCAGACAAGGTAAGATGCATGCCAAATCATGCCTCACACATCACCATCTCAATCACACACTCAGGAATGCACCAACTACAAAGTAAAAATGCTACTCCAGTACACGTTTCCCAGCACACCCAGCAATGCATCATGGGAGATGTAGTCACATGCATCATACAGTGGAGCAATGAGACACAGCAATGTAGAATCAGTATAAGTAAATCAGTAAAGTAAAAAAACGCTAGACAGTACTTAGGTAACGCAAAATCAGAAAACTTTATTCAGTGAACAATGTGGAGCAGAACACACAATTAAAATGTGCCTTTTCATTTACAGTACCACCTGAAACACAGGATGACAGTTCAGGAGCTGAGGAGGCAGCACATACAGAGGAGCAGGCAGGGCAAGAGGACACTGAGGAAACTACACTGACAATACCTGTCCCATGGAGACAGCGTAATATTGTGCCTCCACTCCCACTGTTAGAGGCAGAACCACAGTCCGTAGGGGATGATGCCCAGCCAGACCAGGGCCAGCGAGCAGCACAGGTCCAAGAACAGCCCACTCTGCACTGTAGGGAGGAAACATGTGTGAGACACAGGCCAAGGGCGAGCACCACCACTGCTGCTGATGAGGAACACACAGTGTTTGCCGGACTGGAAGGCAGCATGGTCAAGATACAGCACCTGCAAACAAAATCAATGCGGTCAATACACCGGCAGCTGGTCTCTGTCAACCACAACCTGAGTGACATGAGGGAAGGCATCAGGGAAATGACGGGCGCAATCAAAGAACTGTGTGCCACGATGAAGAGAGACCAGGCAGCCAGACGCAGGGGGAGACAACGTCTCTACAGCCGTCTGGACACCTACAGCAAGGCGGTCAACCGCCTGTGTACTGCCACGTCCCTGCTGTCACGCCGCTCAGTGAGCAGGCAAGTTGAAATGGCCCACTGCAGCCAGGATGTGGCCAAAGGCCTGGTGCAGGTGACGACTGCCGTGGAACAGCTGCAGACAGCTACCACAGGTGGCACAGGACTCCTGGGCTCAGGGGATAGCGAGGAGCTGTCAAGCAGGAGCAGCATCACCCCACCAGTTCCCGAAACCAGGCGCCACAGTGGGAGGCAGGGTACAACACCTGATGAGTCATGGGAGAGCAGTCAGCACCCTGAGCGTGCGCCAGCAGGCCGTTCCCGTAAAAAATAAACGGCCACCACTGAGGAAAGCCAATGGGTGAAGCAACCCATTGCTTGTGGACTTGTGTTTGGCCATCATACATGCACTGTGGGCATAACATGTGCAACATCTTGTGACACACATAAAGTGTCTGTCAGGCTGTGTGACTGAAATCTCCCTGCTGCTAAAGGATTAATTAAACACAGTCGTGCACAAAACTTCTTTTGCATTGTGTCATCATTACTCACCTAGAAATAGTTTTGTGTAATCTCATCACATCTCTGTCATCCGGCAGCTGCCCCAACACCACCTGCTGGTCTGCAACATGGACGTGGACCCTCATCCTCAGATGCATCTGTATCAGTAAGTTCAACTGCAATGCCTTTTTTCGTAGCTATGTTGTGGAGCATGGCACAAGTAGCCACAATCTTGCAGCAGGTCTCTGGGCTGTATTGAAGTGCTCCTCCCCTTTTATGCAGGCAGCAGAACCGGCTCTTCAATATCCCAAATGTCCACTTAATTACACAGCGCGTAGATTTGTGTGCGCGATTATATCGCCGCTCCCTTGCATTGGCTGGATTGAGGTATGGTGTCAGGATGAAGTCTCGCACTGCATATGCACTGTCTCCTACAGGATGAAAAACATGAGGTCAATCACTGTCCTCCCACTGCAGACCTTAACTGTATGTTAGAATGTTAGACATGCATTTACCTAGCAGGTAGCCCTCACCAAAATCGCCACCAGTGAGTCGTCTGTATATCCCACTATGTCTAAATATGAATGAGTTGTGTGTACTGCCAGGGTATTTTGCAACAATATCGGTGATGATATGTTTGGCATTGCAGATGACCTGTATGTTTAGTGAATGATAAGATTTGCGGTTCCTGAATACATACTCATTGTTTGATGGGGGTGAGAGGGCTACATGGGTTCCATTTATGCAGCCAATTACGTGGGGAAATTGGGCAATCTGGTAGAAGTCCTGTTTTGTTTGCTGTAATGCCTGTTGTGTGCTGGGGAATTGGATGTGATGATGTAGCCTCTGTACCATTGCATCCAGGAATGCATGGAAGAAGCGCGACAGGCAACTCTGGGAGACCCCTCCTGCTGCTGCTATCACCTCCTGGAAACTCCCAGATGCCAGTAAGTGCAGTGAACACAGGACCTGCACATGGGTTGGAATGGTTTGGGTCCTGCGTGTTGGGTGTTCCAGCAAGGGTTTTAGCTCATCTATCAAGTCCATAATGGTGGCTGAGTCCAGCCTATACTTCTCATGGATCTCCTCGTCAGTCTGCTGGAACAGAGTGATGCGCACTCTGAAGATCCGTTCCTGTCGCCTCCTTCTCTGTGCTGCAGCTCGAATTTGCATCCTCCTGGCTATCACATACAGCGCTGCCATTGTGAAAGTACATGTTGCATTGTGGGCTTGTTTAAATAGGTTGCACCTGGTTACCACCTGCTTTGAGTTGGTGGTAAAATCCATGTGCAAAATTGCGAATCACACGAATTAGCAACTTGGGATTTTTTCATACATCTGTTTGCGAATTCGCAATTTGCGATTACGCTATTTGCGATTTTCGCTAAATGCGTGTCGCTGATTGCGAATTCGCAATGATTATTCGCAGATTTCAGGCCTCGCAAAATTGGTATTCGCAATTTTTGCGAATACCTATTTTGCGATGCGAACCTATGTTATACATGGGACAAGTCTATTTTGCGATCGCAAATACTGTTTTTTGCGATTCGCAGTGTTTGAGACCGCAAATTTGCTTGATACATATGCCCCCAAAAGTGTATCATTACACCCATCCATTAAATAAAATAGAGAAGAAACCAAATTGTTAGTGAGGGTGTGTACCACATAGCAATGTGCCTCACCTTCTCTCAAGATTGTAAAAGATCCGTTTCAATTTCTAGAACGAGTCATTTGAGTGTGAAAGTTTCACTCTAACTCATCATGTTGTTTATTCACTTTCAATCTGTGTATGAAAGGGGAGATAAAAGCAAGAGGAAGGAATGTACTCCGGTCATATGCGATTCGATTCTGACACTGACAATGTTTCAAAACGGGAGATGCATAACAAGTAGCCTCTACCCACACCATCCTGTTTATCGCTTACCGGCAGCATATAAGCTTATTGAGCCGTAGTTGAGAACGTGGCAGTGGCTTAGTCAATAACTGTCCTTGTAATTCAAAACGCTTCCGTACGCACCACCCAATCGAGTCAATCCGATTTGTACAACGCTAGACCCTGAAAAAAATGGCTTCTATAAATGTGGATCATGTAACATCTGCTGTTTTGCTATGCATAAAACCATGACTTTCAAGTACAACACAGAAAAAATGAATACAGTGCGTAGTTTCATCAACTGTAATGCGAAATTTGTAATTTACTGTATTATATGCATCTGTGAGAAAATCTACATTGGGAGCACTGTGAGATCGTTAAAAGAAAGAATTCAAGAACATATAAAAGCCATACGTAATAATAATGAACAATATCCCTTGGCCGTTCATTTTAATACAGTCCACAAATCAAATCATATGATTAAGTTGGGCTTCCATGGCATTGATGTGGTATGCCCTGGAATAAGGGGTGGGAACAGATTGACCAAACTGCGGAAAACAGAAAGTGAATGGATTATTAAACTCACGGCTGTAGAACACGGTATAAATATTGACAAAGAAATGTTTGAGTTTCTTTAGAAATATAATGAGCATATGTACCGAATGTATATTTCAGTCATGTCTAATTCTGGATCTTGGGGTGAACTATTCTTTCTCCAATATACTAAATCTGAAACTAACCATTGCTTCTACCTGTTGTGAAGCTGGAGCATGTTTTAATACTAACTCACTCTTTGTAGGGCTATATACTTACACTTTATAACTTAATCTTTTAACAAGTGATCAAGGGTCCTCTTCATTATGTAAAGATGGCCGCCCTCCAAATGATATTAATGTGGCTCTCTAAACACATTGGATATCCACTACGCGTTTTTATTCTGTTTTCTCATCTACCAAACGCCAGATTTCCGGCCTAGAACACCATGATCAATAGATACAGGAATTATCTCTGACGTTTCACAGCGCATAACTGAACTTTACCGTCCTTTCGCCTTTTTTGAATTGATGAATTATGGTTGCCGCCTTTGCAATAGCGTGGCCAATTCCCTGACTAACAACACAAGATAATCTTTAAATAATTATCGACATACTAAAAGAACGACACCCCATTGATTGGTACAGGAATAGTAAATATCTACTATTTAATGTTAGATGAGACTAGACCAATATGGCCGCCGTGCTTTCTCTATACAGAAGGGCACTCCGTGGCTTGAGTCCGTTATCCATAACTTTGAATGCAGCATTTGCATACAAAATGGAATTGGCGCCGGCATCGGATGCATACGAAAAAATCCAAAAGGCTGAGAGAAGCTCTGAACCTGGCGTCTTCAACCGTAAGTTTTATTTGAGCAGCTTGTACATCCCTAATGTACCATACACTCCACTTTCAGTGGAGGTAGATTCTTGACCACTCCTGTTAGATCTTTGAGCTGAATTTCCTTACACTCATTCCCTTCGTTTTACAGGTGACTTATCAGGGTCTAGCGTTGTACAAATCGGATTGAGCCGATTGGGTGGTGCGTACGGAAGCGTTTTGAATTACAAGGACAGTTATTGACTAAGCCACTGCCACGTTCTCAACTATGGCTCAATAAGCTTATATGCTGCCGGTAAGCGATAAACAGAATGGTGTGGGTAGAGGCTACTTGTTATGCATCTCCCATTTTGTAACGTTGTCAGTGTCAGAATCGAATCGCATGTGACCGGAGTACATTCCTTCCTCCTGCTTTTATCTCCCCTTTCATACATAGATTGAAAGTGAATAAACAACAAGATGAGTTAGAGTGAAACTTTCACACTCAAATGACTCGTTCTAGAAATTGAAACGGATCTTTCACAATCTTGAGAGAAGGTGAGGCACATGGCTATGTGGTACACACCCTCACTAACAAGTTGGTTTCTTCTCTTTCCTATTTAATGGATGGGTGTAATGATACACTTTTGGTCTCTGTGACACATTGACTTTCCCTTCACCACATCCCAAATAATCAGCACAGATAATATATGCTATTTTTGATTGATCATTATAGGACAAGGTGTGCATGTTCTTCTAAAGGGCACTGTAGATCCCCAAAGGTGTTTTCTCTATTCTTTTTTCTTATAACTGATTCAATGTTGAATGGTTAAAGAGCACACAGTTTCCATTTTTGAATGAGGCACAAAATTCTATAATTTTTTTTTAAATGTTTGGAATATTTTTATATTATGTGATGCAAACTGTCTATACATATAATTTTGCAGCCTTGAGAAAGTCCAGGAGGACGAAACGCGCGTCGGCTGCCGTTTTTCTGTCTTTAATGGAATAAATCAAAATGACCTGATACACCGACTGCTTTGGATTATTTATTGGAGAATCGCCAATGGAACCTTGATGATTGGCTGTCTTTTTCAATGTACTAACAAATGAGGATAAAAGTGACAGTTCTTTGGTGTGCTTTGGTGCATATTTTGGAAATTTTGGTCTAGACTGCGGATGTAGATCTAGTGGACTTATACCCTAGGTGAATGGGTATTGTAGCACAATGGAAGCACCCTTATAAATGGATAAGTTGGGAAATGTGTTGCACTATTACAAACTACTGATTTATAGATGTGCAGATCTGTGAGCATATCCACACACAAGTACACTGATAATTGATTTTATGCTGATCTAGCACTCTACAGTATTGATTGCTTCTTTCACTAACTTTTTTTCTGTATAACTGTCAGCTATTGTGATAGGAACCAAGTATCAGGTTAACCATTTCACTATGGCCACCTTTGATGATAATAGGGATGCCCTTATTGATGATTTATTTAACTCAAATCCCACACGGGGATCAATCAACCCACAGGATACAGTGAAAGAGAGGTTGAAACAAAATTTTTTGAGGTTGGAGAGATTAAAAAAGCAGGAGCTCTCCAGGTGGTGGGACGCAACAGTCCTGCATAAATATATTGATAAGGAACAAGTCCCAAGGGGGCTGCGCATACTGATTTTTCCCTCCTTTGAGGACTTGGATAAGGGTCATTTAAAGGAGTGGGAAAAATTATTGTTTAATTCATCCATTGGTATGATGGACATACTGATCAGGGATGCAGATTTGAAACGTAATAAGTTACTGTTGGATATTGCCATTCTGGAGAAGGAGATCAATGACCTAAATCTACCAGAGGCAACTGAACGAAATCTAGTGATATTAAAGAGGAAAGACATAAACATCAACTAAACTTTGAAAGAGAAAAAGTCACAAAAGATCAGGCGGGATGAAAGAGACTATCTCAATGGGAGGGTCTACACGTTTGCCCAAAAATTTGACAATACTAAAACTGGCACACATTCAGAAATGTTAGAACGCACTTCACAAATAACTGAGCTAACTAGCGTCTCAGACACCTCTAGTGTCAGCAACATAACTAGTGGGGACTCGTCCAATGCACAGGGCCAAGCGTCAGGAAGTGCTTCTGATCCATTTTTTTTAGAACTACAAAGATTCAGAAAGGGGAACAAACAGGCCTACAAAAAGGAGCTGGGTTCAAAAAGACACGGAGGGGGAAATCAAGACTTAGATCCAAACACAAAGGAAAAAGTGGGTGTCACGACCAGGTCAGGGTCATGGAACCAGAAAATGTGAATAGAATAAATATGACTGAAATATCTGATAACATCAACATTGTGAATCTCTCAAGCCATGTTTTGACTGATGTGGAAATAAAACTGTTAAGCAAGGGATTGGGTTTCTGTCCAAGTTCTTTGCCCAATTTTACATCATTACATGTTAGTTGTTTTAACTTTACTAGGAAACTGAAGTTACACAAATTCTTCCAAGACAAACAACACTCAACTCCCCACATCAGAGCAGCTAAAAACACAGATCCCATTCCGACCATCAGGGACATAAAAAATGTACATCTATTACTATCCTTGGGGGATCAGGAAGAATCACCATCCATACAGACCGTGGTAGCAGATTTAGATCTTGACACATTCTCCGATGTAGACAGTGGTCTGAGGAAAAAAATCAAGATTCACTCCTCACTTGCCAGGTTCAAATCCCGTTGATAGATTTCAGGAACTGGTATATCAAGATTTGTATAAATTGGAGGACAAATTCTACTCTAAAAATGTTAACATCAAACAAAACATCACTATAGAGGAAAGGAAGGCACTTGAAAGTCTCAAAAATGACAACTCCCTTGTCATTCAGTCCCTGAATCTTTTTTCTACCAGATTTAATTAATGTTCTAGTCTCATTTCATCACTGCAAGTTCTTTTTATTCTCAACATCTCCCCGTAAGGGATGGTCTAAATTTGTGAGGGAGGATGGGAACTACTTGCATGCTGTTGGTTCCATGTATGACACATGATCCCACTTTATAAGAGGTGGTTGGTTCCAAACCCATAGTCACTCATGAAAGGGGGAGAACACTTAGACAACACTTGTGCCCCAGTTTTATACCACCAACGGTCAATATAACATGGTTGCCATCTCCTCCAAATGGCTTCTATAAATGTGGATCATGTAACATCTGCTGTTTTGCTATGCATAAAACCATGGGGCATATTATCAAGGGCAGTATCGCCGCTTTAGCGGCACTTTTGCCGCTAAAGCGGCGATATTCTTATCGCCCTATTAACAAGGCGGCGCTAACATGCATTAGCGCATGTTAGCTGCCGTTTTTGTAACGCTTCTCATGTTAGCGATATACATCGCTAATGAGATGCAAAATAGGCGTTCCTACGGAAAACAACATGTAAAAAGTCTCAAACACGACATCGCTGTATCAACAACGCTGCCCCTGAACAGCGAAGTGATAACAAAACGCGCGCTAAGCCCCCATTATCGCATGATTCTAACGCCTGTAAAAAACCTGACTTAGCAGTATTGCCTATGGGAGGTGGATTGTGTGGTTAGGTACACACTCCCCTATTAACAAGCATTTCATTAGCGCTGTGAAATCATCGCAGGATTTCACACGCTAATGATCATTATCGCAGTCTATCGCTGGATTTTACTTCGCCAGTTACCAAAGCGATGCTAATACGCCGCTAACACGGCTATGTAATTCAGCGATAATGAAAAATGCGCTAAGCGCGATTTGCGATATTTATCGCGTGTTCTTGATAATATGCCCCCATGACTTTCAAGTACAACACAGAAAAAATGTATACAGTGCGTAGTTTCATCAACTGTAATACGAAATTTGTAATTTACTGTATTATATGCATCTGTGGGAAAATCTACATTGGGAGCACTGTGAGATCGTTAAAAGAAAGAATTCAAGAACATATAAGAGCCATACGTAATAATAATGAACAATATCCCTTGGACGTTCATTTTAATACAGTCCACAAATCAAATCAAATGATTAAGTTGGGCTTCCATGGCATTGATGTGGTACACCCTGCAATAAGGGGTGGGGAAAGATTGACCAAACTGTTGAAAACAGAAAGTGAATGGATTATTAAACTCAGGGCTGTAGAACACGGTATAAATATTGACAAAGAAATGTTTGAGTTTCTTTAGAAATATAATTAGCATATGTACCGAATGTATATTTCAGTCATGTGTAATTCTGGATCTTGGGGTGAACTATTCTTTCTCCAATATACTAAATCTGAAACTAACCATTGCCCCTACCTGTTGTGAAGCTGGAGCATGTTTTAATACTAACTCACTCTTTGTAGGGCTATATACTCACACTTGATAACTTAGGGGCCCATTACGATGGCGGGCGGAAGCACAACCGCCGTGCTGGCGGATGCAAAAACCACCAGTTACCGCCGGCACGCAGCAGTCCACACGCCCGCCCAATTATGATGCGAAAAGCAGGCCAAACACCGCCGGCAAGCCAGCAACACCGTCCGCCATCAAAGTGCGCCCGCACGCGTAGCGGCGCAGCACAACTGACACACACCGTCCGACGAAACACGTCCCGCCCGGCGCATAAATTACGATGCCGCAAACAAACGGCTCCCACGGCAAAGAGACACCGCACGTGAAAGAGAGGCGGAAACACGGACGCAGAGCACGGACAACGAAGAAGCGGCACCCGGGCATGAATCCAGCACTGCAGGCCCTTCCCATGCTTCTGCTGATGCACCACCAAGGACGCAACGTACCGCGGAGACGCAGGTAGGCACACACACAACAAGTGCACGCAAACAGCGCACACAGTGCAAGGGCGGAAAAAGCGGACAACCCCCACCAGCGCGTGCACACTACACATCCACCATCGCATCCACATATGACACACAGGCCAAATCCTAACATCGCAGAACACATGTGTACACACCACCTGGGACTAGGAACCAACCACCCCGTCACGGCCCCAAAGCGCTGATGACGCCGCCACACATGCGCATAACGCAGAGGCCAACCGCAGCGCCATGCATGCGTCGCACACAGACACAGGGACACAACCAAGCAGCACACACATCAGCCCCACCCCGAACGCACATGACACGTGACAGGCCGGCCACAGACATGTCCCCAACGCCCAATTCACGGACAACACCCAACGCCACACAAACGACGCACACATGTCAGTGAAGACACGCAACTGCAGGACACACCCCAGTGTAACAAACATGGCGTAGCACACAGCGGCGGCAACACCAACTAGGAGAAGCAGGGCCCCTTCGGGAAGAGGAACGCCAGTACCACACTGTAAAACCCATACCACCCTGCACATATGAACAAGACACATGAAACGGAACACCAAAGAGCCCGGGGACCGACAACAGGTGGCCCAAGAATTACATCCACACACAAGGCCCAACGCAGAGCGGAAAGGCAGCCTGCCGCCCACACAAGGGAGAGCAGACAGCACTGAATGACCTTCCATTCCAACACCGAAACCACAGCCCTACGACAGAAGCCGGTGAATACAGCCATTGTCCAAGAATAGACCAACACAGGCATGCCGAGGAGACCGACCACAGGGCAGATAGCGCATATCACAGAAGCACACAACGGACGGGGAAGAAAGAAGAAAACACTCCCCATGTCGGCCACATGCAAGTTAATTGGAAGGAGTCACACAGCACCGACCTTGAACTGTCTGAGAAGCATGTGGGAAGAGGGCCCGTGTCCTCCAAACAAGCCAACAGAACACAAGTCCTGTCTCCCCACGACTACACAGAGCTCACAGCAACCCCGGAGCGTGCACATTGCAGACTGCACACACAGCCGGAGCACGCCACCTCTACGAACCGCTGCGAAATGGCAACCGCAACACACCTACCCAACTACGCCGAAGAGCTCAAGCTGTACCAAACCAACACGATACATACATTGGGATGCGATCTCCTGTCCCTGCTGAACGTAAGTTACCGACTGACTTACCGCATCACATTGTTCAGCTGCGTCATGCCCGTCTTCTACTGTCGGAGGTGTCCCTACCAGCATCCCGTCGAGATATGCCTCTCCAACCCGGCATGTCTGAAGGCGGACCTGCTACCACTACTCCTCCCTCTGGACGCACACGACAGGGCCTGCTCTGCCTATGGGGGCATGGCGTATGTGGCCAACATCGCACGCGCACTGAAATGGAACCACTGTGCCTCCACACGACGGATCATCGAGAACAGCTACATCGAATGTCACCCAGCATGCCCCATCATGGTCCTCCAAGGGACAACCTACGAACAACACCTTGACAGCCACCATCCGCTTCATTGGCTGGCAAACATGTACACCACCAATGACATGGAAGCCCTGCTGGACGGCATCGCATACCTGACAACCTGTAAATACGTCGGACCACAACGCAGGTTCCCCGAGTGACCTATGAAGTCCAACCCCGCACCCATGCTCAGCTTCCGCACGGACTGGCCAGTCACCACCACAACAGCCATACCAAACGACCGGCAACTGTAACCACACCATCAACGACATCGCCATGACATCGGATATGACCGGGACATGCACACTGTTCCCCATCACATCCAGGAACACCGCATGCATCGTGGGAGGCAGTGGCATGGGCTCTGTGCATCGCACCCACATGGACGGAACTGCACGAACAACCAGGACACGACATGGATCCAGCGCACATGGACACACACACCGCTCAGTGGACATGAATAGGTCGCCTGGAGTCTGTGGGTGCTGCACCCCTCCCACCCCCGCCCCGGGAATCCCATACCAGGACCTTTGCATGGACGACAAGTGCATACAACAACAACACGACCCCAGTGACTGTGACATGTCCAGTAACCACCACAGTGCAACAACAAGTGGCACGCCGCTGCATGCACGCAAGCACATGCCCTGATGTCATCTCACATGCACGCGTGCATGAGGAACAACCGCAGCAAACCTGTCACATGGAACTGAGATGGACTGTGCCCATGATGCCGAGCGGTCTGGTAGGCTACATGTATACCGTCTGTGTCAAAGTCCGCAGCTCCGCAGCTATACGTAAATGTACATTAGCACAGCCTTGGCCAAGCAGATGTAACCCCACACCCTATCCCATTTGTTATCATGCTCAGTATATCCTCAACATGTATTCCGCTGCCAGTAGTGTCCACTATACTGCATCACAGAGGACAGAAGACTCAATATAATGTTTGAAACCAGAACTGTCTCCGCTGACTCATTTCACAAGTACGAATGAGAGAGGATGAGAGTATGTGAAGTACACGGCAGTCGTGACATGACCATGTAGTCCACTGGTATTGGATGTCAACGCAAATGAGTAGCACTACTGTGGAAGACACACATGTGTCGTGTGAAGTCGTATGGACGCAGTGCTCAGGTGGGTGGGTGCGACGGGTAGATGCGCACATGCCAAGTTGGAGCACGCCGTGTTGGGAGGGGTCATGAACAGTACACCACCGCTTCCCTGGGCATTGTGAGAGGACACCTGTCGGGGGGAGTGAACACGTGTGTGCACAGCAGCCGGGCACACGTACAAAGCGGTACCAGGCGCACCTCAGCCCACCCTCTGTGGACAAGCTGGATCCTGTTGTGCACCCGCCATGCCCCTTGACAAGGCACACACAGCCCCAGTCGACCAGGTGTAACCCCAACATAGTCAATCCGCACAGGCGATACAGGGCACGGGATGGCAGTGGAGCATGGTGTGTGAGAGGTCTCCTCGCGCTCCTCCTGGTCATATCACGCAGGCAATAGTACCTCAACGTCTAGCATGGCACAAGTCACATGGAAGTGTAGGGGGACGCACCACAGCACGAGCAGCACTGACGTCACGGGAGGTGGCTCGCACCATCCCATCCATTGCCCATCATACCAACCACGACACATGCCATTGCGACTAAGTGCAAGCGCGTGCGCCACCACCCCCGAGCCCTCCCCAGAGAGGCCAAAGAGTGAATGTGTGGGCCATCAGCCACAGACGGACGCGGCCTGGCCGCAAGGGCAGCCACAGCCACTGGGTGTCGCAGGTGGCGGATCCGGAAGGCGAAGACTGTGATGCATAGTCCATGCAGGCCGGGTCTCCATTTGGGGCACCACGCAGGTGGACGGCGTCCCGCCACACATCATACCCTGAGACAGCCCACTCGTGCAACTGGACCCACACATACACTCCTTGCCCTCTCTGGTGCGAGCTTGGGGCTGCCTGTGCAAGCGCTAGCCTCGCAGGTGAGCATGCATATTGGGGGGCGAGGGGAGGACATGAGGGCTGGGGCGAAGATGACTGTATCACTGTCAGTTAGTACAAGGGATGACCCAGATGTGGAAAGGAAGAGACGTGTCCCGTGTGTACTGCAACTAGTCGCCAATCCAACTACCCCCCATGTCCGGAATGTAAGCCTGCACCTAGGCCCGCCCATCCGCCACATCGAACATACCACCAGCACGACAACCTTCCCATTCGAAACACTGACTGGGGGTGGCGACCAGTGAACAATCATGTGTAGCCTACCCACGCGTACATGTGGGCCCTCCATGATCCATGTCACCTGCGGCAAAGACATGACATGCGCAATGAGGGAAGTGAGGAGAGCTGTCCGCCCCACGCGCAGAAGGTGCATCAGCTCCACAGACCCAGCAGCGAGTCCAGCAGGGGTCACATGTGCAGGGGCAGCTGTGCCTGGTGTGAAGGCACATGCATATAGACAGCACATCGACCAATGTGTAGTCTGCTCACATCCACAGTCCATCATCATGCGGACATAGGAATTGAACACAGGGCAACACATCTTAGTTGGTGCACCCACCGTGACCAACAATGCGCAATCATCGACGTACCCGCCCTGTGCATGGCCCCCACCCAACGGAGGCACATCCAGTGCCACCATCCCACACACACAAGCCTTCCACGGAACATGCTGTGTCCAATGGTCAGTACAGAGTCAGCGCCCATCTGGTGGATCCTGAACAGGAGACACATGCACACACATGCCAGCTCCCACTATGTACGTCTGCCACCTGGCACGTGCAATGTAACCTCTCACCTGTGACGTGTGACTGCAAGCACACAGCCGTCTTGGCATGGGGCTGTCAATGTTGGGCACCAGTCAATGTTTCGGGAGCTGTGATCCGTACAGTGCTGTACATAGGGTGCAGTGCTGACACCTACTACTGTCTCATATCCCCTCGTGCCACAGGTCCCACTTGTATTGGCCGCTCAGCCCGTGCCCACATCGTCGTCGTCGTGTGCCATACTCATCCAGCCTCGGAAGCAGTTCCATGCTCAGCAGACACTCATGTTGCCGTGGCGTTGCCGCTTGACGAATATGCAGTCAGTCCCCATCAGCACGCCCGCAAGTCATTGGGGCCTAGATCCCCATGTGCATGCACATGGCAGTGGTATGTCTCACTTGCCATTGCCATTGTTGGGAGACCTGTGTAAGTGTATTGTGGCCGTGCCGTCCCAGCTTGACAGCTGGGCTGTGGCTCATGTGCTTGCTCAGTCATGTCAGTGATGTGTATGCGAAATTGCTATGTGCCGTGTTGCTTTGACATGTGTCCTCTGCCATTTAACCCAGGCGGAGACCGAACATTGACCGCCCATAACAATTGCTGGCGGACATGGACGATACAGAGGTAATCAGGAAGTTTCGGCTGGACAGGCCAACTCTGCATCGACTGTGTGCCATGTTAGAGCCCCATCTCCGTCCCCGCAGGGTGTATCCGACTGCTGTCACCCCCACGGCTAAGGTGATGGCCGCCATGCATTTCTTCGCCACTGGGTCATTCCAGCACACAGTGGGCAGTGGAGGAGGGATGTCCCAGCCCATGTTCAGCAAGGTGCTGAGGGATGTACTGGCAGCCATGATGCTGTACCGGAACAGGTACATCCGCTTCCCCAGGGCTCGTGAATTGGCGGCAGTGAAGGGTGCATTCTATGCCCTTGGCAGAATCCCACACGTCGTGGGAGCCATTGACTGCACTCATGTTGGCCTTGTTCCACCACAGGCCACTGAGCACCTGTACCGCAACAGGAAGCACACGCACTCCCTGAATGTGCAAGTGGTGTGCCTTGCGGACATGGTGATCACCCACGTGTGTGCCAAGTTTCCAGGCTCGGCCCATGACGCACACATAATGCGCAACAGCATCTTGCCACGACTGATGGCCAATCTGCAACAGGATCGTGCCTGTATTGTCGGTGAGTATGTGGAGTGGTGTAGCGTGCTGGTTGTGCGATGCTGTCCCCTGTCCAGTTGGAATTGCAACGGTTCTCTGTGTCCCTCACACCCAGGTGACTCTGCGTATCCGAATGGGGCATGGCTGCTCAGTCCATTGAGGAATCCTCGCACCCCAGCAGACGATCGATACAATGAGGCACATGGGAGGACCAGACGTGTGGTCGAGCGTACCTTTGGCCTCCTCAAGTCCAGGTTCAGGTGCCTGGACCGCACCGGGGGTGCACTGGCGTACTCCCCACAGAAGGTGTGCCAGATAGTGGTGGCATGCTGCATGCTGCACAATCTGGCCATTCGGAAGCAGATCCCCCTCATTGTGGATGACGGAGATCAACCAGGGCCCCAGCCCGCAGACCAGGACAGCTCGAGTGAGGTGGACAGCGGAGAGGAGGAAGCTGGGAATGTGCGCCAGCAGCTCATCGCCCGCTACTTCACTTGACGGTGAGTGTCCATGTACGACGGATGATGTGTCTGTATCTGTGCAGGTGTGTGTGTGCTGTGTCAGGGTGGCCGTATGTTCACTGCGTGCAGTGTGTCAACGCTCCATGGCCAGGGTAGTATGCCACTGTTGGTGACTGTGGCATTGTGCCCTATTGCTCCGTGCGATGTGTGTACATTGCTTGTAGTTGTTGACATGTACTGTGTGATGGGTGTGTGACACACTCATTGAATGTGCTCCTGTTCTGTCTCCCACCCCTAGGTCCCTACAGGCCCTCCGGATTCCATTGCCATGCCACGCATCAGGTGCCCTTCCGCCCAAGGTGGCCGTTGTATTCCGTACAAATAAAACACAGGGCACAAACAGCAGTTAGTGAAAAAGGTGCATTTATTACAAACTGTGACATGTGATTGTGTGTAAGGTGATGACAAAAGTGGTGCGTGCAGTGACAATGAGCTGTCGGTCATGGCTGCGTGATGATCAGGGTGTACCCACTGGTTCTATGTCCATAGTCCAACACACACATGCCATCCAGCTGGCTGTGTGGAGTGGGATCGTAGAGCAAGTCAATGCAGTGGCTGGTCAAGGAAGGCTGGCGGAAGGCTGGCTGGCTGCCTCACTTGCGACTGGAGCGTGCGAAGTCCTCCCGGGAGATCTGTTTCCTCTTCGGACGGCCCCTTCCACGTTTGGGAGGGGGTGTGTGGTGGCGACCTGCTGGTGGTGGGTGAGGTGTGCTCACTGGCTGTGGACGCAGGGGAAGTGGACACTGCTGGCCGACCCTGCGCCCTAGCAGGTGGTGGCGGAGGTGGTGTTGCTGGCCTTGCCTGTGACCCCACCGCCACCACCAGCTGGCCCATGAGGTCCACGAGTTGGTCCATACGGGACACGAATTGGCCCATATGGGCGTCCATGGACCTCAGCACCCCCAGCACCTCCCGCGTGTCAGTAGCAGACCTGGCCCATTGTCCTTGGGCCTCTTCATAGGCCCCAAGGACTCTGGCCATTTGAGGCAGGGCATGGCTCCCAGGGGAGGCTGGCGTTTCCCTGACCCTGCTCCTCCTACCAGTCCTGCTGCCACCGGCCTGCCCACTAGCCACATTGCACACCACGGTCCTCGCTGTGGCTCCCAGGGTGGATCCAGTCGGCCGGGCCACCACCTGCGCTGGGGCTGGTGCCAGCGAAGACGTGGTGGTGGTGGAGGCGGTGGTGGTCGGTGCGGCGATGGTGGCGGTTGCGGCAGTGGTAGTGGCCGCAATGACCGTGGGTGTGGCCGCAACAACAGTGGCAGCAGGGGACTGGGACTGTTCAGCATCCCTGGATGATGGGTTGGTGGGTAGGAGGGGTCCTGGGGAGCGGCTGGGCCCTGCCACGCCAGATGGGCCAGCTTGGTGGTCCGTGTCCGAAGAGGTGGACAGATCCTCCAGATCCGTGTGTCCTCGTTGGGGGCTTGTAGGCTGGCTGTGCTGGGTGCTGTCTCCATCCCCAGCGTCCAGCAGTTCGTCACCTGTGGAGAAAATGAGATTTGTTATTGTGTTGCACCTGGCGAAGTATGTATTAGTCGTCTGACATTGGCAGTTCGTGCAATCTCGTACATGGGTTTCCCGGAGGCGAGTGTGTGGCTGTGGCATCTGTAGTTGTGTGTGCTAGGCAATGGGACTGTGTGCTGTGCACATGTGGCATGGGACGGATTGGCCATGCCGATGGGTGTGTTGCTTTGCCCCTACTCATTGTGACTCTGGTGTATGCGGGCTCCTGGCCCATCCTGGGTCTGGTTTTTACTTTGCTTTTGGGGTTCAAATGGAACGCTTAGGAACGCATATGGCAACATGGGGGCCATGCCCCAGATTCGCATTTGGGAGGGGATATGCTTTTGGGGTACATGCTGTGAGCCATGGGTGCCGAACGTGACATGTGTTGTGGCAGCATGACAGTGCATGGTTTGAGGTGTGTGCATGCTTGACATGGCCTGCATATTTGCTGTCTGTTGTGATTACTGGACATGGCATTGGACGCATCGTTATGAGTGAGTGATAGTTGTGTGCCAGCCAACGTATTGCAGTTGTCCCATCTCCTTGGTGTGCGTGCTGCCCTGTGCCATGTGCATCACTGCAGTGCTCGGGGGGGTGTGGCCCATGTTGTGTGTTGTTGCTCACAGTGTGTCGTGCGCTTAATTGACTTCTGGCACATGGTTGGTCATGGGCATGTGTCTTAGCGTGACTGCTGTATGTGTGGCAGCTGTGCGGATGACATGCCTTTCATGTGACTGGGGCTGACGGATGGGATGGATGGTATGTTGTATGTGCATGGTGTGTCTGTGAGTTTGATGGGTTCAGTGGTGTTCGTGTGCATTTCTGTTGTTCCGCTCTGTTGCGTCTAGTGTTGTTTGTCTTACATAGGCGTAGTTGTGGGGTGTGGGGTTGACAGGCAGTGGGGGCTACATGGACAGGACTTCAATGGTGTTTCGGTTGTGTGTGATGAGTTGCACAGTGGCTGCCGTGTGGGACTATATTCAGTGTGGCTTGTGCATGCAGACGTGGCTCCTTGGGTGTTGCTATGTCTGTGATGGGTCATGTGGGGTGTGAGTCTGTTGTTCATGTACGTGTGCACATTGTTCACTTGTTCGTGACGGTGGGCGGTGCTGCGTGTTCGTGTGCTACGTGACATGTCCCATGTGTTGGTGGTGTTATGGCCCTCATGCCTCCAGTAATCCAGCCCTGTCCAGTTTCCCACCTGCAAGTTGTTCGTGCGTGCACTGTACTGGATGCCACATGGCTCTAAGCGGGGGTGCTCCATGTTGCAGGTCTGTGGGGGTGGGGGGTGTAGTGGGTCGTGGGGGTGGCTGTACACCCACTGACACCGATTGCTGTGGACCGTGATGTCTGCCTTTCGGCTGTCGTTGTGCACTGCGGTGGCTGACACGTGGCTGTGGGGTGTGGGGGATGCTCCTCCTTGCTGTGCTGTGGGACTGGGGCCTGGTGTGTGTTGTACTTGGGCTGTCCACCGTCCCACCCACTGCACTTTGTGTTCCTGCCACTTACCTGTTACTTGTCGGTTAGTGCAGCTGTGGCGGACACATGGGTGTGGTGGGTGCTCGTTGTGGCGCTTCTGGCATATTTGGGGACCTGTTGGTGGTTACGTGGCTGGCTTAGTGTACACATGTCCCCACGCATCTTACAGTTGTTCGGTTTGGGCTGTGTGTGGTAGTGTCTGTTGCATGTGCGTGTGATGTGTTGTGTATTGTGTGCTGGACATGGGGGTGTTTGTCCCTGGGAGCTGTGGCATGGTGGTTGCGCATGTGAGTACATAGCGGTGTGCTAGTGTACATTAGTTTGTACTTACCAGCCTCCACTCCCCCTGCTAATCCGGCGAGGATCTCCGGATGGATTACGACTCGCACCTTCTCCTCCCACGCTTTGAAGGTCTTAAAGAGCGCGGGATTCCCTCCGCCAGTGACGGCAGCCAGCTCTCTGTTTTTGCCCTCCTTCTTCTTGACCAGGCTCTTTACGTCATTCCAACGTTTGTTTATCTCGACTCTGTTCCTGGGCAGGGTCCCGACTGCATTGACCTGGTCTACGATCCGGTTCCACATTCTGTTTCTGGTGGCTAGTGGTGTGTGCTGGACCATGTTCCCATAGATTTGTGGGTGCACCTTGATGATCTCGTCGACCATGACCGTCAGCTCCATGGGCGTGAACTTGGGCATCCTTTGTGGTGCCATGGTGTTTGTGGTGCTGGTGCGGTGTGTGTTGTGTAATGTGCAGGGGGTTTGTGGTGCCGGTGTTTGGTGGTGGTGGTGGTGGTTGTGATGTGTGCGTTTCTGTGGTGTGCTGCTGTCCTTGCTGTGTCACTGTGTCCTCTCCTCTCCTCTCTGGTTTGCAATGTAGCAAGGGGTTGTGGTCTGTGGGAGTGCTGCTTTTGTACTCACCTATGTGGGTGTGTCCTCATGGTCTGTTGTTTTCAGGTGTGTTGTGTCTGGGGTTCTGGCCTTTGTATTTTTTGTTTGTCCGGGGGTGTTTTCGGGATGTGTACTGTGCTTATGTATTTGTGCGTGCCTTGCTGTGTGGACTTGTTGGCCATGTTGTGTGCTATTGGTTTTGTGTGCGGATGGTTTCTGTGCAGGTACGTGGGCGCCATGGCTTCTGCCGTGTCGATTCTCATCGGCGTTGTTTGCGCTGGCGGGCGGTATATTTGTTGTTTTTCCGCGCTCATGGCGGTGCGATCGTAATTTCACGTGCGGTGTGTCGGCCGTGAGGGCGGGCGGTTTTGTGTTGTCGTGCGTGTTTCCGTCCGTGGCGGGCGGTTTGACTCCGACTCGGACGATGGCGGGCGGTATTTTGTGTGATTTTTCCGCCGATGGCGGTTTTCGGTTTGTGTACTCATAATGGCGTGGTCGGTGTTCAGGCGGTGTGTGCGGGCGGATTTTTGCCGCTTCCATGCCTGGCGGATTTATTTACGCCGGGTATCGTAATGGGCCCCTTAATCCTTTAACAAGTGATCAAGGGTCCTCTTCACTATGTAAAGATGGCCGCCCTGCAAATGATATTAATGTGGCTCTCTAAACACATTGTATATCCACTACGCGTTTTTATTCTGTTTTCTCATCTACCAAACGCCAGATTTCCTGCCTAGAACACCGTGATCAATAGATACAGGAATTACCTCTGACGTTTGACAGGGAATAACTGAACTTTACCGTCCTTTTGCCTTTTTTTTATTGATGAATTATGGTTGCCGCCTTTGCAATAGCGTGGCCAATCCCCTGACTAACAACACAAGATAATCTTTTAATAATTATTGACATACTAAAAGAACGACACCCCGTTGATTGGTACAGGAATAGTGAATATTTACTATTTAATGTTAGATGAGACTAGACCAATATGGCCGCCGTGTTTTCTCTATACAGAAGGGCACTCCGTGGCTTGAGGCCGTTATCCATAACTTTGAATGCAGCATTTGCATACAAAATAGAATTGGCGCCGGCATCGGATGCATACAAAAAAATCCAAAAGGCTGAGAGAAGCTCTGAACCTGGCGTCTTCTACTGTAAGTTTTATTTGAGCAGCTAGTACATCCCTAATGTACCATACACTTCACTTTCAGTGGAGGTAGATTCTTGACCACTCCTGTTAGATCTTTGAGCTGAATTTCCTTACACTCATTCCCTTCATTTTACAGCTGACTTATCAGGGTCTAGCGTTGTACAAAATTCGGATTGAGCCGATTGGGTGGTGCGTACGGAAGCGTTTTGAATTACAAGGACAGTTATTGACTAAGCCACTGCCACATTCTCAACTACGGCTCAATAAGCTTATATGCTGCCGGTAAGCGATAAAGAGAATGGCGTGGGTAGAGGCTACTTGTTATGCATCTCCCGTTTTGTAACGTTGTCAGTGTCAGAATCGAATCGCATATGACCGGAGTACATTCCTTCCTCCTGCTTTTATCTCCCCTTTCATACATAGATTGAAAGTGAATAAACAACAAGATGAGTTAGAGTGAAACTTTCACACTCTAATGACTCGTTCTAGAAATCTTGAGAGAAGGTGAGGCACATTGCTATGTGGTACACACCCTCACTAACAATTTGGTTTCTTCTCTTTTTTATTTAATGGATGGGTGTAATGATACACTTTTGGTCTCTGTGACACATTGACTTTCCCTTCACCACATCCCAAATAATCAGCACGGATAATATATGCTATTTTTGATTGATCATTATAGGACAAGGTGTGCTTCTAAAGGGCACTGTAGATCACCAAAGGTGTTTCCTCTATTCTTTTTTCTTAAAACTGATTCAACGTTGATTGGTTAAAGTGCACTTAGTTTCCATTTTTGAATGAGGCACAAAATTATATTAAAAAAACTAAAATGTTTGGAATATTTTTATATTATATGATGCAAACTGTCTATAGATATAATTTTGCAGCCTTGAGAAAGTCCAGTAGGACGAAACGCGCGTTGGCTGCCGTTTTTCTGTCTTTAATGGAATAAATCAAAATGACCTGATACGCCGACTGCTTTGGATTATTTATTGGAGAATCACCAATGGAACCTTGATGATTGGCTGTGTCTTTTTCAATGTACTACCAAATGAGGATACAAGTGACAGTTCTTTGGTGTGCTTTGGTGCATATGGTGGAACGTTTGGTCTAGACTGCAGCTGTAGATCTAGTGGACTTATACCCTAGGTGGATGGATATTGTAGCACCATGGAAGCACCCTTATAAATGGATAAGTTGGGAAATGTGTTGCACTATTAAAAACTACTGATTTATAGATGTGCAGATCTGTGAGCATATCCACTACAAGCACACTGATAATTAAATTCATAACTACATAACCTTGCTATACAGCATGCTGACATTTAATAGTTCAAGCCAGGGGCTTCTCATCACAGCTTTGGGCACTGGCATTCATTTTTTAACAAATTAATCACTGGCAACTCGTAACCCATTATTAAAAGGTCAAGAGGCCCTGGCTCCTCCCAGCATGCAGATTTGTTGTCTTTTTGCCAATTTATATAACCTTGCCACAGACCTTAATTTCAGCAATCATGCCTGGTACATACACATATTGAGTGACAGAAGAGGTGGGTGTTCGAGACTCATTAAACTGGCCGACACTGTAGTGAAGCAGACTGTTAACATACATTATCAAAACTACACTTTACATTATGCCAAGGACGAGGGTGCATTATAAGCACCCCTACTAGAGTCATATTGCAGATCTACTGTGTCCACATGAAGATAAGTACACAAGCATTTCTGACTTGCCAGAAGGTTGGGTGTTAGACTTGGCATCTTTTGGTGTGATTTCCCCTGTCTTTTTGCTTCTGACCTCCTGTTTTTTTTCTGTGTGCTGCATTTCGGTTGTTGCTGGTTTTAGGACTCAGGGCACTTTACTACTGGTGACCAGTGTTAAAGTGCTAGTGCTCCCTGCGTAAATTGTTTTGGTGATTAGTTTATGAATGATTGGCATATTTGATTTCTAGTAAGTCTCTACTAAAGTGCATCAGTTGAGCCCAGGGCCTGTAAATCAAATGCGACTAGTGGGCCTGCAGCACTGATTGTGCCATCCACATGAGTAGCTCTGCAAACATGTCTCAGACCTGCCACTGCAGTGTCTGTAGTTTTTAACTGCCATGTCGACCTGGCAAGTGCATCCACTTGCCAGGGCCAAACCTTCTCTTTAACTACATGTAAGCCACCCCTAAGGTAGGCCCAAGGCAGCACCGTGGGCAGAGTGCAGTGTATTTAAAAGGTAGGACATGTGCTGTCATTTTTTACATGTCCTGATAGTGGAATACTGCTAATTTCATTGTTCACTTTTGCAAGGCCTGTCTCTCCCACGGGATAACATGAGAATCGCCTTGAAATATAATTTAAATGTAATTTTCCATTGGGAACAGATAGAGACTTGGAGTTTGGGGTCTCTGAACTCACAATTTAATAACACATCTTTTGGTTAAGTTGGTTTGTAAATTAACTGTTTGAAAATGCCACTTTTATAAAGTGGGGATTTTCTTGCTTAACCATTCTATGCCTCTGCCTGTCTGTAGAATCCACGTCTGGGGTCGGGTGATAGTTGGGCTGTTTGTGCATTCACTTTAGAGAGTCTCAAAAAGGGAGCTGAGGTGTGCCCTGTGTATCCTGATGGGCCATCACCAGGCTAATGGGCCTTCCTGTGCTAGAACGGTGGGAGCTTTGTCTGTCCTCACACAATGCTGTCTCCACCCCTTGTAGTGTGTCTGGAGCCAGGTCTGGAAAAGGCAAGGTCTTGTGTACTACAAAGACTTTCAGGCAGAAAGGGGTATAATTATTGGACCTCTGACACCCCAAAATCAGAACACTTCTGGACTAAAGAACATTCTACCAGGAAGAAGAGCTAGATGCCACTCTCCCTGCTGCTTTGTTGTGGTGGCCTGCTGTTTGCTGTTTCCGTCTTGGGAGTTAAAGGACTGGACTTTGCTTTCTGTATCCTGCTTCCAAGGTTCTCCAAAGGCTTCTGTGTGCTTGCTTCCTGTTAAGACATCTCAGGGCCATGAAAGACTTCAACTACCAGGGCCTGGGACCTTCTGCTGAGAGTCCTGATTTGCCAAGTGGAGTCAATCCAGTTCCTGGGCCCTTGGAGGAGGAATCCGGTGATCTGGTGAGATAATCCACGCATTGACTCTCAGCACCTGTTTTTTCGATGCGTCACTGCAGTGTGGCTGAAGAATCAATGCAGCACCTGCTGTTTGGCTGAAAGATCAAGCAGTCTGAGTCCCGCTTCACCGATGTCTGTGGCACCTGCTCCGACTACGATGCAGCCACTGCTATGTGGCTAAAGAATCAACGCATTGCCTGCTTCATGACTGTGAAATCGACACAGCATCTGCTTCACCACACCGACCCAGCACATCTGTATTTTTGACACATTGTACTTCGAAGCCTCTCTTCATCAATGTTGGCCAGCAGGAAGGAACCAAAGCCACATGTCCGGATATCGACGCATCACCTCCCCTTCCGGTAAGGAACCAGCACAACACCTCCCCTGACAGTAAGTAACCGACGCATCACCTCCCCTGACAGTAAGGAACTGACGCATCACCTCCCTGACAGTAAGGAACCGACATATCACCTCCCTGGTGTAGCAGTAAGGAACCGACGCATCACCTCCCTGACAGTAAGGAATTGACACATCACCTCCCCTGCGTAGCAGTAAGGAACCGACATATCACCTCCCCTAACAGTAAGGAATCGACACATCACCTCCCCTGACAGTAAGGAACCGACGCATCACCTCCCTGACAGTAAGGAACCGACATATCACCTTCCTGGTGTAGCAGTAAGGAACCAACGCTTTACCTCCCCTGGGAGATAGGAACCAACGCTTCACCTCCCCTGGCAGTAAGGAACCAATACATCACTTTGCTTTTCCAGCACCTCACCTCCCCTGCGCCTGTCTCGTCTTTGAATTTTGACACATCAAAGGTACTTTGTTCTAAAATAAACGCATCCATAGATTTCTAAGGACTAAAGTTATTTAACCATCGAAAAGTGATATCTTTACTTGTGATAGAGTGGAAATTGCATTTAGACCTTTGAAGACAAGCGAAAGCTGAACATGACACTTTTTGAGAAAAAAAAATAAACGTGCAAAAAGTTCACATTATAGAAAAATGTTGAGAACAAAGAATTCTAGTTATTGCATTGTAAAAGCATGCAGAAGAAGAGTATTCTAGATAATATATGTATAAGTAACATAGGTTTTGATTTATTAAAGAAAAATAATTTTATTTTCTTAACATGCGAATTCTCACATTATTGAGATTACCTCTAATCAGTTTCAAATTGCATTTACCTAATAGAATAACAAATGAGATTATGATTATTCCTGATTTTGATAGTGAATATAATAATCATACTTATATGTATAATAATGTGTGCACCGAAATGACAAAAAGAAAAATAGGTGCTACACCGTTGTACTAAAAGATGCTTTTGCGAAACTTTCAAGAAATGTTCTTTATACATGTGCTAATGATAATTTCTTGAAACGAAAATGTTTATCTATATTTTGAAGTACACTTACACGTTGATACTTTTAAAATGAAGTAGTAGCCTATTTCTACTTGAATTAATTTTGACCATATGAAATGTTCTCAAGTGCATCAGAAAATTCACTAGAATTTAACCTTCTTTATGATTTTGTATAAATGTACACTTATAAATCCTATATATTCTTCAATAACATAGGCCAAACTGTACTTATGAAAGTGTTCTGCTTCGCTATGCATGCTGAGTATGAGAAAATCACTCATTGTAAGATTTGACTGTATCATGTTCTTTCCTTTCTTGAGATACTCATGTATTGTATAAAGATTCTGTTACAAATATGTTGCTACTTTCAGGACAGCTGCCTGGGAATCTGCCCTTTCAAACTTTTACTACAGGATCTAGCTAAAGGGGCATTCTTTAACGTTTCATATAACAGAATGACTTAAGGACTGCATAATGATTCCACCTGTTTCCTCTGCATTTTGTGTCTTCTTTATTGCGCCCAATCTACATTCCACATAAACTAACCAATAGACTGAGTGGTCTGATCAATGAGGCGATACCAGGAGGTGTCATCCACAGAAATGTTAAAAATATAATATTGTCTGATGAGAAAGTTTCAGGGGATTAATTTATGGAGAGAGACACTCTTGTGTAGCTGACGGTGGTGACGGATAGCTACTGTTCTGCATGCAGGCAAATTACAAACTGACTGAGGAAATTTTCTGAACTTTTGATGCGGACTGAACTAGCTTCCTTTCCCAATTGGGTCATAGGCTACATACACTCAGTGGTCCTTTCCATCTGGGATCACTAAAACTGGCATTTAAAGCCCTTTCCTGAACATGTGAGCGTTGGGTATTGATCTGTTTTACTAAATATCTCATTTGCTATTTGATGCACTTGTTCTGCTAAAGATTTGATAAACTAAAATATATTACCTAAATCTGACTCTATTATCATGATTTATCCATTTACAGTGAATGAGCGTTCTCAATTTAAATTATACTAAAGACTAAAAGTGATCGGATTAGAGAGATTTCAGGACACCAAATACTAATGTTGCTATTTTGTATTGCTTTATCTGAACTCTTAGTGTGTATGTTTTTTGCTCGCCTATGTTTCTTCAGGAGATTTGGGCCATTTACAAAATTGTGTTGAGAGTAATTTACATGAATCTGATTTGTAATTCAGTTGTCCAATTCCTGGTCCTCATTGGATGACTGTTAAAACCCTTTTGTATCCAACCCCTCTAGGCACACAGCAAGGTCTATTGGAGGGCCAAGAGAGTGAAATTAGTTAAGTTTTAGATCATCTCAGACTTGATTGAGATTTTATAAAATAAGGGCCCAGTAAATGCTACAGCACTTGTGTATGTTGGATTTTTGTCATTTTGGTCTTGTTCACTTCAGATAAATATTTGCAATTGTTTTAAACTGGTGTGGTGTCATTTTGTAGTGTTTTCACTGTGTTACTGTGTGTGTATGTACAAACTCTTTACACATTGCCTCTGAGATAAGCCTGACTGCTCATGCCAAGCTACCAAGGGGGTGAGCAGGGGTTATCTTGGCTGTGTGACTCCCTGACCCTGACTAGAATAAGGGTTCCTGCTTGGACAGGATGCAAACCACTGCCAGCTAGAGACCCCATTTCTAACATTGGGTTACGGTTAATATTGGATACCCTGTTTCAACCTATGACATTTTGTCATTTTTCAAGTTGCCAACAACTTCTCCTGCAGGATTCCATTTAGGCAGGCATGACGTGCCCCAGTGTTGGGTATTGTCATTCAATCCAGACATGGTGGTTTTTGACCTAGCACTACTTCATTAAAGTGATATAAGGCATTTGGCTGGTGGAAAACAAAAACCATTTTTTTATACAGCAACAACAATAGGACAATAGATTACACATGTTGATCAAATACAGGAATACTCCCAAAAGAGGAACGCCATTCTTCTCAGGTGGAACAAATCCATGCATTGACTATTTTCTTATGTACTCCTGAGTGTTTGAAATAATGTTGCAGCACGTGATATTTAACATCTTGCCTCATATTGGACACTAGTGTACATCCTGGAGACGCTAAACCAAAGTCCTCAAGTTTGTACTGCCTGCTCAAACTGTAGATCCTGATATGCCCTCTGAGAAGAAAAAAAGAGGGCCCCTGTCAAACAAGATAAGGGGTGCGGACCAGGAGAACAGGCAACCATACAGACAAAAATTATTCTGCTTTCAGTGTAATACTTCAAAAGTGCTCATAGGTCTAGAATACAATGTATCAAATGTAAGAATATTGAGCCACAGATTGAAAATACAAGTTCAACTTTTATTGATTTATACAAAAACATTTCTTTCTATTATTATATATCTTTTGTTTGTCAAATTCATTAGCACATATAAACATCAGAACCTGAAACTTCTCCACTTCACTAATAATTCCCAAACAAACTTCTTCACCCTCATACCCTCAAACCCACATGCACAAAATAGTTAAAATCTCATTCTACTCTACTATCTCTCTCATTCATACCACAGTCATACTACAATTAGTCGATATCTCTCACCAAAATAAAACCTACAAAAGAGATTCTAGCAAATAACACAATCGACAAATGTGTCCCGAGGAAGGAGTATGAAGGAAGAAGTGTCTCACACCAAAACGCGTCTCGACACAATACTGGAGACCTGGCAAAGCTGTTTATGTCTTCCATTCATAGAAAATGAATACAAGGATCTTTTTCTAAAGTATTGAGAAAAAGATAATTTGTAGATTTATCAAAATAGAGTATGTAACTGCTGAAGGAAATATATTCACAAATATATTAATGTTGAGCATATTTCCATTTTGTTATTTGCTAGGCCAAGAGGTTTCACCCTATTTTGCTGAGAGATATTGAGAGATTGTAGTATAAATGTGGTACAAATGAGAGACATATAAGAGTAGAATGCTTTAACATTTCTAAGATTCTATCTGAATAATGACGATACCATAAAAACTGATTTTCATCTTACTCAAATTCAGGGGCTGCTGCTTCTTTAGTCCATACAAAATTCCACAAACATGGAGGATCTGTGCATCCAAGGAATAGTTCCAAAAATTATTTTGTAGACATCTAAAATGGGAGTTGACAATGTAACCAAGGCTTCATATCCATATAGTTGGGTTGCCAAAACTTTAAGCATTTTGAAAGATTGCTTCAACTGAATGCATTTATATATCTGGATGTTAACATGGCTATTAGGCTTCACATCTGTGTGAAAGACTAGCCCAGGATATTTATACTGCCTCACTTTTATTCTGGTTGACATACCAGTTCTATGTGTTTCTTTACCAAATTCTACATCCTTTTCTTTACAAATGCATTTTCTGCAGTAAACAGTTTAAGGCCAATAATGACTTATTCATGCATGCCAGAATTTCACAAAGGGATTCCTGGTGAGTGTAAATGCCTAGATTTCTCTGTTAAGGGTGCTTATAAACCAGCAATTGTAAATTCAACTCACGTTGTGGAAGGAGAGATCCAATGTTTGTTTGATTTAGATGTTTGGTAGCAATCACAAATGTGTACATTGGTGAGCATTATCAAACTTTGATCCAACCCTTTTTCACCCTGGAAATGGTTGATTTACTCCAACCAAGGGCTGGCGTAATTGTGAAGAGGAACAACCACCCATAAATATGTTAGGAGCTTAAGGGAAGAGGTTTTTTTTTGTACTCACTGAAAAACGTTCCCACCACAGAGGGAACAAGGGGGCTCTATTCCCCTGTGCGGAATGTTATGCCATAAAAGAAATCCACACAGCAGAAATAGGGACCCAATGGAATTGTTACATTACATTCCCAGTAGTAAATGTTAAAGCATTTGCTTGAGGCAGCATTCCGGGATTGCTACTGGGAATGTTGGTGATGAGAAAAATAAATATAAAAGTACGACCAGGCAAACATGTACATTTTTGCCTGTACCTTATTTTATGAATAGGGACCCATGTCTGCAGGAAAAGAGAAGCCAGAGCAATAGGTCAGAGAGTTGTGCTTCCTGAAAATTCTGAGTTTAACATGCAGGTCACAGGTTTGAATAATGGCACACTAACTCAGTATTTCATTTATCCGAGTTCATTACATTAAGTGAAAATTAGGTGGGTACTAGTAGCCTTTGTCATTTACAACTGTAGGGGATGGCACATTCTCCATGTAAATCAATCAAATACATTGTTGTCATGTCAATGCCAAATAAAACAAGAAGCAATAAATAAAATATATATCTTTGCTTTTTTGTCATTGATATGAAACCGTGTGTAGGAGAGTAGGATCTGCCTCTTATGTTGCCCCCACTTTTTTTCTGACGTTTACACTGGTTTCTGGCTATAGTCTGGCTGGGACCCTGCCAATCAGGGCCCCAGCCTCTCTGTTCTCTCTAAACGATTTGGAGTGCACTCTAGGTGCACTAGTGATTGGATACTGTGGTACCTTATGAGTCCCTAGTATATGGTACCTTAGGTACCAAGGGCATAGGTACTTCACAGGCCTACCAGGGGCTGAAGCATGTATTATGCCACCCCTGGGAAGCAGACTAAATCTGACACCACAGGCCTGCTACTGCAGCCTGGGTGAGGAAGTGATAGCACCCCTCACTGAGATATAGGTCCCCTATATCTCTCCTGCACACACATTGAGACTTATCAGTCACCCCTAAAGCAGGCCCTATCAATCCTGAGGGCAGGGTGCTTAGTTTCCATGTGAGGGGGTGCCTCTGCCTGAGCAGGGCCCCTCTGCAGCTCTCAGAGTCCATTCTCTGGGGCTGTTTGTGGATGCGGTTAAACCATATACTCTTAAGTGCATTATATCCTCGCGGTAGAATGCTAACTTTGGAATGGCTGCATCAAAACATGTCGTGTTTGGTGTCAAACCTCTTGGAATACTACCCCCCCCCGCCAGTTCTGGCGGCGGGGGTAGCATTCCACCCTTCTAGAGGGATAGACATGTACCTACTGTGGAAACGCGGTAGAATCCTGCAGAGCCCTGACATCACAAAATGGATGCCACCAGTCACAGACACTGGGCTGCCCTCCTGCTGATGACCAACACTCGCAGTGGAGGAAGCCCAACAATAGATATCCTGTCCCAAGGGGGTGTGACCACCTCCCAGACAGGGTTTAGTGTATTGGGGCTGGGTGGGTGCACTCTTAGAGTGCTTTGAAGTCCTGCACTGGGGGAGCAGAAGGCTCCTCTGTGCATACCCCAGTTCAAACCGGCTCAGGGGCTACCTGCCCCTGCTCTGGCATGAAACTTGACAAAGGGAAGTAGGTGTAACCACCCACTCCCCTGACCCTCCCATAGGTGGGGTCATAGAGCTAGTCCCTCCCTTTCTTTTAGTATAAGAGGGGGAACCTGTGCATTGCAAACTAGATATCCCTGGACGACGCTCTGAAGAAGAATCCTGGACCTTCGACGTTCCACTACCTTTGGAAGACTGAAGAATCTCCCTTGGAGTCAAGGAGTGACTCCCCTGCTTGGCAGGCACCAAAAACTACAAACGACAGTCGCAAACTACGCCGCTCCCGCCGGAGTCCGAAGTCCCTGCAGCCCCAGAAGTGGATTTCCTGACTTCTCAAAGGCCATCGTGAGTCCCCAGCGAAGCTGAGGCCAGTGGACCCCAAGAGTGATGAGGAACCGCGACCCCGGGGTACCGTGCACTATTGTTTAGTGCAACCCCTTCACAACATCCTACGACCTTGTGCTTTGGACCACGTGTGATCCTAGCCTCCAGCAGGAATCCCTCTGAAGATCAGAGGCCTACCTTGTCCCGAGTGGGCCCCTGTTGAGCAAATCCTCCCGAGGCACCTTTGCGATCCCTTGCCAGCCGGCTTGTGGGTCCCCTGAAGGCTTTCCTACAGAACCAAAGGGCTCCCCTGGTTGCTACAGGCCTGCCCTGACTTACCTTCGCTGGGTGAGTCCCTCAGACCTTGCTGGTCTGCGCCATTGACTTTTTACACTTTCCCCAAGACTTGATGTTACCAAGGCTTGTTGGCTCCCATCGAGTCGTCGACACCGCAGTAAGCTGCAGACGTCGTGGAACACGCCGAATCCAGCTCCTGGTCATTGTCGACACCTCCTGGACCTCGTGGCTGAAGAGTCAAGGCACCCGTGAACAACCTGAATCTTGCGACGACGGTGGGCATCCATCTTCCTTGCCCCGAGTCACTGCCAAGTGACTTTGAACACTGTCCCCTCTGCTTTCAGGTCTTCCATCTTCTGAATCCAGGCTTGGATTCCTCCGGACACTTCTCCTGTCGCCGCAAGCAGCAAGTCTTCACTGGCTCCCATTGAAAGCGACGCCGCGACCCGACACCAAAGAACACCTATGCACCCGGCTCCCCTGGGTGAGGTAACTTCAGCACTACGGTGCTCCTGTGGGTGTGGGCCCTAGAACTACTTACCCTGTAAGTGACTTGCTTGTAGCTACCCTAGAAGTGCCCTAAAACTCTTACTTTCCAAGTGCGACTATCGCGCTGACTCGTACATGGTTCGCGTCTGTGTTAGACACACCGCGTCCAACTCCCTTGCAACTCTATCTGTAACCGCGTCCTTCGACTCGTACAAGGACCGATCGGTGTGTTCGCCTCGAACACGCAAGGGACCTTTAACATTGAAATCTCAATCGCGTCTGTTCGCATAGACTCGTACAGGACTCGCACCGGTGCCAGGACACCGCGTCCGTCCCCTGTGGGTCTCCTACAACTACCTGGGGTGGTTCTTGGGGGTCCCTCGATTCTAGATGCCCTAGGCCTAGGTCTAGCCAAACTAAGATTGTGATATTCGATTGTGCTAAACTTATTTTGATAACATTTGATTTGTACATATGTTCCTGACTTCTAATCTCATAAAGAGATTAGTAGAGAGTGTTTATTAATAAATACATATATATTTGATATATATACCTGTGTGGTGTCTTTTCATTTGGTGATTCAAGAGATTGTGTGGTAAAACAAGCTGCTTTACATTCCTTCAAGACTTAGCCTGAAGGCTGCTCTCCACAGCTACCACTAGGATAGCTTTCTATAAAGGTTGTCTTAAACCTATCTACCATAAGAGTCGAATTGTTCTGGTGCAAGGTGTTCACTTTAATTAGTGAACAGCATATACCAGGCCAACTTCTCACATTGGTGGGCAGCGTGTGGGATTCCAGCTTGCTATTGTTTTACCAGAAAATCTCTATTTGAATTACTAACTGAAAACCACTATAGGTACTTAAGGTACATATAAAGTCAAGCTTAGTATCAATAAGTTCTACTGAACTTAGAGCTGTGTGCCAAGGGATAGCACACCCTTTCTACAGCTCAAGCTAGTATCAGTAGGCCACAAACTAGTGTAGGTAGTACAACACTGCACAACACTAGAATGTCCTTAAAGGGTGGAACCAGTGGATCCACTCAGCCTCAGTATAAGGACATGGCTTTCTCTGACTTGAGAGCCATGTGTGTTGAAAGACACCTGAAGCTAGGACAGAGTCCCTCCACACTACACCTGATAGATCTGCTGACAGCAGATGATCTTAGATTGGCTCTAGGAGCTAATGGGTCTGAATCAGGGGGTGGGTCAATTACAGTGTCTGGGTCAGATGATGAAAATCAGAATGACCAAGACTCTGTGATTGAAGGGCCAGGCTCCAAGGGGCCTGAAAAGGACAGAGGAATTCTCCCTAAGAGAACTGACAGAGTGGATGAGAGGCATAGGTCCCCTTCCAGGGAATCTGACCACTCTTATCACTCTGGCAGAGAATTTGTCCAGCAGAGGAACTCATACTTTCCCATAAGAGAGAGCTCCTCTGACAGAATGTGCAAACTGCTGCAGTATGAGGAAGCAAGAGTTGCCCTCAGAACCAAGCAGTTGGCACTAGATAGAGAAGCCCTGGAGATCCAGAGAGCTTCTAGAAGAGAGGGGTTAGAACCCCTTGGTGGCAGCAACAGTGTCCCTAGAGGCAGAGAATCTATTCCAGACCATAGGAACCTGAGCAAGGTTGTTCCTCCCTACCAGAGTGGGGATGATATCCACAAGTGGATAACTGCTATGGAGAGGGCCTGTAGAGTACAGCAGGTCCCCCAAAAGCAGTGGGCAGCAATCTTGTGGCTCTCCTTTTCAGACAAAGGTAGAGACAAGCTCCTCACTGTTAGAGAAGAGGATGCTGATAATTATGAAGTCCTGAAGAGTGCACTGATAGATGGGTTTGGCTTAACCACTGAGCAGTACAGGTTGAAGTTCAGAGACACCCAGAAGGCACAGACTCAGGACTGGACTGACTTTGTAGATTGTGCAACCAAGGCTCTGGAGGGTTGGCTGGTTGGCAGTAGGGTTACTGATTTCAAGGGATTGTATAATCTGATGATGAGAGAACAGATCCTTAATAATTGCCAGAACCAGTTGTTGCATCAATACCTGGTGGACTCAGATCTGACCTCTCCCCAAGAATTGGGAAAGAAGGCAGACAAATGGGTCAGAACCAGGGTAAGGCAGAAACCCCAGAACCAAGGGGGTGACACCAAGAAGCAAGATCCTAAGGGCTCTGAGAAAGGTGGGGATAAGTCAAAAGACCAGAAGTCTTCACAAGGGCCCCAAAAATCTGCATCTGGTGGGGAGTCACAATCCAACAAGGGAAAAGGCCAAAAGAAGCCCTGGTGCAAATTCTGTAAACAGAAAGGGCACTGGACTTCTGATTGTAACAAGTCCAAAGACCAAACCACCACCACTCCTGCCCCTAAGGCAACTGTTCCCCCTAGCTCAGCTACTGGTGGAGGTGGTACTCAGAATAAGGGTGTAGTAGGGTTGACCCTGGGTTCTGAAGTGGACTCTGACCTAGTCAGAGTGCCCACTCAGGCAATGCTGATTTGTGATGGAGACCTTGATATGTCCTTCCTAGTAAGCCCCAGTAATCTGGGCAAATACAAACAGCAGCCTGTAATAAATGGCAAACAGGCTTTGGCATTTAGGGACACAGGTGCTAGTGTCACCATGGTGGCAGAGGATCTTGTGGACCCTGGACAGATCATCCTGGGCGAAATGTACCAGGTGACCAATGCAAGCAATGTCAGGACCAACCATAGTCTGGCAGTTGTGAATTTCTCCTGGGGAGGGGTAACTGGCCTCAAGAAGGTTGTAGTCAGTGCAGACCTCCCTGTAGAATGTCTACTGGGCAATGATCTAGAGACTTCAGCCTGGTCTGAAGTAGAGTTATGGACTCATGCTGAGATGTTGGGCATCCCTGCAGAGGTATTTGCTGTGACCAGGTCACAAGCAAGAATGCATGACACTGAACCAGCTCTGGATCCTGGAACAATGGACCAGATGCTTCCCAAGAGGAGGAGCAGTAGGGTAAAGGCAGTGCCTTCCCCTCTGTCTCAGATCACAGATTCACCTCCAGAGGGAGGTGAAGCAGATCCTGAAGAAGGAACTGCCCCAGAGGGACTTGAGCCTGATCAGGTTGAGTTCTTGGGGGCAGGGGGCCCTTCTAGGGAAGATCTGAGTAAGGAGCAACAGTGCTGCCCCTCTCTTGAACCCCTCAGACAGCAGGCTGCTGCTGAGGCTGCTGGGAGTGCTAGTGGGTCCCATAAAGTTTATTGGGATGAGGGACTCCTATATTCTGAGGGTAGAGATCCAGCCCCTGGAGCCACCAGGAGGATGGTGATACCTCAGAAGTTTAGGGGTTCCTCTTGACCCTAGCACATGATATCCCTTTGGCAGGTCACTTGGGCCAAAACAAGACCTGGGACAGGCTTGTTCCACATTTTCATTGGCCACATATGTCAGAGGACACAAAGGAGTTTTGTCGCTCCTGTGTCACATGCCAAGCCAGTGGCAAGGCAGGTGGCACAACAAAGGCCCCCTGATACCACTACCTGTGGTGGGGGTACCCTTTGAAAGGGTAGGGATTGACATTGTTGGTCCCCTTGACCCTCAAACTGCATCTGGGCACAGATTTATCCTGGTGGTAGTGGATCATGCCACCAGGTACCCAGAGGCAATTCCCCTGAGGACCACCACAGCCCCTGTGGTGGCAAGAGCCCTCATTGGAGTTTTCTCCAGAGTGGGTTTCCCAAAGGAGGTCATCTCTGACAGAGGTACTAACTTCATGTCAGGATATCTGAAAGCAATGTGGAAGGAGTGTGGTGTAACTTATAAGTTCACCACCCCCTATCACCCACAATGCAATGGGTTGGTTGAACATTTCAACAAAACCCTGAAGGGAATGATTAAAGGACTCCCAGAGAAGCTTAGGCGGAAATGGGACCTTCTTCTTCCTTGCCTGTTGTTTGCATACAGAGAGGTTCCACAGAAGGGGGTTGGTTACAGCCCATTTGAGCTTCTGTTTGGGCACCCTGTAAGAGGTCCATTGTGTTTGGTTAAAGAGGGCTGGGAGTTACCTCTCAAACCCCCCAAACAGGATGTGATGGACTATGTACTTGGTCTCCGCTCCCGGATGGCCGAATACATGAAAAAGGCAACCAAAAACCTGGAGGCCAGCCAAGAATTACAAAAAGCTTGGCATGACCAAAAGGCTGTACTGACTGTATACCAGCCAGGACAGAAAGTGTGGGTGTTGGAGCCTGTGGCCCCAGCAGCCCTCCAAGACAAATGGAGTGGCCCCCATACAATAGTTGAACAGAAGGGAGAAGTCACCTATCTGGTGAATCTGGGAACTCCCAGGAGCCCCTGAGGGTGCTCCATGTCAACAGATTGAAGCCATATGTTGACAGGGCTGACATGGGCTTGCTCATGGCAACTGATGAGGACCAGGAGGAGGAGAGTGACCCTCTCCCTGACCTGCTCTCTCAGAACCCTGATGATGGGTCAGTGGATGGTGTTGCTTTGGCAAGCAGCCTCACTGACCATCAGCAAACTGAGTGCAGACAAGTTCTGCAACAGTATAGACATATGTTTAGCCTGACCCCTAGTCAGACTTCCTGGTGCACCCATGAGGTGGACACTGGAGACAGTCTGCCTGTCAAGAGTAAAATCTACAGGCAACCTGACCATGTCAGGGACTGTATCAGGACTGAAGTCCAGAAGATGTTGGAGCTAGGTGTAATTGAGCCTTCAGATAGCCCTTGGGCTAGCCCAGTAGTCCTGGTACCCAAGCCTCATACCCAGGGTGGTAAGAAAGAAATGAGGTTTTGTGTAGACTACAGAGGCCTCAATGCAGTCACTAGGACTGATGCCTATCCCATACCAAGGGCAGATGAGCTGATTGATACTTTGGCCTCAGCCAAGTATCTAAGTACATTTGACCTAACAGCTGGCTACTGGCAGATCAGGTTAGCTGATGATGCAAAAGCCAAAACAGCATTTTCGACCCCTGGTGGGCACTACCACTTTGTGGTGATGCCCTTTGGATTGAAAAATGCACCTGCCACTTTTCAGAGGTTGGTGAATAAAGTTCTGGCAGGGATGGAAACTTATTGCTCAGCTTATCTAGATGATATTGCTGTCTTTAGTTCCTCCTGGCAGGATCACCTGGTCCACCTCAGAAATGTTTTGGAGGCTCTGCAGAAAGCAGGCCTCACTATCAAGGCCACTAAGTGCCAGATAGGGCAGAGTCAGGTTGTGTACCTGGGCCACCTTGTAGGTGGAGGCCAGGTTCAGCCTTTACAGAGCAAGATCCAAACCATAATGGAATGGGTTGCTCCAATCACCCAGACACAGGTGAGGGCCTTCTTAGGCCTGACTGGGTACTATAGGAGGTTTGTCAAGGGATATGGATCTATAGTGACCCCCTTGAATGATCTGACCTCAAAGAAAATGCCAAAAAAGGTTCAGTGGACAGCTAGCTGTCAGAAGGCATTTGAAGACCTAAAGCAGGCCATGTGCACTGCCCCCATCTTGCAGAGTCCAGACTACACCAAAAAGTTCATTGTCCAAACAGATGCTTCTGAGCTGGGTGTGGGAGCTGTACTGTCTCAACTGAATGATGAAGGTCAAGACCAGCCAGTAGCTTTTATTAGCAGAAGGCTGACCCCTAGAGAGAAACGTTGGTCAGCTATAGAGAGGGAGGCCTTTGCTGTGGTGTGGGCCCTGAAGAAGCTGAGGCCATACTTGTTTGGCACTCACTTCATAGTTCAGACTGACCACAAGCCCCTCCTATGGCTTAAACAAATGAAAGGAGAAAACCCAAAACTTTTGAGGTGGTCCATTTCCCTACAGGGGATGGACTATACAGTGGAACATAGACCTGGGACCCAACATGCCAATGCAGATGGACTCTCAAGGTATTTCCACTTTGAACACGAAGACTCAACTGGTCAAGGTTAGCTTAGTGTCCCTGCGTTTGGGGGGGGTTGTGTAGGAGAGTAGGATTTGCCTCTTATGTTGCCCCCACTTTTTTTCTGATGTTTACACTGGTTTCTGGCTATAGTCTGGCTGGGACCCTGCCAATCAGGGCCCCAGCATCTCTGTTCTCTCTAAACGATTTGGAGTGCACTCTAGGTGCACTAGTGATTGGATACTGTGGTACCTTATGAGTCCCTAGTATATGGTACCTTAGGTACCAAGGGCATAGGTACTTCACAGGCCTACCAGGGGCTGAAGCATGTATTATGCCACCCCTGGGAAGCAGACTAAATCTGACACCACAGGCCTGCTACTGCAGCCTGGGTGAGGAAGTGCTAGCACCCCTCACTGAGATATAGGTCCCCTATATCTCTCCTGCACACACATTGAGACTTATCAGTCACCCCTAAAGCAGGCCCTATCAATCCTGAGGGCAGGGTGCTTAGTTTCCATGTGAGGGGGTGCCTCTGCCTGAGCAGGGCCCCTCTGCAGCTCTCAGAGTCCATTCTCTGGGGCTGTTTGTGGATGCGGTTAAACCATATACTCTTAAGTGCATTATATCCTCGCGGTAGAATGCTAACTTTGGAATGGCTGCATCAAAACATGTCGTGTTTGGTGTCAAACATCTTGGAATACTACCCCCCGCCAGTTCTGGCGGCGGGGGTAGCATTCCACCCTTCTAGAGGGATAGACATGTACCTACTGTGGAAACGCGCTAGAATCCTGCAGAGCCCTGACATCACAAAATGGATGGCACCAGTCACAGACACTGGGCTGCCCTCCTGCTGATGACCAACACTCGCAGTGGAGGAAGCCCAACAATAGATATCCTGTCCCAAGGGGGTGTGACCACCTCCCAGACAGGGTTTAGTGTATTGGGGCTGGATGGGTGCACTCTTAGAGTGCTTTGAAGTCCTGCACTGGGGGAGCAGAAGGCTCCTCTGTGCATACCCCAGTTCAAACCGGCTCAGGGGCTTCCTGCCCCTGCTCTGGCGTGAAACTGGACAAAGGGAAGTAGGTGTAACCACCCACTCCCCTGACCCTCCCATAGGTGGGGTCATAGAGCTAGTCCCTCCCTTTCTTTTAGTATAAGAGGGGGAACCTGTGCATTGCAAACTAGATATCCCTGGACGACGCTCTGAAGAAGAATCCTGGACCTTCGACGTTCCACTACCTTTGGAAGACTGAAGAATCTCCCTTGGAGTCAAGGAGTGACTCTCCTGTTTGGCAGGCACCAAAAACTACAAACGACGGTTGCAAACTATGCCGCTCCCACAGGAGTCCGAAGTCCCTGCAGCCCCAGAAGTAGATTTCCTGACTTCTCAAAGGCCATCGTGAGTCCCCAGCGAAGCTGAGGCCAGTGGACCCCAAGAGTGATGAGAAACCACGACCCCAGGGTACCGTACACTATTGTCAAGTGCAACCCCTTCACAACGTCCTACGACCTTGTGCTTTGGACCACGTGTGGTCCTAGCCTCCAGCAGCAATCCCTCCGAAGATCAGAGGCCTACCTCATCCCGAGTGACCGTGGGCCCCTATTGAGCGAATCCTCCCGAGGTGCCTTTGCGATCCCTTGCCAGCCGGCTTGTGGGTCCCCTGAAGGCTTTCCTACAGAAGCAAAGGGCTACCCTGGTTGCTCCAGGCCTGCCCTGACTTACCCTCGCTGGGTGAGTCCCTCAGACCTTGCTGGTCTGCGCCATTGACTTTTTACACTTTCCCCAAGACTTGCTGTTACCAAGGCTTGTTGGCTCCCATCGAGTTGCCGACACTGCAGTAAGCTGCAGACGTTGTGGCGCATGCCGAATCCAGCTCCTGGTTGTCGTCGACGCCTCCTGGACCTCGTGGCTGAAGAGTCAAGGCACCCGTGAATGAACTGAATCTTGCGACGACGGTGGGCATCCACATTCCTTGCCCCGAGTCACTGCCAAGTGACTTTGAACACTGTCCCTTCTGCTTTCAGGTCTTCCATCTTCTGAATCCAGGCTTGGATTCCTCTGGACACTTCTCCTGTCGCCGCAAGCAGCAAGTCTTCACTGGCTCCCATTGAAAGCGACGCCGCGACCCGACACCAAAGAACACCTATGCACCCGGCTCCCCTGGGTGAGGTAACTTCAGCACTACGGTGCTCCTGTGGGTGTGGGCCCTAGAACTACTTACCCTGTAAGTGACTTGCTTGTAGCTACCCTAGAAGTGCCCTAAAACTCTTACTTTCCAAGTGGGCCTATCGCGCTGACTCGTACATGGTTCGCGTCTGTGTTAGACACACCGCGTCCAACTCCCTTGCAACTCTATCTGTAACCGCGTCCTTCGACTCGTACAAGGACCGATCGGTGTGTTCGCCTCGAACACGCAAGGGACCTTTAACATTGAAATCTCAATCGCGTCTGTTCGCATAGACTCGTACAGGACTTGCACCGGTGCCAGGACACCGCGTCCGTCCCCTGTGGGTCTCCTACAAATACCTGGGGTGGTTCTTGGGGGTCCCTCGATTCTAGATGCCCTAGGCCTAGGTCTAGCCAAACTAAGATTGTGATATTCGATTGTGCTAAACTTATTTTGATAATATTTGATTTGTACATATGTTCCTGACTTCTAATCTCATTAACCCCTTCGCTGCTAGGCCTTTTCCCCTCCTGTGCTAAGCCTTTTTTTGGCTATTTGGGGTAGTGCGCGCTTAGGCCCCTGTAACTTTTTGACCACATAAGGTATCCATGCCAAATTTGCGTCCTTTTTTTCTAACATCATGGGGATTGTAAAGGTACCCAGGGTTTGTGGATTCCCCTGGAGGGGACCCAGAAATTAGTCAAAATACAGCTAAATTTTGGTTTTTTTTGGAAAAATGCGAAAAAAGGGCTACAGATGAAAGCGTCTTGATTTTTCCCTGCAAATGGCATCAAAAAGGGGTTGTGGGGATGAAATCACCATCTTCCCAGCTTTCAGGGACAAGCAGACTTTTGTCAGAAAACCAACTTTTTTTACACAGTTTTGGCATTTTTCTGGGACATAGCCTATTTTTGCTATTTTTTGTGCTTTCAACCTCCTTCCAGTTAATGGTAGAAATGGGTATGAAACCAATAATGGATCCTGGAAAGCCATACATTTATGAAAAGTAGAAATAATTCTGAATTCAGCAAGGGGTCATTTGTGTAGATCCTTAAAGTTTTCCTTATAGAAACTAACAGTTAAATAAAGGAAAAATTGAAAATTAGTTGAAAAAAACAGCCATTTGTGTCAACGTTTTCACCTGTAACTTCTTCTAATTATGACAGCTATTTGAAGGCAATATACCGTTATATCCGCTGGACCTTTCTGGTTGTGGGGATATATAGGACTTGTAGGTTCACCAAGAACCCGACGAACCCAGAGCCAATAATTGAGCAACATCTTGCAATGATTTTTTTTTAAGTACCGGGTATATAGCAATTATTTTGGGAAAATGTATACATGGAAAAATTGTTATGAAAGACACCTATGTATTTCTGAAATGGGAACAAAATGTAGATTTTAGAAACAGTAGATATTTGCACATTTCCGAAATTGGGAGTACCCATACTAGCATGAGAATTATAGGTCATTTTTCAAAATGACTTATTTTTTACACATTGTCTTTCATTTGGAAGGCAGAAATGCATCGAAAGTCAATAGGTAATAACAGTTGCTGTACAATTCTGTGTTACCCTAAGTCTCCCGATAAAAATGGTACCTCACTTGTGTGGGTAGCCCTTGTGCCCACAACAGGAAATGGCTCAAAATGCAACGTGGACGTACCACATTTTCACAATGAAAAATTACTCTTTTTTTGCAAAGTGCCTAGGTGTAGTTTTTGAACCTTAGCTCTGCCGGCACCTAGGGAAAGCTAGCAAACCTATACATTTTTGAAAACTAGACACCCAGGGGAATCCAGGATGGGGTGACTTGACTGCCTCCCACCAGGTTCTGTTACCCAGAATCCCATGCAAACATAAAAAATGGTAAAAAAAAACACATTTTCCCCACATTTCTGTGGTGGAAAGTTCTGGAATCTGCGTGGATCCACAAATTTCCACCCACCCCGCGTTCCCCAAAGTCTTACGAGAAAAATGGTACCTCACTTGTGTGGGTCGGCCTAGTGCCCGCGACAGGAAACGGCGCAAAACGCAACGTGGTCACACCTCAATTTCGCAGTGAAAAATGACCCTTTTTTGGCAAAGTGCCTAGCTGTAGTTTTTGAACCCTACCTCTGCCGGCACCTAGGGAAACCTAGCAAACCTATACATTTTTGAAAACTAGACACCCAAGGGAATCCAGGATGGGGTGACTTGACTGCCTCCCACCAGGTTCTGTTACCCAGAATCCCTTGCAAACATAAAACATTGTCAAAAAAACCACATTTTCCCCACATTTCTGTGGTGGAAAGTTCTGGAATCTGCGTGGATCCACAAATTTCCACCCACCCCGCGTTCCCCAAAGTCTTACGAGAAAAATGGTACCTCACTTGTGTGGGTCGGCTTAGTGCCTGCGACAGGAAACGGCGCAAAACGCAACGTGGTCACACCTCAATTTCGCAGTGAAAAATGACCCTTTTTTGGCAAAGTGCCTAGCTGTAGTTTTTGAACCCTACCTCTGCCGGCACCTAGGGAAACCTAGCAAACCTATAAATTTTTGAAAACTAGACACCCAGGGGAATCCAGGATGGGGTGATTTGACTGCCTCCCACCAGGTTCTGTTACCCAGAATCCCTTGCAAACATAAAAAACTGTCAAAAAAACACATTTTCCCCACATTTCTGTGGTGGAAAGTTCTGGAATCTACGTGGATCCACAAATTTCCACCCACCCCGCGTTACCCAAAGTCTTACGAGAAAAATGGTACCTCACTTGTGTGGGTCGGCCTAGTGCCTGCGACAGGAAACGGCGCAAAACGCAACGTGGACACACCTCAATTTCGCAGTGAAAAATGACCCTTTTTTGGCAAAGTGCCTAGCTGTAGTTTTTGAACCCTACCTCTGCCGGCACCTAGGGAAGCCTAGCAAACCTATACATTTTTTAAAACTAGACACCCAGGGGAATCCAGGATGGGGTGACTTGACTGCCTCCCACCAGGTTCTGTTACCCAGAATCCCTTGCAAACATAAAAAATTGTCAAACAAAACACATTTTCCCCACATTTCTGTGGTGGAAAGTTCTGGAATCTGCGTGGATCCACAAATTTCCACCCACCCCGCGTTCCCCAAAGTCTTACGAGAAAAATGGTACCTCACTTGTGTGGGTCGGCCTAGTGCCTGCGACAGGAAACGGCGCAAAACGCAACGTGGTCACACCTCAATTTCGCAGTGAAAAATGACCCTTTTTTGGCAAAGTGCCTAGCTGTAGTTTTTGAACCCTAGCTCTGCCGGCACCTAGGGAAACCTAGCAAACCTATACATTTTTGAAAACTAGACACCCAGGGGAATCCAGGATGGGGTGACTTGACTGCCTCCCACCAGGTTATGTTACCCAGAATCCCTTGCAAACATAAAACATTGTCAAAAAAACCACATTTTCCCCACATTTCTGTGGTGGCAAGTTCTGGAATCTGCGTGGATCCACAAATTTCCACCCACCCCGCGTTCCCCAAAGTCTTACGAGAAAAATGGTACCTCACTTGTGTGGGTCGGCCTAGTTCCTGCGACAGGAAACGGCGCAAAACGCAACGTGGTCACACCTCAATTTCGCAGTGAAAAATGACCCTTTTTGGCAAAGTGCCTAGCTGTAGTTTTTGAACCCTACCTCTGCCGGCACCTAGGGAAACCTAGCAAACCTATACATTTTTGAAAACTAGACACCCAGGGGAATCCAGGATGGGGTGACTTGACTGCCTCCCACCAGGTTCTGTTACCCAGAATCCCTTGCAAACATAAAAAATTGTCAAAAAAACCACATTTTCCCCACATTTCTGTGGTGGAAAGTTCTGGAATCTGCGTGGATCCACAAATTTCCACCCACCCCGCGTTCCCCAAAGTCTTACGAGAAAAATGGTACCTCACTTGTGTGGGTCGGCTTAGTGCCTGCGACAGGAAACGGCGCAAAACGCAACGTGGTCACACCTCAATTTCGCAGTGAAAAATGACCCTTTTTGGCAAAGGGCCTAGCTGTAGTTTTTGAACCCTACCTCTGCCGGCACCTAGGGAAGCCTAGCAAACCTATACATTTTTTAAAACTAGACACCCAGGGGAATCCAGGATGGGGTGACTTGACTGCCTCCCACCAGGTTATGTTACCCAGAATCCCTTGCAAACATAAAACATTGTCAAAAAAAACACATTTTCCCCACATTTCTGTGGTGGCAAGTTCTGGAATCTGCGTGGATCCACAAATTTCCACCCACCCCGCGTTCCCCAAAGTCTTACGAGAAAAATGGTACCTCACTTGTGTGGGTCGGCCTAGTGCCTGCGACAGGAAACGGCGCAAAACGCAACGTGGTCACACCTCAATTTCGCAGTGAAAAATGACCCTTTTTTGGCAAAGTGCCTAGCTGTAGTTTTTGAACCCTACCTCTGCCGGCACCTAGGGAAACCTAGCAAACCTATACATTTTTGAAAACTAGACACCCAGGGGAATCCAGGATGGGGTGACTTGACTGCCTCCCACCAGGTTCTGTTACCCAGAATCCCTTGCAAACATAAAAAATTGTCAAAAAAAAACACATTTTCCCCACATTTCTGTGGTGGAAAGTTCTGGAATCTGCGTGGATCCACAAATTTGCACCCACCCCGCGTTCCCCAAAGTCTTACGAGAAAAATGGTACCTCACTTGTGTGGGTCGGCTTAGTGCCTGCGACAGGAAACGGCGCAAAACGCAACGTGGTCACACCTCAATTTCGCAGTGAAAAATGACCCTTTTTTGGCAAAGGGCCTAGCTGTAGTTTTTGAACCCTACCTCTGCCGGCACCTAGGGAAACCTAGCAAACCTATACATTTTTGAAAACTAGACACCCAGGGGAATCCAGGATGGGGTGACTTGACTGCCTCCCACCAGGTTCTGTTACCCAGAATCCCTTGCAAACATAAAAAATGGTTAAAAAAACACATTTTGCCCACATTTCTGTGGTGGAAAGTTCTGGAATCTGCGTGGATCCACAAATTTCCACCCACCCCGCGTTCCCCAAAGTCTTACGAGAAAAATGGTACCTCACTTGTGTGGGTCGGCCTAGTGCCTGCGACAGGAAACGGCGCAAAACGCAACGTGGTCACACCTCAATTTCGCAGTGAAAAATGACCCTTTTTTGGCAAAGTGCCTAGCTGTAGTTTTTGAACCCTACCTCTGCCGGCACCTAGGGAAACCTAGCAAACCTATACATTTTTGAAAACTAGACACCCAGGGGAATCCAGGATGGGGTGACTTGACTGCCTCCCACCAGGTTCTGTTACCCAGAATCCCTTGCAAACATAAAAAATTGTCAAAAAAACCACATTTTCCCCACATTTCTGTGGTGGAAAGTTCTGGAATCTGCGTGGATCCACAAATTTCCACCCACCCCGCGTTCCCCAAAGTCTTACGAGAAAAATGGTACCTCACTTGTGTGGGTCGGCTTAGTGCCTGCGACAGGAAACGGCGCAAAACGCAACGTGGTCACACCTCAATTTCGCAGTGAAAAATGACCCTTTTTTGGCAAAGGGCCTAGCTGTAGTTTTTGAACCCTACCTCTGCCGGCACCTAGGGAAACCTAGCAAACCTATACATTTTTGAAAACTAGACACCCAGGGGAATCCAGGATGGGGTGACTTGACTGCCTCCCACCAGGTTCTGTTACCCAGAATCCCTTGCAAACATAAAACATTGTCAAAAAAACCACATTTTCCCCACATTTCTGTGGTGGAAAGTTCTGGAATCTGCGTGGATCCACAAATTTCCACCCACCCCGCATTCCCCAAAGTCATACGAGAAAAATGGTACCTCACTTGTGTGGGTCGGCCTAGTGCCTGCGACAGGAAACGGCGCAAAACGCAACGTGGTCACACCTCAATTTCGCAGTGAAAAATGACCCTTTTTTGGCAAAGTGCCTAGCTGTAGTTTTTGAACCCTACCTCTGCCGGCACCTGGGGAAACCTACCAAACACACACATTTGTGAAAAGTAGACACCCGGGGGCTTCCAGGGAGGTATGGCTTGCGTGGATCCCCCAATGTTTCCTTACCCAGAATCCCCTGCAAACCTCAATTTTAGCTGACAAAATCACTTTTTTCACACATTTTTGTGTGGGAAAGTGTGGCATCACTGGCCTCACACAAATTTCCTACCACCCAGCGTTCCCCCAGGTCTCCCAATAAAAATGGTGCCTCACTTGTGTGGGAGGCCCAAGTACCCGCGACAGGCAAGGGCCCACAACGTAGTGAGGCGACCTCAAAATGGCCTTTCACAAAACCACCTGGTTTTGCAAGAAGTCACCTGGGTTTTGGCCCCGTGCTCAGCGGCCATCTAGGGAAATCTACCAAACCCACACATTTCTGAAAAGTAGACACCCGGGGCTTCCAGGGAGGTATGGCTTGCGTGGATCCCCCAACGTTTCCTTACCCAGAATCCCCTGCAAACCTCAATTTTAGCTGAAAAAAATCACTTTTTCACACTTTTGTGTGGGAAAGTGTGGCATCACTGGCCTCACACAAATTTCCTACCACCCAGCGTTCCCCCAGGTCTCCCGATAAAAATGGTGCCTCACTTGTGTGGGAGGCCCAAGTACCCGCGACAGGCAAGGGCCCACAACGTAGTGAGGCGACCTCAAAATGGCCTTTCACAAAACCACCTGGTTTTGCAAGGGAGTCACCTGGGTTTTTGGCCCCGTGCTCGGCGGCCATCTAGAGAAACCTACCAAACCCACACATTTCTGAAAAGTAGACACCCGGGGGCTTCCAGGGAGGTATGGCTTGCGTGGATCCCCCAACGTTTCCTTACCCAGAATCCCCTGCAAACCTCAATTTTAGCTGAAAAAATCACTTTCTTCACACATTTTTGTGTGGGAAAGTGTGGCATCACTGGCCTCACACAAATTTCCTACCACCCAGCATTCCCCCAGGTCTCCCGATAAAAATGGTGCCTCACTTGTGTGGGAGGCCCAAGTACCAGCGACAGGCAAGGGCCCACAACGTAGTGAGGCGACCTCAAAATGGCCTTTCACAAAACCACCTGGTTTTGCAGGAGAGTCACCTGGGTTTTGGCCCCGTGCTCGGCGGCCATCTAGAGAAACCTACCAAACCCACACATTTCTGAAAAGTAGACACCCGGGGGCTTCCAGGGAGGTATGGCTTGCGTGGATCCCCCAACGTTTCCTTACCCAGAATCCCCTGCAAACCTCAATTTTAGCTGAAAAAATCACTTTTTTCACATTTTTGTGTGGGAAAGTGTGGCATCACTGGCCTCACACAAATTTCCTACCACCCAGCGTTCCCCCAGGTCTCCCGATAAAAATGGTGCCTCAATTGTGTGGGAGGCCCAAGTACCCGCGACAGGCAAGGGCCCACAACGTAGTGAGGCGACCTCAAAATGGCCTTTCACAAAACCACCTGGTTTTGCAAGGGAGTCACCTGGGTTTTGGCCCCGTGCTCGGCGGCCATCTAGAGAAACCTACCAAACCCACACATTTCTGAAAAGTAGACACCCGGGGGCTTCCAGGGAGGTATGGCTTGCGTGGATCCCCCAACGTTTCCTTACCAGAATCCCCTGCAAACCTCAATTTTAGCTGAAAAAATCACTTTTTTCACACATTTTTGTGTGGGAAAGTGTGGCATCACTGGCCTCACACAAATTTCCTACCACCCAGCGTTCCCCAGGTCTCCCGATAAAAATGGTGCCTCACTTGTGTGGGAGGCCCAAGTACCCGCGACATGCAAGGACACAAAACGTTTTGAGGCAACATCAACATTGCCTATCAAAAAATGTTTTGGGCCCTTGCCTGTCGCGGGTACTTGGGCCTCCCACACAAGTGAGGCACCATTTTTATCGGGAGACCTGGGGAACGCTGGGTGGTAGGAAATTTGTGTGAGGCCAGTGATGCCACACTTTCCCACACAAAAATGTGTGAAAAAGTGATTTTTTCAGCTAAAATTGAGGTTTGCAGGGGATTCTGGGTAAGGAAACGTTGGGGGATCCACGCAAGCCATACCTCCCTGGAAGGCCCCGGGTGTCTACTTTTCAGAAATGTGTGGGTTTGGTAGGTTTCTCTAGATGGCCGCCGAGCACGGGCCAAAACCCAGGTGACCCCCTTGCAAAACCAGGTGGTTTTGTGAAAGGCCATTTTGAGGTCGCCTCACTACGTTGTGGGCCCTTGCCTGTCGCGGGTACTTGGGCCTCCCACACAAGTGAGGCACCATTTTTATCGGGAGACCTGGGGGAACGCTGGGTGGTAGGAAATTTGTGTGAGGCCAGTGATGCCACACTTTCCCACACAAAAATGTGTGAAAAAGTGATTTTTTCAGCTAAAATTGAGGTTTGCAGGGGATTCTGGGTAAGGAAACGTTGGGGGATCCACGCAAGCCATACCTCCCTGGAAGCCCCCGGGTGTCTACTTTTCAGAAATGTGTGGGTTTGGTAGGTTTCTCTAGATGGCCGCCGAGCACGGGCCAAAACCCAGGTGACTCCTTGCAAAACCAGGTGGTTTTGTGAAAGGCCATTTTGAGGTCGCCTCACTACGTTGTGGGCCCTTGCCTGTCGCGGGTACTTGGGCCTCCCACACAAGTGAGGCACCATTTTTATCGGGAGACCTGGGGGAACGCTGGGTGGTAGGAAATTTGTGTGAGGCCAGTGATGCCACACTTTCCCACACAAAATGTGTGAAAAAAGTGATTTTTTCAGCTAAAATTGAGGTTTGCAGGGGATTCTGGGTAAGGAAACGTTGGGGGATCCACGCAAGCCATACCTCCCTGGAAGCCCCGGGTGTCTACTTTTCAGAAATGTGTGGGTTTGGTAGGTTTCTCTAGATGGCCGCCGAGCACGGGGCCAAAACCCAGGTGACTCCCTTGCAAAACCAGGTGGTTTTGTGAAAGGCCATTTTGAGGTCGCCTCACTACGTTGTGGGCCCTTGCCTGTCGCGGGTACTTGGGCCTCCCACACAAGTGAGGCACCATTTTTATCGGGAGACCTGGGGGAACGCTGGGTGGTAGGAAATTTGTGTGAGGCCAGTGATGCCACACTTTCCCACACAAAAATGTGTGAAAAAGTGATTTTTTCAGCTAAAATTGAGGTTTGCAGGGATTCTGGGTAAGGAAACGTTGGGGGATCCACGCAAGCCATACCTCCCTGGAAGCCCCCGGGTGTCTACTTTTCAGAAATGTGTGGGTTTGGTAGGTTTCCCTAGATGGCCGCCGAGCACGGGGCCAAAACCCAGGTGACCCCCTTGCAAAACCAGGTCATTTTGAGATAATGTGTTGTTTATTTCTGCAGCGTGAAAATTTTGGCACAATATTGCAAGGAAAATGTGACAGACATTTTGAGGTTTGCAGGACATTGTGGGTACCATAACTTGTTGGGATCCACAATAGAGATATCACCATGTACTCCCATGGGTGTTTCGTTTACGACAATATCTACAGTTGGTAGGTTATTCTTAGACGGAATGTACACCTTGGCAGACAGACTAAAAAGACAAAGATTACTGCACAGCCATCTATTCCTCAAGCACACACACATACTGGTTGGATTTGGCACGAGGGCAAGTGATGGTTCAGTATATACAATTTTATTAACAAGAGATTTCACAAAAATGAAATGCACTGTCAATAATTGAAAGGACAAAAAACGGAACCAGTGACTCGCAGCTCGTGAGCTGTAAAGCCACGTCAAGGCCCCAACCGCTTTACAGGCCATTCACACACCTTTCATACGTGATACACACAAGACCATTCACACCCCCAGGCACGAAACAAACACATTACAACATTCACAAAAAGGGACAAGGTACACCCTGCTTGAGAAAGACAAAAAAAATATATATATTACTGCACAGCCATCTAATCCTCAAGCACACACACACATACTGGTTGGATTTGGCACGAGGGTGAGTGATGGTTCAGTATATACAATTGTATTAACAAGTGATTTCACAAAAATGAAATGCACTGTTAATAATTGAAAGGACGAGAAACTGAACCATTGACTCACAGCTCGTGAGCTGTAAAGCCACGACAAGGCACCAACCTCTTTACAGGCCATTCATACACCTTTCATACGTGTGACAAATACAAAACCATTCACACCACCAGCCGCGGGCCCATCACATTACAACACTCACACCAGCAGACAGCGCCATTCAAGGGCCCATCACTGTCACACGCCCACATTCCTAACACAGCAACCACACAAGCTGATGGATTGCGTGGAGTGTCGCTCGGCAAGCAGTGTGTGTAGTGACCAGCAGCAAGTCACTACTCACACACTGCCAGCCGAGCGCCAGTCCACGCACACCGCCAGCCAAGCGCCACTCCACGCACACCGCCAGCCAAGCGCCACTCCACGCACACTGCCAGCCAAGCGCCACTCCACGCACACCGCCAGCCTAGCGCCACTCCACGCACACCGCCAGCCAAGCACCACTCCACGCACACCGCCAGCCAAGAGCCACTCCCCGCACACCGCCAGCCAAGCGCCACTCCACGCACACCGCCAGCCAAGCACCAGCCTACACACACCACCATCACATTTAGGATTTTTTTATACAAAAAAGAAAACACAAACAAATTGCAAATAGATACAAATCTACTAACACAAAATCAGAAACTAAATACATTGCACTAATGCCAACCTTGAAACAGAACAACAATTCTTAAACATTACAGACCAGGCAGTTCACTTTACCACTCATGGTTGCTCCCAATAATTCTTTTGCTTGTGGTACGCTCTATAACAAGCAGGCACACACAGCCCAGGGTTTGAAGGACACTCAGGGCAGTACATACGAGTCTCCTTCCGCGTACCTCTTCGCCAACAGACTCTACATCTCCTAGTGGGAAAGTCTTTTGAGGGTGTAGGAGGAATGTGATCAGGAAAGTGGCGATCTTTCAATCGAGCCACATCCTCCACCACTCCAACTCTAGGAACACTTGCCTGTTCCACAACAACAAGGCTGCCTATGACAGACTCCTGAAACTTAACAAAAGTCAACTTTGACGCAGGAGAACACTCCTTGAACACAACAAAAGCATTGAAAGTTGCTAAATTGAAGAGATGGATGGCCAACTTCTTATACCAAATGTAAGACTTACGAATAGCAGTATAAGGTTCCAACCTCTGATCTACTCTATCAACACCACCCATGTGCTTATTGTAGTCTAAAATGCACACAGGTTTGCGCACTTCAGCAATCTGACCCCAAACAGCCACAGGTGAAGTACTCTCATCATGGATGGTAGTCAGCATGTACACATCCCTCCTGTCCACAAATTTCACAGCTAGCAGTTCCTCACTACGCAAGGCACTGCACTGTCCCCTCTGAAGTTTTTTGCAAACAAGCTCTTTTGGATAACCTTTACGGTTAGAGCGGATTGTGCCATAAGCAAAAGTGTCCACTTTGAACAATTCCTTAAACAATTGCACAGCAGTGTAGAAGTTATCAAGGTACAAATGGTGGCCTCTGTTAAACAGTCCTCTAGCAAGTTCCCACACAATTTTCTCTGAAACTCCTACTAAAGTGGACGGACAACCAGGGGGTCAATAGTGGAATCCCTACCAGTGTACACACGCAAATTAAAAACATATCCTGTCCTACTCTCAGACAACATATACAGCTTAATTCCATAGCGTGCCCTCTTGCTAGGAATGTACTGCCTAAAAACCAAACGGCCCTTGAACAGCACCAAAGACTCATCAATAGATATTTCTTTCCCTGGAGTATAGATCTCTGAAAATCGATCTACAAAGTGATCAAGAACAGGCCGAATCTTAAAAAGACGGTCACATTCAGGGTGATCTCGTGGCAACGCCAAACCATTATCAACAAAATGCAGCATCCGAAGCAAAAGTAAATACCGATCACGAGTCATAACTGCAGGAAATATGGCCGTTGCCATCAAGGGACTGGTAGACCAATATGAACTCATGGACGGCTTCCTTATCAAACCCATCAAAAAAGTCAAACCCAAAAACTTCTTCATCTCTTCCAGATTTGTGGGACTCCACCGGGTAGCTCTAGAATGGGGCCTAAGTCTGGCACTGTTGTCCCTCAAAAACTGTTCAGCATACAAATTAGTCTGCTCAACAATCTCACCCAAAAATACATCATCCATAAACAACTGAAAATACTGTATAGGCAAATAATGTTCACAATCCACTCTACACCCTGCATAACCACTAAAGGCAGGCAACACCGGCTGCACCATGTTTGGATCAACCCAGAGTCCAGCACTTCCAGTAGGAAGCCTAGCAGCCCCAGGCTGCAATCCAGATGCCTCTTGCACCATCGGCACAGTAGTATCCTCCTCTAAATCAGGCACTTCATCTGCACTGAGAGTACCTTCATCATCCGATGATTCCATGTGGAGAGAAAACTCACTGCCTGAATCTTCCCCTCCCTCCTCTCCCTCAGACGCACTGTCAGTCTCATAATCCTGCTCAGAGGAAGATTCAAGAAGCAAACCAACCACCTGCTGAGCAGTAATTCTACGGCTAGCCATAATGCTTACTAATAAAGGTTACTTGTCAAACAAGTCAACAACAACAAACCCTTTGTAAAAAAAAGAAATAAACAAAATGTAGCTTTATCACAAAGACCTATATACTCCAACACTATACCACTCACGTGACAGAAGCAGCTAGACTCACCACCACCTACTCTGCACAGACACAGTAAGGATCAACAATATCCCACTAAAAAAGAAGAAGAAAAAAATTACACATAAGACAATGCAAAACATCGCAAAGAATTTCATGCTCTGAACACTAACAAATATGCTGCCATTATGGCACCACTTACAAAAAAATTCATTCATGCATGACAATAATACTCATTTGGAGTACACACAACAAAAATATTTTTCTTACCAAATAAATGCAATTACGCAAAACTGCAGAACCACCACTGCCGAAACCGCAAACAGGAATCAAAAGCTTTACACTAGAATAAAAAGGAGAAAAAAAAACATTACAATCACATATGCAAATAATGCACCAGTCCACACACAATCCACCAGCCAAGCTAAGAGGTAGGTGGGCCTAACAGTATAAATAAAATATTCACCCCCGTAAAAGGGGAGCAACCCTTGCCCTTTTGGCCACTCCCCAACACAAAAATTAAAAAAAAACCCTGGTGCCTAGTGGGCATTCCTGCTGCACGATCACATGATCGTGCAGCAGGAATGCACAAAAGAGGCATCGGGGGAAAGGAAAACCCTTTCCTTTCCCTCGATGCCTCTTTTGATACAAACCCCCCCTCCCCGAGCCAAACCTCACCTGATTTCCCCGATGCGCTGGAAGCAAATGGCTTCCAGCGCGTCGGGGAAGAAAGGGAAACCCTCAATGATGTCAGCGCGCTGACGTCATTGATGGGGCGGGGAGGCAGGGGAAGCCCTTCCCCTGCCTCCCCCCCCAAAAAAACCTAACGATCGGATTCCCACGGGGGAGCGCCAGCGCTTCCCCGTGGGTGGTCTTATGACGAGCTGGACTCGTCATGAGCACACGAGCACTGTGTGCCATGACGAGTCCAGCTCGTCATAAGCACCGAAGGGGATAAAGGGTCAGAGCAGGATCTCAGCGGCAGACGAGGAGAAGGAACCTCCTGGTCACAGGAACTACACAAGCATTGCGCTCGAGAAATTCAAGGATGCAAAGACCTCCATCAAGGATTACAGCTAACTTTTCAGGGTGTAAATGGAGAGAAGGCACATCTGCCCTGCATATTTCTCCACGAAGATGCCACCGTTTTGTGCAATACCTCTACTCAACTGGAGTACTTTCTACTGGCTAATCAGTAAGTGCTACCTCGTTGGGTAAATGTATAGCGCCTTACCTACACTACAGCTGCGTAAAGGCCCAGAAGAATTGTCTCCAGTGACCTGGTGTGTCTGTAACTTTGCCACCGCGCCGGAAAGGCGCCGGGGTCTTTGAGTAAGCTGTCCATCATAGTGTGGAAAGGGCGGGAAGACGTTGCATACCGCCAGTGTATGTGGGGCAGGGCTTCCATGCGAGTTCACATGCCTCTTGTTTATAAAGGGTCAGAGCGCGATATGAGCAGCAGATGAGAAAGAACCTCCTGGTCACTGGACCTACACGGGGATTGCGCTCGAGAAAATCAAGGATGCACAGACCTCCATCAGGAATTACAGCTAATGTTTGACGGTAGATATGGGCAGAAAGCACTCCTGCTTAGCCTCGACCTTCCTGACGAATTTTGTGTGCTGATTAATGCGTTACCGAATTTGAGCTTCAACTCGGGCACCTGCTTTACTTATATCTGGAAGTGCTTCCTGTTGAGGTTTAATTTTTGAGACAGGAGCATCGTGCCAGAATGAATCCTGCCCTGCGTATTTATCCACGAAGATGCCACCGTTTTGTGCGATACCTCTACTCAACTGGAGTACTTTCTACTGGCTAATCAGTAAGTGCTACCTCGTTGGGTAAATGTATAGCGCCTTACCTACACTACAGCTGCGTAAAGGCCCAGAAGAATTGTCTCCAGTGACCTTGTGTGTCTGTAACTTTGCCACCGCGCCGGAAAGGCGCTGGGGTCTTTGAGTAAGCTGTCCATCATAGTGGGGAAAGGGCGGAAAGACGTTGCATACCTAAAGTGTATGTGGTGCGGGGCCAAACGGGCAGAGCATCCATGCGAGTTCACATGCCTCTTGTTTATAAAGGGTCGGGAGCACGATATGAGAAGCAGATGAGGAGAAAGAACCTCCTGGTCACTGGACGTACACGGGGATTGCGCTCGAGAAAACCAAGGATGCACAGACCTCCATCAGGGATTACAGCTAATGTTTGACGGTAAATATGGGCAGAAAGCACTGCTGCTTAGCCTCGACTTTGCTGACGAATTTTTTGTGCTGATTAATGCGTTACAGAATTTGAGCTTCAACTCGGGCACCTGCTTTATTTATATCTGTAAGTGCTTCCTGTTGAGGTTTAATTTTTGTAACAGGAGCATCGTGCCAGAATGAATCCTGCCCTGCGTATTTATCCACGAAGATGCCACCGTTTTGTGCGATACCTCTACTCAACCAGGAGTACTTTCTACTGGCTAATCAGTAAGTGCTACCTCGTTGGGTAAATGTACAGCGCCTTACCTACACTACAGCTGCGTAAAGGCCCAGAAGAATTGTCTCCAGTGACCTTGTGTGTCTGTAACTTTGCCACCGCGCCGGAAAGGCGCCGGGGTCTTTGAGTAAGCTGTCCATCATAGTGGGGAAAGGGCGGAAAGACGTTGCATACCTAAAGTGTATGTGGTGCGGGGCCAAACGGGCAGGGCATCCATGCGAGTTCACATGCCTCTTGTTTATAAAGGGTCGGGAGCACGATATGAGAAGCAGATGAGGAGAAAGAACCTCCTGGTCACTGGACGTACACGGGGATTGCGCTCGAGAAAACCTAGGATGCACAGACCTCCATCAGGGATTACAGCTAATGTTTGACGGTAGATATGGGCAGAAAGCACTGCTGCTTAGCCTCGACCTTGCTGACGAATTTTTTGTGCTGATTAATGCGTTACAGAATTTGAGCTTCAACTCGGGCACCTGCTTTATTTATATCTGTAAGTGCTTCCTGTTGAGGTTTAATTTTTGTAACAGGAGCATCGTGCCAGAATGAATCCTGACCTGCGTATTTATCCACGAAGATGCCACCGTTTTGTGCGATACCTCTACTCAACCAGGAGTACTTTCTACTGGCTAATCAGTAAGTGCTACCTCGTTGGGTAAATGTATAGCGCCTTACCTACACTACAGCTGCGTAAAGGCCCAGAAGAATTGTCTCCAGTGACCTTGTGTGTCTGTAACTTTGCCACCAAGCCGGAAAGGCGCCAGGGTCTTTGAGTAAGCTGTCCAGCATAGTGGGGAAAGGGCGGAAAGACGTTGCATACCTAAAGTGTATGTGGTGCGGGGCCAAACGGGCAGGGCATCCATGCGAGTTCACATGCCTTTTGTTTATAAAGGGTCGGGAGCACGAGATGAGAAGCAGATGAGGAGAAAGAACCTCCTGGTCACTGGACGTACACGGGGATTGCGCTCGAGAAAACCAAGGATGCACAGACCTCCATCAGGGATTACAGCTAATGTTTGACGGGGATTGCGCTCGAGAAAACCAAGGATGCACAGACCTCCATCAGGGATTACAGCTAATGTTTGACGGGGATTGCGCTCGAGAAAACCAAGGATGCACAGACCTCCATCAGGGATTACAGCTAATGTTTGACGGGGATTGCGCTCGAGAAAACCAAGGATGCACAGACCTCCATCAGGGATTACAGCTAATGTTTGACGGGGATTGCGCTCGAGAAAACCAAGGATGCACAGACCTCCATCAGGGATTACAGCTAATGTTTGACGGTAGATATGGGCAGAAAGCACTCCTCCCTCCCTCCCTCGTGGGCATTCCTGCTGCACGATCACGATCGTGCAGCAGGAATGCACAAAGAGGCATCGGGGAAAGGAAAACCCTTTCCTTTCCCTCGATGCCTCTTTTGTTGCAAAATCCCCCTCCCCAGCCAAAACTAACCTTATTTCTCCGACGCGCTGGAAGCAAATGGCTTCCAGCGCGTCGGCGAAGCAAGGAAACCCTCAATGATGTCAGCGCGCCTCGCGCGCTGACGTCATTGATGGGGGGCGGGGGGCGGGGGAGGCAGGGGAAGTCCTTCCCCTGCCTCCTAAAAAAAAACCCCGACGATCGGATTCCCACGGGGGAGCGCCAGCGCTTCCCCGTGGGTGGTCTTATGACGAGCTGGACTCGTCATGAGCACACGAGCACTGTGTGCCATGACGAGTCCAGCTCGTCATAAGCACCGAAGGGGTTAAAGAGATTAGAAGAGAGTGTTTATTAATAAATACATATATATTTGATATATATACCTGTGTGGTGTCTTTTCATTTGGTGATTCAAGAGATTGTGTGGTAAAACAAGCTGCTTTACATTCCTTCAAGACTTAGCCTGAAGGCTGCTCTCCACAGTTACCACTAGGATAGCTTTCTATAAAGGTTGTCTTAAACCTATCTACCATAAGAGTCGAATTGTTCTGGTGCAAGGTGTTCACTTTAATTAGTGAACAGCATATACCAGGCCAACTTCTCACACCGTATGCCATCCATAAAAGTTATAAGCCCACACTGGAAAAACAACATGCCCATACTGTTTTGTCTGCTATGAAATGGAAGCAATATTATTACATTCATGCTATTTGGAGGGGTCTGCCCATCTGCAAGATGGCGGGGACTGAAAATGTGCTTCAACTCTCCTCCCCCACCTGAGGGGTGGAGTTGGCAAAGGTGGGCACACCTCGTAGTCTTTCTGAGTTTTCCCAAAGGTTTTCCTGCCCAAAGTAGGGGTCTAACTTGGGGGCTGTCATCTGTTGCTAGCAGCAGAGGCTGGGGGTTGCATTACAAAGGCGGTAGGACTTTGAAGCTCCCCTCTTCAAACACTAGCCCATCCTGGGGGAGGTGGTGTGACACCTCTTCCAAGGATATGCATTGTTTCTGGTCCCAGAGAGCAGAGGCTCTCTACCCAGGGGTCCAGACACATGTCTGGTGGTGTCTGGCCACCTACAGCCAGTCAGAGACCACACCAGGGTTGGTAGGTTTTCAGGGGGCACCTCTGAGGTGCCCTCTGGGTACATGGTACAATATATCCCACACTTGCATCCATGTGGAATTATGGAAAGGAGTAGCTTGGTACCAAACACTCCTGTGTTCAGTGAAGCCCTCATGGTGCTGTGGAACTCGAGTTGTCGAGCTTCCAGCCAATGTATTCTCAATGGCTTCCCTGGCACTTACAATATTAAGAAATGGACCCCAATATTGTAGGGGAATATCTGTTCCGGAAAATATGCCCTCATCTGTAGTATAGTGCATCCTACCTTAGGGCTGTGAGGCCTGCTAGAGGTGTGACTTACATATGCCTTCAGTCAGTGCTGGTTTGCATGGCACCCAGGCAGGGTGCCATGTCAACTTTGTCATTTTCTCCCTCACAGGGCTTCAAGCTTCAAGGGCAGGGTCATGGTCCCAGGGAGGGGTGTCCCTGGGGACCCTCTTCAGTTCCCAGGCCCTAGGTACTCAGGGTACCATTTACTAGGGACTTATAGAGGGTAGAAATACCAATTGGGGGTTGTTTTTAGGGAAGAGCACTGACACAGGGGACCTGATTTGCAGGGACCCTGTGCACAACAATTGTAACCACATCAAAACCAGGCAAACTGTGGGGTGCTATCCTTGCAAAGGAGGCACTTTCTCACAACTATCAATGCCCAGAAGTCTCACCATGTCCCTACACAGATTTAACTGCATAGATGCATTTCTAAACACAATGGGGCATATTCCCAAGGACTTATCGCCGAGTTAGCGGCACTTTATCGCAGCCAAAGTTGCGATAAATTTATCGCACCATTCACAAGCAGGTGCTAACAGCCGACATCACCAGTTTTCCTGCGACAGCACCCGCAAAAAACATCGCCACAAATGATACCGGCAACTAACGCTAATGATATGCAGAGTAGGCGTTCCCGTGCAAAAATCCGCAAAAACACCACTTCGCAAAATTCTCATCGACCAGCCAGATCGGCGATAAGATTCAAAAACATGCGATAAGGCGCGTTAGCAGCAGGGATTTAACACCTGCTCTTACCTGGTGTTAAGTCGGATGACAACCTGCACCATGAAAGGGAGCCCAGCCCAGAGCCACACCTGAAGAACAACAGATGCCATGGAGCTACTGATCATGCAGCTCGAAGCCTCAAGAGGGCCACAACACCCACCGCCACCACACCCAGGCCCGCTACCCCCCCAGGAACCCCCCCCCGGACTACCACACTGGCAGTGGGGTATGTGACGTGCTAGGCCCCTTTGATTGGCAGGGTCACATGTCCTGTGACACCTGTGCTGGATGGGTGTGGTGTGGGTCCGAACGAGCCCTCAGGGAGTGGCCGTGGCATGCTGACGACTAGACCAGTGATCAGCAGATCACAACAGGGACGACCTGGGACATTTAACGTTGTCGTCCCCTCCTGTAAGCGTAAGCGGAGTGGACTGTCCTGGCGTATGGCAGGCCAGCGTAGGGGTGGGAACAATGAACCTGGGGCTCTGGGCGTGCTCCAGTTCTGGGCTGGACATGGAAGCAACTGATGCGTGTGTCCCTGTTGTAGTGACTACGCCACCCAGACCGCTATCGGCACTGTTGCACCCTGTCACACAAGTTCCACGACATGAGCAACATGGACGTCAGGGGGAATCTCTCACCCTACATTCAACCATACTCACATACGTGAATGATCAAAGGCATGACACATCTGTGCGATTCTGAATGTTAAATTCACATCCAGTGGAGTGTCGCAGCTGGAGCAGTACAGTGCCATGCAAACCCCACTTCACATTATTGGCCCATGGAGGGCCAGCCAGAGTCCTTCAGGGAATGACAAGTACATCGGAAGGGGAAGAGTTCAGTCCGCAGTCTGATCGCTGTGTCATTGGTAACCAAACAGGAGATGGCAGTCCATGTCGAGGTCCAAGGTGAGTGTCGTAGAGTGTATCGGGGGACAGTGGAAGGTGATGATGCAAAGGGCAGGACCAGGCAGAAACCCGCCATTTCGCGGAGATGAATGCTACTGCCTCCTCCTTACCAGTAAGGTTGGTTCACCCGCATCTTCGTCCTCTGACGGCACATGTGCCTCACACGTGGGTGGTGGTGGATTGCCTGCCGCACTGTGAGGCACTGAGACATCGGGGGCGAAGATGTGGATGTAGAAGCTGCAGCAGCACTCATCCGAGCAAGGCCTTGAGGCAGCAATGCCATGACGATGTGCTGCAGGGCATTGAAGGCCCCAGCCACATCCCACTGGTGTGCTGCCATGGCAGCCATCCTGTCCGCCGCCATCCGCACCATGGTCTCCATGAGCCCCCGCATCTGTCCCAACTCCCGGCTTACTTCGCTGGAGCCACTCTGACTGGACAGTTGTTCTTGTCTCAGTATCATGACTCCAGCGATGTCAGCCATGGATCGCTGGAGAGCATGGAGCGGACTGTGGGTGTCCGTTAGGGACTGAAAGTGGTCCCTGATGGGACTCAGACATTCATGTATGGCATCAAGTTTGGCTGCCATGAGGTCGAACCCCACCCGCACCTGATCAGCCACCTTCTCCTGGCACTCCAACACACGGTGTTGGAAGGCCGTGTTGTTCGTGGGGGTCCTGGGAGTCAGCCGTGGTGGTAGGTGCTTCCTGCTGTGTGGTCTGTGCGGGGGTGGGGTTCCCTCGATGCAGCTGGGCTGGCCTGCTCCTGGGCGTGGGTAACCCTGGGCGAAGTGCTACGCTACGCTCGCGTAGTTTGCGAAGTTTGCGCTACTTCGCACAACGCGAATTGCACGTAGCACAGTGCAAACACGCGTAGCGTAGCGTAGCGTAGTGCCGCGGTCATTTTTTGCTTGCTCGCGGTCCTCAACGTCAAGTTGGCGACCGCGAGCAAGCAAAATGACATCCCGGCGAGACTTTTTCTCGTTCGCGATCAGCAACATCAAGTTGCCGATCGCGAGCGTGGAAAATAAACCTCCCGGCGAGATTCTCCAACGCGGGGAGGTCAGGTTTCTCATTGCGAGTGGTCGCGTATGCTCGCGACCGCTCGCGATGAGAAACTACCAGTCCGCGTTGAGAAAGCTGCCGCTCGAGTAAAAATCTACTCGAGCGGCAGTAAAGACAGCTCGCACTGTGCAAGTTGCCGTTTTAAATGATTGCACAGTGCGGACAAGCATCCGGCACTGTGCAATCATTGCGAACAGTGCGCTACGCAGTTCGCGTAGTGCTACGCGAAGCTCGCGTAGTGCGAACTGCACTTTGCGTAGCTTCGCGAAGCATTACTTCGCGAACTACGCCCAGCCTTAGGCGTGGGGTCCTGAGGGTGTCCATGAGCTGTTGGAAGGCGTCGGGGTCGATGGTGGTGTTGTCCTCTTCATCATCAGTCAATCAATCAATCAGGGGTTTGTTAAAGCGCAACTACTCACCCGTAAGGGTCTCAAGGCGCTAGGGGGGGGCGGGGGTGCAGGTTCCATCCATCAAGGAGGGGGTCTGTCGAAGATCCAGGTTTTGAGGTTTCTTGCGAAGATGGGGAGCGATGTTGTCTGTCTGAGGTGGAGTGGAAGGGCGTTCCATGCTTTGGCCGCGAGGAAGGAGAAGGAGCGGCCTCCCGATCTGGTCTTTCTGGTGCGGGGGTCCACGGCGTAGGAGAGCTGGGCTGATCGTAGGGTCCTTTGGGGTGCGTGGAATTTGAGTCGGCTTTTCAGGTATGCTGGTCCGGTGCCGTGGAGGGCCTTGTGTGCGTGGGTGAGCATCTTGAAGGTGATTCTCACCTCAACAGGGAGCCAGTGGAGTGTGCGCAGGTGCTGGGAGATGTGGCAGTGTTTTGGCAGGTTGAGGACCAGTCTTGCGGCGGCGTTCTGGATGTTCTGTAGCTTGCGGTGAGGTTTTTGTTTATTCCGGCGTAGAGTGCGTTGCCGTAGTCGAGTCTGCTGGTGACCAGGGCGTGAGTGACGGTCTTTCGGTGTTCGAGGGGGATCCATTTGAAGGTCTTACGAAGGAGGCGGAGGGTGTGGAAGCAGGAAGACGAGACAGAGTTGATCTGGCGGTCCATTTTGAGCTCGGAGTCCAGGATGATTCGCAGGTTGCGTGCGTGGTCCGTGGGGGTTGGCGGGTTTCCGAGGGCGGGGGTCCACAGGTGTCGCTCCAGGCATCGGGGTTTGGGCCCATGATGAGTACTTCTGTTTTGTTGGTGTTTAGTTGTAGGCAGCTGTTTTTCATCCATTTGGCGACGGCTTGCATGCCTTCTCGAAAGTTGCGTCTGGCGGTGTTGGGCTCGTTGGATAGGGAGAGGATGAGCTGGGTGTCGTCTGCGTATGACACGATGTTGAGTCCGTAGGTTCTGACGATGGGGGCGAGTGGAGCCATGTAGACGTTGAAGATCGTCGGGCTGAGGGAGGAGCCCTGGGGGACTCCGCAGGTGGTAGGTGTGGGGTCCGAGAGGAAAGGGGGAGTCTGACCCGCTGCGTCCTGCCGGAGAGGAAGGAGCGGATCCAGTCGAGGGCCTTGTCCTGGATTCCTGCGTCGTAGAGTCTGCGTATTAGGGTGCGGTGGGAGACTGTGTCGAACGCCGCTGATAGGTCGAGGAGGATGAGGGCTACTGTTTCTCCTTTGTCCAGTAGGGTGCGGATGTCGTCTGTTGCGGCGAGGAGGGCGGTTTCCGTACTGTGGTTTTTTCTGAAGCCGGATTGGGAGGAGTCGAGGATGTTGTGTTCTTCAATGAATGTGGCGAGTTGGATGTTGATGGCTTTCTCTGTGACTTTCGCTGGGAACGGGAGCAGGGAGATGGGTCTGTAGTTTTTGAGGTCGGTGGGGTCCACTGAGGGTTTCTTTAGGAGGGGGTTGACCTCGGCGTGTTTCCAGTCGTCGGGGAACGAGGCGGTCGCCAGGGAGCGGTTGATGGTGTGGCGGAGCATGGGTGCGATGGTGTCAGCGGCTCTGTTGAAGATGTGGTGGGGGCAGGGGTCCGCGGAGGCCCCTGAGTGGATTGACTTCATTGTCTTCAGTGTGTCTTCGGTTGTGAGGGCTGTCCAGTCGTCAATCGCTGGTTTCCGGGTGTCTGGGGTGGTTGGTGAGGGTTCAGTGTGTTGGTTGTCTTCGTCAAAGTGAAGAGAGGTTGGGTCTGCTCTGCAGGAGGTGTTGGTTCTCCTTCTGCAATGTGAAGGGTAGATGCAGTTTAACATTGTGTTCACATGTATGTTGACGCATAGTACAAATTTACATACAGACTGCATGACAATGTACATTGTGACTGTTTGGGAGGAGCTGCCTATTTGATGCGGGACAGTGGAGATTTCGACAACATCACGGATGTGTGTTTGTACTTGTACATGTTCAGCCCACATTTCCCTGCTATGCCAAATGTGATTGGCCAGTTTCTACACACAAGCGGAACCACTTGGGTCCTCTGTTCTGTTGTGAACGTGTTGCAGTCCATACCACATTGTTGTCAATGTAGATGTGCTCTGAATATTATGTGTGTGTACTGCATTTTGGGAGAGTCGCCCCTGCAGCTCTGATGTGGCTGGCCCTTATCCCTTTCAGGCGGTGTGCCTTGAATTCTGTGCTTCTACAGTGCTGAGATGTTGCATACTTGGGTAAATTGGGTTCTTGGTGGGAGTTGGGACTGTGGTGCATGGTTTGTCCGCAGGTGTGTTGTTGAGGTCAGGGGTTGTTTGTGCAGGTGGATGTGTCAGAGTGTGACCTGCTCCTTTACGGATGTGGTCCACACTCAGCCACCTCAGTGTCGTGGCGTGCAACATGTCATGGTATATTGACTGCAGCCATGCTATTCGTCATGCAGTGTCACTTGCATTGTCAGTGTGGCTCACTCACACGCCGCTTTGCTGGGTTCGGCACATGTGCATGGGTTTGTTGTGAGATTAGTGATGTGTGGGGAGCGCCCCCTCTGTGCACATTGTGGACGGGGGCCCACTTGCTGTTTCTATGTGTGCTGCAGTATGCCAAGGAGATCAGAGGCATGACCCTGAGTCATTGTGGGTGTGCAGTGTGCTATTCTTGATTGTGCATGTGTGCCATTGTGCCCATCTCCCCCCGTCTCCCCAGTCCCTGGTGGTTACTCACACAGTTGTTTCTGTGTCCTGTCATGTTGAGCAGTGTCCGGTCACCTAACTCCTGCCACCGTCTCCCCACTGATGACTGTGGACACCATTTCCTCCATGTCATCCAGCTCTACCTGTGGCGCTGGACTCCCACCTCCAGTCTGCATTGCTGCCTTCTGGTTGTTGGCGAGTTTCTGCTTGGTTTTGCGCTTGACATCATTCCAGCGCCTGTTGACCTCTTCCATTGTCCTCCTCAGCACTCCGACTGCATTCACCTTGTCCAGGATGGACTGCCATGTTGCATTTTTGGTTGCCAATGATACAGTGGAAGTGACGAACAGGTGTTGATGGTGTTCTACCATCTCCGTGATCAGGATCCTGTTTTCCTGCGGGCTCAACTTCGTCTTCCTCTTCTTCTTGTCCTTGCCCTTCCCTGTCCCCGGGGTCCCAGGCTGGACCTCCGTGGGGCTTGTGGGGTTCTGGCCGTCCTCTGTACCTGCTCCGGCTGCCTCCATTGTGGTTCGCTGTGGTTCGGTTTTTGTTGGTGGTTTTTTTTCTGCTTTTATGGTGCTTTTTCCCGCCTGACGTGTGTGATTTGCAGGCCTGGCTTTTCGCTGATTGTCTTTTCGCAATTGGGCCCATCGCAACTTTTTTCACGTTCGGCTTTGGATTTTTATCGCCGTCCCGGTGAGTTACTCTCGGTCATTTTCCGCGTTGTCGCGAAACTATCGCATGTTACCGCCGTGTTGGGAATAGGACGTTGACACAGTGTTATTTTTCCACGATAGACTGCGATGTGAGAAGTTGCGTTAAGCGAATTTGGCGATAGTTAACACACGTTCTTGAGAATATCCCCCAATGTGTATGAAGGTTTTTCCACAGGATTGCAGGTGTTCTGGATATGATTCCAATGTTTCCAACTCAGACATTGTCCCCAGTCCTTTGCGTGTTAGGCATGATGGCATTGTGCATCTGCTAAGGTGGCACACTAGATGACAAATAAGTACAAATCAGTGGGGTTGGCTCCCACATCAGGGCAGATGGGAAACATCAAGGCAAAGTGTTTGTTGTCCACGTCAGGTTGTGAACATGTACAAATATTTCAAATCCTCACTCCACAGTGCTCCTAGCACAAAAGTTGATTTTGGGATGCACTTTACTACAATGTGAGAAGTGAAATGTGCAATTTCACTAAACCCAAGGCATATAATACCAATTTTATAAGGGTCCTCGTTCTAAGTACCTTACCCCGCATCACTGGGACACCTAGGTGAGTCCCTGAGGGTACTGAATATGTCAAAATATTGTAGTTTACAAGCTTATTTTAAGTGCCCCAAACACCAAAGTGGAATTTGGGCACAATTTACATTTTAAAAGCAGTCCTGCAACACAGGGCTGCTTTTAAACTGACCTCAGGTCTCAGCAGTGCACACATGCAAGTGCAGAAAGGGCTGCTGGCCTCTAAACTACCATGCCCGATTATATACTAGGGACTTAAAGGTATTTTTGATCCCCTTGCCCTCGTATGTACTAGGTCCTTATAGGGGAGGTAATGCGAATCATAGTGGTACCCTAACCCATAATGTACACTAGTGTATGTAGGAGTTTTCACTGTATTCTAGGTGTGTTTTCAGCATAGCACTGGCCCTGGGCCTGTTAAAGCAGGGCCTAGGGACAGTCAGAGTCAGTTACCACCAGTACCAGTCAGCAAAAAAAGTGGGTGCCCAGGACACAAGGATGACTTTGCAACACAGATACTTTGACACGTGGGCAAATATCAGATGCATGCACACTGTGAACATTTTTGTCTTGATATGCACGCAGTGGTTGGTGGAGGTTTTGCCAAACTCTGCACTCCAAGGGGAGTGTGGAGTGGTAAAAACTCAGAGAAACTCTGCCAGCTGAGTTTACCACCAAACCCCTACAGCTAGAATTTTGTTGAATCGATGTACATGTTGATATGTAATTTGCATTCTGGCATTGTGGCTGCAACATAATATCATCCTGTTAGCAAAGAACAAGTTTTGCTTCATTTATTCGAAGCACAGTCCTAATTTGTCTTTGCAGAAAAACATCTGTAAAAAGCTCAGTAAAATCCATTTTCATTTACCACAGGCAGCAGCGATATGAGATGGTGGCCTGCTTTTTAGGTCCCATCCACCCAGCAGTGCAAGCCATCTGGTTTCGAAAGATCTAATGTGGTCTTACCAAGAACTTAGATTAAGCTTTTAGACTGCCCATTCCTTACAATTGGTTGGCTTTATTGTCACTTTCATTTGTTTGCTTCTTATTCATAGGTTTGCCTTCCTCTTCATGTGTTTGTAACTCAGCTAGAACATATCCTTTTTACTATCCTTTTAAATGGATTATTTTGTATCCTTCCAATGCTTTACTTTCAAGGAACTACTTTTTACTTTTTGGTTCACCACTCTATGAGAGTGCAACTGTTTTCCAGCTCTTTCCCCTCCCCTCGCTGTTTTACTTTCTTCCTAAAGTGCTTCCTCCCCCCAACCTGGTGTTGCTCTTTCCCTCATGTGCGGCTTGCACTCTCTGGTGTGTGCTTCTCCCCTCATAAATTCCTCCGCCCTGGGCTCCAAGTTGTTCTTTCCAGCGTGTTTCTCCCCCTGCGCCCCTTATTGTTGCTCTATCCTTTGTGTGCTGCTTTTCACTCTTTGCCACAAGATACCACCACCCCCCTCAGTTGCCCACCACGCATCAGCAAATAGCATTGGCCAAAAGGTGAGCTTCATTGGCTTGGCCAATGCTTGCTTGCAACTTGTGATCGACCTTTAAATGCTCAAAGAACAGGATTAAACTCCACCTCAACATTGAAATGCCACAGTTTGTTACTTAAAATAGGCATTTCAAGAGAAGCATGTTTTTTAATGGATTCGAATGCTTTTTCAGAAATATGTTAAATTCGAATTTTAAAGAGACTACCCAGTAATGGGAAAAAAACAATTTTCTTCATCCAGTACGGCATCACCAACAATCACAACAATCAAGCACTCTAGAATGCGGCTGTTTTGAGGACGTCTCCTGAGGCTTTACCATCTATGATGAAACACTTCAATGATGGCTGCTTTAAAACGTTTCGCGGTAATCGTTTCACTACACTCTCGTTCTCTTGGCTATTCAACATTTCGCGGAAAGCCTGGATGCGCGTTAGAAAAGCCAATATGGAGAAAACGTATATCTTTCAATGTTCAGTCTTGGACATCAACCGCTTAGCTCGGAATTAGTCCTTTTATAGTATCTTTTTTTTTTTTTTGGTACAATACATGGTGTCAATGTAACAATATTATTAAGTCCTCTCTCTACACAGAGGCGCAAATAGAGCCACATTTCAGGGGGGCTACTAAAAATTTCGGGGGGGGGGGGGCTAATTCTTCCAGCAATAGGCAGAGTGGAGATGCAGGGGCTCTCAGAAGGGGTGAAAAAAACAACAAAGCCTTGTTAACAAGTAAATGGTCTTTTAAAGACCTGTGAAGTACTCGGGTGCGGCTGAGATAAGACGGACGCCAGACCAGCCAGCCTACAGCAGCTCAAAAACTGAGGGGTGGAAGGGGGGAGGGGGGGGGGAGTTGAAGCCCTTTGAGCCCTATGGGCGTTGTGCGCCTGCTGCTACCCCGTCAACTATGTCTCCCGAAAGAGCTCCTTCTTCCTTGCTGTTCTAATGCCGGACTGCACCATCACGTTACCTAGCCCTGAATGGGCAGAGTCTGAAAAGGGTAGAAAGAGCAAACGGAACAAAAAGAGCACGGCGGAGCAGAAATGTACCGGAAGCTGAACTGGAATAGAAGGGGGGGGGGGCAAGTATGGACACCAGAGGGTAGATGCCGAGGACAGAGGATAGTTTGGTACTGTGGTGGAGTCGGGAGGAAGTTAAACTGCTTACATAAGGGGAAGACTGAAAACCATGCAAATGTAAGAAGGAACAACAGCGATCGCACCTATGAAGAAAGAGTGAACATCGAAAATATCCTCTTCTTTATGCTTCGGCTTGGAGAGCAATATTTGAGAGAACTTGTATTGTGTATGATTGAGGATGGTTATCCCTAAGATTTGAAGTCAGTTACCATGTAATAGAGAAGTCAAATGCGAGTAAAATTGTTCTAGCCTTTGTGTTTTTTGTTTGCAAATCTAATTACGTTAAAGTGGACTTGACAGTTTCAGTTCTCCTCCTGTCAAATGAACAATATATATCCGTGAACTGACCCCATACCAGCAGTGGCTTTCAGCTTGCATTTTAGCTGCAGAACTAAAAGTGTTGAGGCTATAGCTGTTTTAGCTCGTAGTTTCACTATTCTCATTATGAGGGCTGACTTGCATTTCCCAGCATGCTTAGTACGGTTGGCAAATGGCAATACAAACAGGCGGTAATATTTGAAGAATATACAATGGCTGATTTGCAGGTCAAAGCTTTATTAAAGAAATGTCGTCACAGGTCAATTCGAGGGTGGGTGGAAGAAACTCTCCAATAACGGACTGCAATTGATGTCTGCTGTTCTGCTCACAGAGCATCACATCACCGAACAGTATGATTTCGAAATGGAAAGTATGTCAAGCGACCACATGGACATGACCCCCACCCCCTTTCAACAACAGGAAAAATGGAATGCAAAGAGGTAAATAAGTTACAAAATATACCAAAAAGAATTTTGGGGCACATGCATCAAGCTGATTACCGGTTGCAAACGAGCCGATTCGCAGAATCGGCCCTTTTGCGACCGGTAATTAGCCTTTTGGGATGCATCAAGACCAAAGCCATTTGCAAAATAGGTAATCACAAAATTTGCCATTACCTATTTTGCGAATGCAGTTAGGGAATCGCAATTTGCGATTCCCTAAATGCAATGCAAGAAGCATTCTCAGAATGCGACTTTGCATTAAGGAATCGCAAATTACCATCAACTTCAAGTTGATGGTAATCTGCAATTCCTTAGAAAAATGCACAAAATTGCATTTTTCTAAGTACCATGTGGCGCACACACATGCCCATAGGGCATGTGTGTGTGCCACATGTGCACACATGCCAACTTTGGGGGTGCATCAGGGTGGCCTTTTGGCCCCCTGGCACCCTTGAAATTGCATTCGCAATTTGCGATTACCTATTTGGTAATCGCAAATTGCAAATGGTTTCCCATTTATTCCTATCGGCCTCTATGCCCATAGGAATGAATGGGAAAGCATTCCATAATAGCGAATCGCAATTTGCGATTCGCTATTAGGTAATGTGTAGGAATCGCTATTTTTTAAGCAAAACCTACATGCATAGGCAATTGCGATTCCTTAATAGCGATTCCTTAATAATCGCTATTATGGAATCGCAATTGCTTAGCTTGATGCATGTGCCCCAATGTTTATAAAATGACATATTAAGCACAACGTTTACAAAACAATAGCACCACGAAGAAACACTGTATAATGCAAAATATACTTAAAAAAACGTTGTACTGTAAATAGACATCATATCATTATGCAATCTTAAAACTGAGGAGGAAATACCCTTTTTCTCTTAGGCTGATTTACATGAAGACTATGACAAGAAACCAAATTGCCACAATTCCGATTAATTCTCCTAGGTTGAACTACATAAGAACCTCCTTGTGAAAAAGGAATAAAATAATCCTGGTTAGACAAAGTTTTTTCACTTTTTCCATGTATATTCAAACTTGTTTTAACAGACTTCTCACTCACTTTCATAATCCTTTCACAATTCTGCCATTGACCATTTGACAGCTTGACAGCACTAGCATTATCACTTACTTCTTAGACCATAAGAGGAACACTGAATATCACATCCCCCTTCTTTACATAACGTTTTGGTACTTGCACACAAACCCAATCTCCCTTACAGATATCCAACTTTTTAGTACGCTTGATGGAATCAAACCTCAACTTAGTACATAACTGGTGTACCTGAATTTGACTGTGTGAAAGAGCAACACTAACATTTCTCTGAAACACATCGACCACAACTGCTCCTGATCTGCACAACAATTGCTGGACTCAAAACATCAAATGGCCTTCTCCCCCTCACTGCACAAAAGGGAGTTACTCCTGCAATATTATTGGGAGTGTTGAGATGTGCCCACAACATTGTTCTAACTGCATCTTCAACATTACTACCCTCTATTCCAGCTCCTCTCTCAAACTCAGCAACTATTCTATACGTTCTTTCCACCAAACCATTGATTTTAGGGTGTTATAAACGGCATCGTTTATGCTTGATATCTGTGCCATATAAAAATTACTTCATTTCTTTTTAAACAAATTGTACCCCATTGTCAGTAATTAACTGTGAAGGGAAACCTTTCTTTGCAAAAATGTCAGTCAAAAAGCAAACACACATTAAGTGTAAAGTTCACGTACTAATCTGACTTCAAGTTACTTGCAGGTATAATCAACTAACAGATTGGTGTATTTCTGTTGAATGGGTAAATATTGGAATTGACCTATGAAATCAATGGCAACTTTTTCTCATATCTGATTGAGAAATTCTACTTCTGTTAATGCTGGTACCCTGGTTTTCAAACCTTTTGTCATTCTGCATACATTTGGTACACTTAGATATCCAATCTTCCACATCCATGTCCATACTAGACCTCTAATATTGTTGTCTCACATTCTTCTTATTGGATGTCATGCCCAAAGACCAAGATGACTGAGCTAACAGTTTACTTTTGACCCGTGAAGGTAGTACCAACAACTCTCCATGGAACATAATCCCCTCTTCAACAGGCAACTCTGATTGAATCCTACTAAATGTCCGTAAAAATCTATAGATTTATTAATAATCACATCCTCCTGCAAAGCCTTTCTCCATTCTTGTTTACTCACACAATCCATATTGGACCAACCAATACTAGCAACCAAACAATCCACATCTTCACCATTTTCACTTTCATTCTCAGGAAACACATTCAGGGGTAGAGATGACAAAAACTCAGCCTTTTTGTTCATGCTATTCAGAATATGAACAACATAAAAATGGTCTTATAACAGCTTTGAATTTAGTCTCACCAACCTGGCAGTAGCTTTGCTAGTATTTACATTAGTACCATTCAACAAAGGAACTAACAGTTTATGATCCCTTTTTATAGTAAATTTAGTCCCCGAAACATAAGGTTTACATTTCTCAACAGCCCATGTACAAGCCATTATCACATGTTCTATTACAGAATACGGTTGAGTAGTCGCGCTTTAGAAGCCACTTCATTGATTGATTGATTGAATATGATCTTTCTTGTGGTTTCAGTGTATGTGATGCAAATTAAATGATATTCTCATGATTATTCAAATTCGGAGTCAAAACGGGCCCAATTCCAATGTTGCAGACATCAACCGTGATATAGAGTTTACTCCCTGGAGAACATAGACTAAGTAATGGTGCAGATGTCAACTTTTTTTTGATGGTCTCAAAAACTCTGATGCTCTTTGCCCCTCAAAAACATACGGCCTCATTACGATGGCGGTGGGACCGCCACCAACAGCATGTTGGTGACAGTCCCACTGCCTGCAGCCCTTCAGTCCGACTGCCGCATTACATCCACTCCAAGATGTGAGTAAATCATCAATTTCAGGAAGTAGATGACCATCCACCCACACAGCTTTATTTAAACTCTGAAGTTTTGTGCACATTCTCACTTCATTGTTCTTTTTAATCGTACTACAATAGGCAATAACGGCAAGCTAGAATCAGTAGGTTCAATCACACCACATTTACACAAATCCTTAAGGACAGTACTCAACTTATCCCTCATACTGAAAGGTACACACCACAGTTTTTTTTTTTTTTTAGTAAGCTCTCTTTCTAAACTTTAATAGTGTGTTCATATCCTGTGTGCCTACTAAGGTCATCCCTGAAAACGTCTTTGCATGAATCTAATATTACTCTTTAATTAGTACTTTCAGTATTCATGTGATCAACAATGGTGACAGCCATATCTGTAACACTTAGAATTTGAGGATTTGATCCTGGTTTCGAAATACTTCCTTGACAATCTTTATGATGCCATCCTAAAATATCAGGGTCCTTGACTGGCACGTAAACTTTATCTTCAACTATTTGTTCTTTGAATTGTATACTGGTTTCAAACTTCCCTTATAGTTCTATCTTAACTCCATTGTACCCACCCGGATTTATATCAGTCAGCAAAAGATTATGGGAAAAACCTTGCTTGGAAAATGTATCTTTGAAAATAATGGCGACTTTAGAATCTGGATCAGATAAAAGAGGTGTTGGGAAGGAAAAGTCCTCTGCATGGTAAGGGACGACAACCCCTGCCCTGAAGGGGCTGACTGTTCCTGTAGCGTGTGTAGCCAACAGCGGCAGAAGGAGGCTGACTTCGGCGGCCTCTCATTTCTATGAAAACGAATATTGGAGGATTGATTTAACCCAGTGGTGAAGCTGACTAATGCAGCTCACTTTTTCATCTCCAAAAGATGAATCATTGCTTTTTTGGACTGTAGTGACATGGTGAGATGCATTTAAAAGTGCTCTTAACTGTATCTATAATTTGGCAGTGTGCTTCTGCTACACAAGCTACAGGAACTGCCAGCCCCTTCTTCCCCTCACAGGGTGCCCGGCTGGGCCCCATATGAGAAATCACCTTTATTTTCCCTCACGTGATTGGTGTGTACAATACCATTCTGACAGTTCATTCCATATTTTACTTAAGGTGTCCCTCATTGTTAGGTCCTGACAAGACCCCTTATTGGATGTGTGGTCAAAACACCATGGACACACATTCAAACGAACCATTTTCTTAGCCCTCACTAAAGTTCTAGAAGGCTATGAACCATAATTATGTATTGCATAGTGGTCATTTTTGTTGATTCTGAAACCTCAATGTATGTCACAATTTGTCACTCTGGGTGTATAGGTTCTAAGCTCACTTGGGACACTGAACACTTTTTCAGCTGTATTGTAATATAAATATACTATTTGCACTAACCATAATTGGCCCCTACATCGTGATCTGTGTAATTGGTCTTCTCTTTCAGCATTCGTATACCAATAGTAACTGCCATTGTGCACAGTTAGTATTAAGTATCCTGTGCATTGTCCACATGAACCGTTGTCTCTCTGCTACATAATATTTTACCTGGTTCCTTGTGAGTAGGGTTGCCCTTGTTCCTTGCATACGAAGCTTGAATGTGTGGCACTTGTAGCCTTTCTTTGTCATACATCTATGAGATTGTGTGAAAGTCATCCTTTTGTCCCTGATCACCACCATTATGTGATTGATACTGGTAGTAACTGACTCTGTTTGTGCTCTGGGCTCTGCTTACCAGACCCGGGGCCAGTGCTCTGCTTTAAAGGTATGTGGTGGTTAGGTAGGATTACAATGACAGATACCTGTAAGTCCCTAGCATATAATAAGGCAAGGGGGATTCAAACTACCTGTAAGTCCCTCATACATAACAGGGCAGGGAGGTTTAGATGCCCAGTAGATTTCTTGTACTAGAGTGTGCACTGCGGTGTTGCCTGCTGTCATTTTAAAGGCAGCCCTGCTTTGCAGACTGCCTTTCAAATTAAATTATATGCAAATTCGCTTTGGAATTAAAGGTACTTCCAAAGTAGTAATCTACCTTAATGTTACATATAAGACACCCCTAAGGTCTCCCCCTAGGTGCCCAAGGGTAGGGTGCCATGTAACTATAAGCAGAGACCTTATAAAAGATGTTTTATATGCCCTGCTGGGGGAAAAACCGGCAATTTCGTTTTTCCCCATTGTAGATAATTTGCTCCATAGGCTAACATTGGAATATTTTATTTATTTATAAATATTGACAGGAGCGAGCTGAAAATATCATTCACAAACTTAAAATGATAGTTATGATAAATCCAACAGCTTGTCACTGTTAGATTTCTAATAACTATCACACAACTAAGTTATTAAACTTTTTCTTTTGCAAGCCAAAATCCAGCTGTCCCCTAGCCCTTCTCTGATTGGCTAGCCTCTGCCAGGCTGAGCCAAGCTGTCTTAATGAGGTGTGAAGTGACCTGCTAGAGAGACAAAGGATTTCCTGTTGGTGGAGAACTGCAGCTGCAGAAGCAGGATGATGGAGGGGTAGCCAAACTAGTCTCCAAATTGAGAATGAGACTTTAGGACAGCACAGGCTCCCCCCCCACCCTGCACCACCAGCCACACATGAGCCCCTGAAATTAAATTAGTGAAAGGGCCGGAAGGGGAGAGTTAGGGAATCTTAGCCACACCAGAGGGTTGGCTTAACCTGATCTAACCTCCAAAGAGAGAATTTCTCCATTTTGGATTTTAAGAAAATTGTGCTTTCTAGGGCAAAAATATGCCACACTTTGGAGGAAGTGATCATACATGTGGGTGACACCCTGCATCCCATTGCACAGAGGTACCCCCCTGCTTGACACTAAAGGACACTACATAAATATGGAAGAGCTGCATGGCAACTCAGATCTGCTTCCTGAACTACAAGGAGAAGAAGGACTGCCCTGCTGAAAACCTGATCTGCACCCCCAAGGTCTGCACTCTGAAGTACTGAACCTGCTGCATTCTGGGACTACAGCCCTAAGTACTTTGCTTCAAGAAGGATTAAAGAGTAGACTCCCTGCAAGCTACAGGTTAACTGAGCCCACCCACATCTTCTCCACCAAGAAGTCCCCATCCTGGAGTGCATCCAGTGGACTTTTATGGATTTGGCAAGGTGCAGTGTGGGAATTGTAGTCTCAGCATCCCAATGAACATTTCAGAGATTCTAGACCCCTGGCTTGGTGTTGTAGACACTTTGAACCCTCAAGGAGACCTTCTGGAAGAAGATCCAGAAGTTTAGTGAAGTTTGGGAACTTTTTGGTAAAAAGCTCCATAAGGTGACCAACTCAACATCTACAGTCAAGCCATTGATCTTAAACCGTGACCCGGCCTGGATCTCAGGTTTGTCCTGCTGAAAGCTGCAGAGCTCCAGACTTCCAGGATTTCACTGAGGCCTCACAGAAAACCAAGCTGATGATATTGACGCAAATCCAGCCTGAAGAAGAGCCTTGTTCAACGTCAAGAGAAAAGCCTCCAGAAAAACAACTGAGTGCAAAGCTAAAATTTTGACCCAGGTCTCCTGCTGAGTGTATCCGACCAGGGCTCCATTGTGGTTGGCCTCAAACTATGACTTTGTCTTGGTCAAGCGCTGTAGGAGAGTAGGATCTGCTTCACATGGGTACCCCCACTTTTTGCTGATGCTTCACTGTTTTTCGACCTTAGTCTGGCTGGGGCCCTGATAATCAGAACCCCAGCCTAGCTGCTTCCTCTTTAAAATGGTTTCCATGTGCCTTAGGCACATCTCTGATTGGAATCTGGAGTGCCCTTATAAGTCCCTAGTATATGAAATGAAATTTGTACTTGTAAAGCGCACTTATACCCCCAAAGGGGTGTCCCGGCGCTGTACACATACCGCTGTGGAACCCTTCCTGGCTTTTCCCTGTGAAATGTCCACTCCTGGGCACCCCCAAGGTGAAGCCAGGCATCCCAGCGCTGTTGGGGCCGTTGTGGAGATTAAGCAAGCTATTGCCCAGAGTTGCAGAGTGGGACCCATGATTAGAATAGGCACCGAGGCGAGAATTATCAGGTCCGAGGAAATTGAGCCCAAGACCCGCCGAGGCGGGAATTGAACCCTGGTCCCGGGCCAGATCTCTGCATCAGGGTCTGCCGCTCTAACCATTGAGCCACACTTCTCCACATATATGGTATACTATGTACCCAGGGCATAGGTACCTCAGAGGCCTACCAGGGGCTGCAGCATGTATTGTGCCACCCCTGGAAGGCCATCCAAACTGACACCACAGGTCTGCTACTGCAGCCTGGGTAAGGTGGTGCATGCACCCCTTACTGTGATATAGGCTACCTATATCACTATATACATACACACATATAAACCTATAAGTCACTCCTATGGCAGGCCTTATCAATCCTGAAGGCAGAGTGCGTGGTTCCTATGTGAGAGGGTGCCCCTGCATGAGCTGGGCCCCTCTGCAGTGTTCGGAGACCCTTCTCTGATGCTGTTTGTAGTGCAGCCTGACCACATACTCTTAAGCGCATTATAACCTCGCGTTAAATGCTAACTTTGGGATGGCTGGACGGAAACATGTTGTGTTTGGTGTCAAACATCTTGGAATACTACCCTCCGCCAGTTCTGGTGGCGGGGGTAGCATTCCACCCTTCTAGAGGGAGAGACATGTACACACCGGTATACCCGGTACTGAATTTCCAGAGCCCTGGCATCACAAAATGGATGCCGCTGCCACAGACACGAGTCTGGCCTCCTGCTGCTGACCGAAACTCCAGCAGGGGAGGCCTGGACAATAGGTTTCCTGTCCCAGGGAGGTGTGACCACCTCCCCAGACAGGATAGTGTGTATTGGGGCTGGGCGGGAGCACTCTCGGGTGCTTTGAAATCCTGCACTGGGGGCACACTTGGTGTCCCTGTACATACCCCAGTTCAAACCGGCTCAGGGGCTTCCAGCCCCTGCTCTGGCGCGAAACTGGACAAAGGGAAAGGGGTGTAACCACCCCTCTGCCCTGGCCCTCCCATAGGTGGGGCCACAGAGTATGTCCAACCCCCTACCTTAGTATAAGTAGGGGAACCCAGTCCTTAGGACTTTAGATTTACCTGGACGAAACTCTGATACAGAATCCTGGACCTTCGACGCTCTACTTTAAGATTAGAGGACTGAAGAATCTCCCTTGGGGTCAAGGAGTGACTCCCCTGCTTGGCAGGCACCAAAGAAGCAATTGTCCGGTCTGCATCGCTGAAGCTCCCGTCGGACGCCGAAGTCTTTGCATCACCAGACATGGATTTCCAGACTTCCCCGAGGCTGCCCTGAGTTCCCAGCAAAGCTGAGGCCCGTAACTGGCGTGGGTAATGTGGAACCGTGACCCCTCGACACCGAACGCATTTGCAAGTGCATCCTCTTCTGGGTCTCCCATGAAGTCATGCTTTGGGCTCCGAGTAGCCCCAGCCTCTAGCACCAACTGCACCGAAGATCACTGGCTTCCACTCCACGAGTGTCCTGTGAGCCAGCTCCACGTGCATTGTCTCGAGGCTCCTTTGCGGTCGCTAGTCCGTTGGCTAGTAGGCCCTCCCGATGGCCAATATTTTTCTGCTTAGGCTCCCTAGTTGCTCTAGGTGTGCCCTGACTTATCCTTGCTGGGTGAGTCCTCCAGACCTTGCTGGTCTGCAACATCGTCCTTCTTCTATTTCCACGAGACTTGCCGTTGCCAAGGCTTGTTGGGTCCAATCTGGTCGCCGACACACCTGCAATCGACAGACTTTGTGGGACAGCTCGAATCCAGCTCCTGGTTGTCGTTGATGCCTCCTGGACCTCGTGGCTGAAGAGTCAAGACAACCGTCAACCTACCTGAAGCACTCAACATCGGTGGGCATCTGCTCATCGCCTTCCTGGTCACTGGCTAGTGACCCAGACTCTGTCCCCTCTGCTTTCAGGTTCTTCAGATCTTCGATCCACCTTTGGATCCACCCGAACACTTTCGACTTGGCCGCCAGCAGCACTTTGCAACAGATCGCCATTGAAAGCGACGACGAAACCCGACCCCGAAAGACACCTATGCACCCGGCTCCCCTGGGTGAGGTAACTCGAGTACTCCGGTGCTCCCGTGGGTATTGACACTAGAACAGCCTAGTTCTCAAAGGGTTTGCTCCAAGTCCTCCTCTAAGTGTCCCTTTTCTTTTAAATTCTAATCGCGACTTTCCCCATAGAAGTTAACGGTGGTTCGCGGTTGTGTTCATACACTGCACGCGTCCCCCGTGGGTCCCCTGTGTCACTGCCTTGGGTGGTTCCTTGTGGTCCAAGCACTTCTACAGGCTCTAGGCCTTGTGTCTAGCTCAGTCGTGGTTCTTATACCACTTTATTGGTATATGGTTTGGTACACCCCTGGGGCTCAAACGTGTATTTGTGCTATTACTGTAGATAACTAACTCGTAACGTATGTACTTCGAACTCTAGCCTCATAAAGAGACTAGAGGGGTGTGTTTAGTAATAAATACATATATTTTGAATATATACCTGGTGTGGTCCTCTTTCATTTGGTCACTCAAGAGATTATAGACTGGTAAAACAAACTGCTTTACATTCCTTCAAGACTTAGCCTGAAGGCTGCTCTCCATAGCTACCAATAGGATAGCTTTCAATAAAGGTTGTCTTTAACCTATCTCCAATAAGGGGTTGTTTGGACTGGTGCAAGGTGCCCACTATAATTAGTGGACAGCATATGCCAGGCCAACTTCTCACATTGGTGTGCAGTGTGTGGGATTCCAGCTTGCTATTGTTTTACCAGATAATCTCAATTGAATTGATCAACTGAAAACCACTAAGGGTACCTAAGGTACATATAAATCAAGCTTAGTAATACAGTAAGTTCTACTGAACTTAGAGTTGTGTGTTAAGGGACAGCACACCCTTTCTACAACTCAAGAGAGTTTAGTAGGCCACACTAGAGTAGGTAGTGCATACACCACACCTCACTAGTGATGTCTTCAAAGCCAGGACCCAGTGAGTCCTTGCCAGAAGCCAGTGGGCTTCTTCCCTCCAAGTATGATAAACTCCCATTCTTGGAATTGAGAGCATACTGCAATACTCGGAAGTAGAAGGCAGGCAAAAGTGCCAGCACCCAACACCTCAGGGAGGTGTTACTAGCTGATGATCTCAGCAGGCCCATAGGGTCTGAAGGGGTAGGCAAAGAGGGTGGGGCAGACAATGAGGAAGGGGCCAGGGGTGAAGAAACCCAGGCCCCCCCCTCTGAAACTGGCCAGGAAGGTGAAAATGACCTTGTCCTGGAAAACCCAATTCCTCCTGTGGAGGAGGAGGAGGAGGATCAGACGGACCTCCCCTTTGTCCCCCCAGGAAGAGTTCTGAGTGTGCCCAGAAGGTCTAGGTCTCCTTCTCATGAGTCTAACCACTCTGACACCTCAATATGGACCTCTGTCTCCTCTCATAGGAGGGAATCCTCTCATGAGAGGAGAAAGAGACTGATTCAATATGAGCAAGCTCAGCTTGAACTCAGGAAACAGCAATTGGCTATATACAGGGAGTCCCTAGATCTCTATAGAGAGAGACAAAAGTTGGGACTAGAGTCCCATGGTGGCAGCAGTTTCCCCAAAGATAGGGAAAGGTCTTATGACCATAGAAACCTGAGCAAGATTGTCCCTCCCTACCAGAGTGGGGATGATATCCACAAATGGATAACTGCTCTAGAGAGGGCCTGTAAAGTACAGAGGGTCCCTCAGGAGCAGTGGGCAGCAATCTTGTGGCTCTCCTTTGCAGACAAAGGTAGAGACAAGCTCCTCACTGTTAGAGAGGAGGATGCTGATAATGACAAAGTCTTGAAGAGTGCTCTAATTGATGGGTTTGGCCTAACCACTGAACAATACAGGTTAAAGTTTAGGGATACCCAAAAAGCACAGACTCAAGACTGGGTGGACTTTGTTGATTGTTCTGCCAAGGCTCTGGAAGGTTGGTTATTGGGCAGTAAGGTATGTGACTTCACAGGATTGTACAATCTGATAATGAGGGAGCAGATTCTTAATAACTGTCAAAATCAGCTGTTGCATCAGCACCTGGTAGACTCTGATCTGACCTCTCCCCAAGAATTGGGAAAGAAGGCAGACAAATGGGTCAGAACCAGGGTGAAGCAGAAGGTACAGAACCAAGGTGGTAACCCTAAGAAGCAAGATTCGAAAACCTCTGATAAGGGTGGGGAGAAGGGTAAAGATCAAAAGTCTTCACAAGGCCCCCAAAAATCTTCTTCAGGTGGGGATTCACAGTCTACCAAAGGGAAAGGCCAAAGAAAACCATGGTGCAAGGTCTGTAAGCAAAAGACCCACTGGACCAGTGATTGCACCAAGTCCAAAGACTCTACTCCAGCCCCCACCAATGCCCCTAAGGCACCTGCTCCCCCTAGTGCAGTTACAGTTGGTGGTGGGACTACACAAGCCAAGGGTTTAGTAGGGTTGACCCTGGGTAAAGAGATGAGCTCTGACCTAGTCAGAGAACTCACTCAGGCTGTCCTAGTCTGTGATGGAGGCATGGATATGACCTCCTCTGTGAGTCCCAGTAATCTGGGCAAGTACAGACAACAGCCTTTAATCAATGGAAGAGAGGCTTTGGCATTTAGGGACACAGGGGCAAGTGTCACCATGGTGACACAAGACCTTGTGAATCCTGGGCAGATAATACTTGGTGAAATGTACCAAGTGACCAATGCTAGCAACGTCAGAACAGACCATACTCTGGCAGTTGTTAACTTCTCCTGGGGAGGGGTAACTGGCCTTAAGAAGGTTGTGGTAAGTGCAGACCTACCAGTTGAATGCTTGCTTGGCAATGACTTAGAAACTTCAGCTTGGGCAGAAGTGGAGCTCAGGACCCATGCAGAAATGCTGGGGATCCCTGCAGATGTGTTCGCTGTGACCAGGTCACAAGCCAAAATGTCTAGCACTGAACAGGCCTTGGATTCTGGAATAATGGACCAAGTGCCCTCCAAGAAGAGGAGTAGTAGGGTAAAGGCAGTGCCTTCCCCTTGGCTCAGAAGGAAGATCAGTCCCTTGAGGGGGATGATCTCAGTCCTGAGGAAGGAACTGTCCCAGAGGAGCTTGAACCTGAACAGGTTGAGTTCTTGGGGACAGGGGGACTTTCCAGGGCAGATCTGAGCCAGGAGCAGCAGAGCTGCCCCTCTCTTGAACCCCTCAGACAGCAAGCTGCTGCTGAGGCTGCAGGGAAAGCTAGTGGTCCCCATACCGTGTATTGGGATGATGGACTCTTGTATTCAGAGTGTAGAGACCCCAAGCCTGGTGCTACCAGGAGGTTGGTTATACCTTTGAAGTTCAGGGGCTTCCTATTGACCCTAGCCCATGATATTCCCTTAGCAGGTCACCTGGGCCAGAACAAGACTTGGGACAGAATTGTCCCTCACTTTCACTGGCCCCACATGTCTGAAGACACCAAGGAGTTTTGTCGCTCCTGTGTAACCTGCCAGGCCAGTGGCAAGGCAGGTGGCACTACAAAGGCCCCCCGATACCACTACCTGTGGTGGGGGTTCCCTTTGAAAGGGTGGGGATTGACATTGTTGGTCCCATGGATCCCCAAACAGCATCTGGGCACAGGTTTATCCTGGTGGTAGTGGATCATGCCACCAGGTACCCAGAGGCTATTCCCCTTAGGACCACTACAGCACCTGTGGTGGCAAGGGCCCTCCTGGGAATTTTCTCAAGAGTGGGCTTCCCTAAGGAGGTGTATCAGACAGGGGTGCAAACTTTATGTCTGGATACTTAAAAGCAATGTGGAAGGAGTGTGGAGTGACTTACGAGTTCACCACACCCTATCACCCACAATGCAATGGTTTAGTTGAGAGATTCAACAAAACCTTGAAGGGCATGATTAAAGGGCTCCCAGAAAAGCTTAGGCAAAGATGGGACATACTCTTGCCCTGCCTTTTATTTGCGTACAGGGAGGTGCCTCAAAAGGGGGTTGGCTACAGCCCTTTTGAACTTTTGTTTGGTCACCCTGTCAGGGGTCCACTGTGCTTGGTGAAGGAAGGATGGGAGTTACCTCTCAAGCCCCCAAAGTAAGACATAGTGGAATACGTACTTGGTCTCCGCTCCCGGATGGCCGAGTATATGAAAAAGGCAACTAAAAACCTTGAGGCTAGCCAGGAAGTTCAAAAGGCCTGGCAGGACCAAAAGGCTGTACTGACTGTTTACCAGCCAGGACAGAAGGTGTGGGTGTTGGAGCCAGTGGCCCCAGCAGCTCTCCAAGACAAATGGAGTGGACCCCACACCATTGTTGAACAGAAGGGTGAGGTTACTAAGCCTGGGCATAGTTCGCGTAGTCGCGCTACGCGAAGCTACGCGAAGACGTCGGAGCGCTACGCGAGCTACGCGTAGCTTCGCGAGCGTGCGTAGCTGCTTGTCGCGCCCGTTCGCGATGCATTTTTCTTGCTCGGGAACGCGTTGTGGTTGTTCGGGACGCTGTTTGCGTGCTCGGGGACGCGAACTTACCCATGCGGTCGCCTATGGGCGCGGCCATTTTGTTTTTCACTTGTCCCGCCCGTTCGCGATCCCTTATTTCCTGTTCCGGGTCGCGTATAGCGTGCTCGCGATGCGCATTCCTTGTTCGGGAACGCGTTGTACGTGTTCGCGACGTTTTTGCATGCTCGGGGACAAATATCGCGCGAACTTACCCACGCGGTCGCGATGGGCGCGGCCATCTTGTTTTACCACTCTATGCTATGGTTCTGGGCCTGCTTTTCTATCCTCCCTCAATCTTTGCAATCCTTAGTTTTTTACACTGTTTTTCAATTTTTCTTTATTTCTTATCTATCTCACTCTCTGCTTAAGTCTATATTTTGCATTTGTTTCTACTTTTTACTGTGTTTTTTTTACTTTTCGACTGTTTTATATAACTTTCTTCTTTAAGCTCCTACTTCTTCCCCTAACTTTATTTTTCCCTTCTAACTTTTCTTTTTCACCTCCTCCCACCCCAGAACCATGGCGAAGGGTAGCAGCAGCGGCTCAAAGGGCAAGGCGCGTGCGCCCAATCGCCGCCTGCCTTGCGGCAGACTGCGCCCTGCAGGGGTGCAAGCCCGCCAGCTGTTTACTGAGGCGGAGGTGGCCACCCTTGTTTTTTTATTCAGCGCCACCTCCCCTTGACCTTGGCAGCAGGCGGCAGGCCAGGCTCCGGGTACCCGACCCAGGAGCGTCACCGCCGGTGGGCAAAGGTGCGTCGGGCAGTGTTTCGCTGCTCCGCGGTCCGGCACACCCATAACCAGCTGGCCCACCGGTGGTCAGACATCCTTGACCGGGAGCAGGACCTGTTGGACCTGCTAGGTGTCGAGGTCGTGGGGCTTGGTGAGTAGCCAATATATATATAGTAGTATAAGTATTGTGATTTGTGTATACATTTTTTACAAATAACAAGAATACTGCTGCTTACATTGCAGGTAAATTACGTTTCAAAATCTTCTGTGATTGTAGGACACAGGTGCTGGGCGGTACTCTTACTTTTTGCAACTTTGCGCTCGCTTGTCATTACTATGTAAGAGTTTACTTTAGAGAACTTCAGTTAGGTAATGCTATTGCTAGAGAGACTGTAGTCCTTCCTTTGTCCTCCTGTCAAATAGTGGTGGATGCATTTGATACTAGGTTTAGTTACTATTAGTTGATAATTTTTGAGCGGTCTGCATGACGCATCCTCTGTCACTGAGTGCTGCTTACCTCAGTCCTTAGAACCTTTTGTAGTTTGTTTAGTGAGTGGTACTGGTAAGCTTAGCTTAGCAGTGTCAGTCAGCTGCAGAACATCAGACGCAACCAACCAACAATTTGGTGTATGCATTATGCACTTTATGCATGTGTCCTCCTTCTCATCTATGCATTTTTGATGGCAAAAAAAATGGAAATGCAGGCTTAATGAACAATTGGCCCGCCTGGAATAGGTGGGCTAGGTCAGGTGGTACTTAGGCTTAGTTAGTGTTCTGGATTTTATTTGAATCAATCAGAATGGAACACTGAATTAGTGTTCCCAAATAAGTAGACTCTCCGTGAATCCCGCAAGCCAGTAGTCGATCGGATTAGATAGGTCAATTTTATTGCAATTTTTGTTTCCTAAAACGTTTTTTGAGCGTTTTTTTAGATAATTTATTTGTTTCACAGCAATCATTAATGTTTGTGTCTTTCTTTTTCTTTATTATATCTTACATGATCACTGATGTGCAGCACCCAGGGGCAAGAAGACGGGGTCCGAGTCGGCGGGACAACCACCAGAGGACCGCTCCTCTACCGAGGGCCCTGCTGCTGGTCCCAGTAAGTCCTCCAGTGGTTAATATTAACAATTATATTGCCCTAACTTTTACTGCACCTTATTTTTTCAGAACTATTAATTCTGGCTCCACTCCCTAATTCTATTTTTTACAAAAGATTCTTTGATCTTGACTTGACTATCTGTTTCTAAATTCTGGTTATCCCTGCCTCTAAGTTCTAACTGCCTCTGCTATGAATGTCTGTACTCTGTACTACTAATATTAGTCTGTCGCTAAGCTTGCCCAGTTTGCATTGCCACACTTTATTGTACGGTTTTGAATAAAACTCAGATTGACCAATACTAATAGCTCTAGCCACTGAGTCCAGTCCTTTCGGTTGTCCTCTTCTAGGCTTCTTAATCTTGAGGCTTTGACAATTACCACAAACAAAATGCCCAACCAGATATTTGACTATTTTTGATAGGATATAGTACATACTACTTGGATTCTGCACAGCCCCATGCAGAACTATGCACAATGAAATAGGATGTTGGTGATGCGAGTTTGGAACTTGGACGTTCCTCACACCTCAGTCAGAAGTGAACCCACAATCCCCTGAACGACTAGCTATAGTGTCTCATTAGGCCCCCGAACCCCCACCCGAAGATACCCAATGATTATGATTACACAACCCAGAACATAACACCCTTTCGCTCACTCACTCGTGTAAGTCCACCACCACCACCACACCAAATACCACAGAGTCTATGTGTAAGTTCAAAAGGTTTATTTTCAACTAACAAGCTCTGTATGTATGTTGTTCTATAAAATTCAGTGTACTCCATCCAGCTCCAACAGCAAAATGCATAAGATTAAAACAATAAACAGTGTTGCAACAAGTGCATGATCATTGATGATATATAAGACAAAAGATCTGTGCGAATTCTGGGCGACTCCTCACCGTAGAACGTAGAATTACTGGTTACATGCATCATTCATAAGCTCTGCAAATCTCTGGTTCGTAGAAGGGAATCCTCTGCCTGAGAAAAATGGTGCGTGTTATATAGTATAATGCAAGCATTTCTCAGTCCTGCCCAAAAAGTGTAACATGTTACCTATGGCTAAGCAATACGGACTAACCGAACTCCATACAAAGTGGCTTGTTTTTCGACCTCTTGTACGCAACGCTCAGACAGTAGCTGTATGTGCTCATGTGGGCTCAAAAAGGCGTCAACTGTTACTGCACAACAAGCTGCGAGGTAACATGCGCAAAAGACATGAAGCGGAAAATGGTTGCATGGCTCAGGCTAACTTTGCAAAGAGTAGAGTATAGTATAATAATGACCCTAGGGACCATAACACTACTAGTGTCTACTGACTGTACTCTAGTACCCGATTTGGACTATTGAATGTGATTTATAATAATATGTATGTATTAACTTTTTTTTCAATCTTGCTAGTGAAAAAGAATAAATAGGGGAGGTGTACAGGCATCTAAAAATGTGTCATGTTTTTATCTAGGCGTACTAGCAACCACCAGTGGCGGCGGGGCCACCGGCGATTCTAGCATTCCGGAGGGGGCAGGAGAAGATGCGGCACCTGCAGGAGCTACAGGGGGAGCCAGCAGCAGTGGCGGGCGGTGGTAAGTTATATTCATGACTTATTGACATTGCACTAGCTGGAAGGGTGTGTGGACTTCACTCACTGTACTGTTGTTGAGACTTATTAGGTATGAAGTTGTAGTGAACATTATACAACGGTTAAAGAAGACACCCTTTACTTAGCATGAGCAATGCAGTAGCAATAGCATTACCAGCGTGACTTGATTAACCAATGGCCTCTTATATCTGACTCCAACTCAGCTGTGAAAGTTTTATGGAGGAGACTAAAAGTCAGATCAGATGACCTTGATGGATGTGTTGAACAAAAAGGGAAAGAAGGGTTGAAGGAGGAAGGGCGGGCAAGATTTAATATGATGACTGGCAGAGAAGGATACGTTGGAAGCATGGATAGGTGGCTGATAGGAATCAGATGCATGTGTTGTTGAAGGATGGGTGGAAGGTGAAAGAAGAATGGATGCCTGCCTGGGTGGGCGACACAGTATGGGTGGATACTGTGGATAGCAAGAATCATCAGCGGTGTTTGGGTGAAACTCAAAGCCAAGGCAAGCAACGGAGTGAGTGGACGCATGCGTTGTTGTTGGTGAAACAAAGTAAGGTTTGTGGAGAGATTAAGAAGAATGATTGACATTTACTTAGAATGGATGGATGCCTGTATGTATTCATCATAGACAGCATAGGTGGAGACTGTCACGGGATGCACAGTTTTAGGGAATGTAAAAGAAACCGCGCCAGAGTAGCAAAGCCGATGTGGGGAGGGGCAGGGTGGGGGTAGTAGTAAACAATGTATTACGCGGGCAAATACAGGTAACTTTACTGTAAACATACAAATAAATAAAGCGAATTTCATTGTGCGCACTGCACCGCCAAATGCGATGCAGTGTGCGCAACAAAATTAGTTTCATTTATTTATATGTTTACTTACCTGTAATTGGCCGTAATCCATAGTTTACTACCCCCATCCTGCCCCTACCCACGTCACCGTCCGGCCGAACTCCTCGAGTCCCACCACCGACCGCTACTGACCTTATGTCGTTGTCCCATATAAAAGCAACGATCATTGGATCAGATATATAATCTGCCTTTTTGTAGTAGCCAAGGCACTGTGAAATTGAGCAATTGCCCTCCATGTAACAGAGAGAGTATGGCCAGTGCCACCCGTAATAGAAAAATACGAGCTTCCCCACCTGCAAACAGTAGTAAATCAAACTAACGTGAGTCTGCGTCATGACTCGTATGTTTGTCTTGGGTGCAAGCATAGATGACCGAGCTGGCAATGCCGGCTACAACCAGGTTATGTCATTTTGCTAAACTAGAGATAAGAAGAACACTGGTGTACTGTGTACTGGTTGGAGTCCATAGTGCTAGTATAATGCCTGAAACTCCCACAAATGTTAGAGGCCGAGGAAGTGGGAGGATAGATAGATTATTACCACAAATGTTATGTACTGTGCTTCTTGCTAGTGCTACTGTGCCATTATGTGTTGAATTAATTTTGTGTTACTGTTTAGCTAAGAGTACTGGTTACAACAATATTTTTTTTCTTTCTTGATATAGATAGTACTCCTTCCCAAGACAAACCATCGCGGAAGGAGTTGGCAGCCAGGGCCCGGCGCCGGAAACTGGAGGCCATATGCCAGGAGTACCGGCGGCTGGTGGCTCAGGCGGAGGAGGAGGAGGCGGCAGCAGCAGCTGCAGCCTCGTCCGATGCCCCGGGCCCCAGCCAGGCCACAACTCCAGCGGTACGGCGCCGCGGTCTGGTAGCCGCCCGCCGCCGCCGCAATTCGCTAGCAGCCAGCACTGCTGTCCCCCATCCTGGATGCCACTGCAGGGCATTTCGCAGGAAGATTCTCCTCCGGATGTCACGGCTAGAGGAGCAAATGGAGGAGCGGGTCAAAATACTGGTGGACAAACACCTCAAAGCCCGCCGAATTTAACATCGAGGACCCTGTTGCTTTGCCCCTTTTTATTCCTTGTTTTGGTGGGTGGGAATTGGGCGTTGGGGTTTCGGGACATTCTTTGGACTTTTTCGTTTTGGACATTGGTTGGGGTTAGGGAGAAGGGTGGGTCAGGTGTGGGATAGTTTATTTTTGTTAGGGTAATAAATTATATTTATACTTAAACATACAATGTTAATGTTTTGTGGGGGGTTACTGTTTTACGAATTAACGTCACATTGGTTTCCTTGCTGCTGCAGGGCCGCAGCCAGTGTTTGATTTAAATAATCTGCCGACGATGATGTAACACAAACAGATAGATGCGGTACCCCTCACTGAGTTATTTGTCCTACTAGTACTGTCAGTCTCTCCTCCTAGTCCATTTATACCTCCCACCAAACTTATCTTACCTGTGATTGATGATGATTACGTTCGGCACAGCGATGGCTGCATGGTTTCCAGAGAGAATGTAGAAGATGCCATGGTTGTGGTGGTAGTAGTAGAGTAGACACTGGCAGTAGCATTTGCTAAAAAATTAAAAAAGAGACAGTCACTTTCCTGAGAGCGACTGTGGGAGGAGTAGTAGAACGAAGTAAAATACAGTACAGAAGAAGACTGCCAAACAAACAATATTGCAGTTGCAGCTGCTAAAGTCAAATTAAACATAATGGTGGCGGGGACAGCCTAGTACAAGAAGTTACAAACTGTAGTTGTGTCGAGTGAGTCACTTAACTTAACACAATCGTAATTCGTAACCTTTACTGCTGTGTGGTAGGAGTTTGATGATTAATCCAATCAATGACGGCAATTAATTATGATGTACTACTATTAGCCGGTGACGGCTTGCACATAGACTGAGCATGGGTGGGCAAGCAGAAGAAGCTCCTCGCCCTGCCTTGCAATTGAATTAGTGTTGCTTTCACCACATCTGCCCCAGCAAGCGTGTGATCAATTGGTGTACATTTTATGTAGTCACATCACACCTCAATATAAATCACAGCCCGGGGGAAGAGGGTTAGGGTTTGATTAATGGATGGGAAGGGGGTTTGGGGAAAGGTTTGAGAATGAAAAACAGTACGCATGGACAACAAAAGCAAAGCGCAATCTTGGCAGACGACCATGATCTTATACAGAAAATCTATAAAGGGAGAAAAGGGAAATGCATGCATGATGATGAAGATAACTTGATGGTTAATGAGTAGTACTTAATAACTCCTACTAGACAATTAGACAGTACAGGGCAGCAGCATATTCTATGCAATTTGCCTTGCCTGTAATATGCCCTCAGAGACCCAAATTCCATGTTGTACTGGGCTTACTTGTAAAGATAGCAAAGACAATTAAAACACAGTTGTAGGGATCAATTAGCAAACAAACAACACACAACACACAGTCCTAATGATTGAAGAGAAAAAAGGATTCAAATTAATTAAAAGATGAATGATGAATGATACTAAAGTTACTGTATTATCATGCTCAAATTGTGGAGTTGAATCTCGTCCTTCCTCTTGGTCCTATCTTCCATGGACGCTCCGCACATCAATCTTGGTGGCCTTCCTGATGCCGATTGGTAAGGTAAATGTGAGTTGTGTCTCCCAGTATAGCAAGCACAGGGTAAAGGCCGGCCTGTAACGTCTAGATGGAAAAACAAAAGGGGTATTGAAAAATCAATGAATAAAAAAAAACATCAATTACGGTGGAGTCCAAGAAGAGAAGAGAGAACACTTTCAGAGTGAGGCGGCTTGGATATATTGTGTAGATTCTGTTTACAGCATTAAGCTACAACAACAACAGGACAGAACAGGCCCACCACAGCACCAGCCCGTGACCCAACCTCCATTTACCTTAATTTTTGACATAGCCAGACAAAAGGCATACACAGCAACTTAGCATTTTCCTAATTAAGTGACAAAATCAATGCGCCGCTGTCAGTCATCACTACACTCGACTACACACCACTACATGGACATGTAGGTCTGCTGTGTTTACTTTCTTGTTGAATTGTTGTGTTTATGTTTACCTTATGCCACTTCATGAAATGCAGTTATTCCTTGAATCATCTCCGATCCAACTGAATGACTGCGTGCAAAGATAGTATGGTCATCATCATGGTGTGGTACGTGTTGTCCAACTACAACTCAGTCTGTAGTGACTCCAATTAAGTCCATATTCCATATTAAAAAATTGCAACAGATATTGGCCTGCACCTGCAGTAGTAGGAGTACAATTTGGTTATTAAACAACAAGAAGGGAATCATTGACTGTCACTGACTTGAGTCACTTTGTAGATTAACTAGTAGAGTAGAGTTCGACTTCATGCACAACATCAACAACAAACAACAGCAATCGCTCAGAGTCTGCAAGCATCCAATGCATTCCATCATTACCTGTCTTGCTCTTCTCTTTGGCTGTCAGATCATCAGATGCCTAGTTCTGACAGTTGTTATTTTTTTTTACGGGGCAGTGGCCTCATCATTACTCCAGTCCACATTCATTTTGAGTGTTAGTCGCTGTTTCGGTTTTCGTCTTATTCTTCTGTGGCACTTTGTCACAGTTTAAGTTGCTTCCCATGGTCAGCACTGTGATGATGGGCCGCGGCCTGGGTAGCGCTCATTGATGGTCATTTGAGTTTGCACAAATGTCAGCAAGTTTCTTCGAAGAGTCTCTTGTCTTTCTCTGCCAAGTACCTTCTGTCCTGACAGTGAGGACCTTTGGATGCCTGCTGAGGCTGTAGCCTTCGGACACTGATGAGTTTCGGCTCGAAAACAAAACGGAGGATAGCTATAGTCACGTTTCACTTCTTATGGAGGCGGGACTGGTAAAGGCAACATTTCTTGTACTAATGTCTGGCTTGATGGAAATGTACTTGTGCGAGACAGGAAGATGAAGCAGGACTCTGAAGAGTGGACAGTTAAATGCACAGACATCCAACTCCAATAGGGAAATAAAAAGAGAAGACGGTGGTGATGGATTTGTTGTGATTTGAACCAGAAAGACAGATACACAGACACATAAAGGAAGGAAGAAAGTAACAATTTGAAAGCCTAGTTGTCAGGGAAGAGGAGCTCGTCCTCAAACTCTGGTGGTTCGGACAGAAGTAGGTCCTGTAACGCACTATTTACGTCATCCAAGTCGCTCTCCTCTTCCTGCTGTGATTCACGTATTTTGTAATCCGGTGGTATAAAGTGCTGATTCATTTTGATCATGGTTAACCTCTCCACGCTTTGGGCCGAGAGACTGGTCCTTTTCGAAGTTACAATGGCACCAGCAGCACTGAAAACACGCTCAGAAGAGACACTTGTGATAGGGGAAGCCAGATACTTTATCGCCAGCCTGCTGAGCACTGTCCATTGGCTTCTTTTCCCATACCAATACACCAATGGGTTTCGATCCATGAAGACCTCTGTTGGGTCATCCAGATAGGCCTGGACCATCCGCTCAATGTTCAGGGGTGCTCCGATGTGCTCGGCCTGTTTTGCCTTTGCATCAGCACTGGACTTACCATACCCCTGCTGTAGAAACCAATCAGTTGCACATTGTGCTGTGGATGATCCTGTTCTTGATGTTATTGTTGGTGTAGGTGACTGCTGGGAGGCAAATGCACTGCCCTCAGGCTCCGAAGTAGAACTTGACTCTGGATGCCCTGTAGTACTGGTTATGGCCTGGGGTGGGGGCCTGTAATTAACAGCCGTTCGCTTTCGAAAATAGTGACTTCCTTAGCTATCAAAGTTTTGTAGTTGGCAACATCCACTTCCGAAAAAGGAATTACTGCCTTGCTGTTCAGAAATACTTTGTACCGTGGATCCAAAATTGTGGCACTAATGTAATGTGGTTGTGACAAAATTTTATTTTTAATCCTTGTATTTTCCGATAAGCGAGCGGCTAAGGTCTCCGCCAAATGATATGCGTCTTGTTTGTCATCCACACCTGCGTACGTTTCAGACACATCCTTCAGCTGTTGCTCTAGCATGTGCAACAATGGGATAGCTTGGCCCATAGTACAGTCCTCCCTGCTGACTTCACGTGTGAAGATCTCAAAAGGAAGTAGCATCTCAGTCAGGCATTTAATGAGGTCCCATTGAGCCATCTCAACGGTCATGCCTCTCACAGTAGGTTCCCCTAATCTTTGCATGACATAAGCATTGAGTGGTATGTACAGTTCAAACAGACGATCAAGCATGTAATAAGTTGAGTTCCAACGTGTTGGCACCTCCTGGATGAGCGCTTTGACTGGCATTTTATGCTCATGTTGAATGACCCTCAGCTGCTTCCGGGCTTTAAAAGAATGGCTGAAATGTGTGCATATTCTTCTGCAGGTGACCAGTAAGTTGCTGACTTTGGATTCATTTTTCAAAAAGTCTTGAACAACAATGTTAATGCAGTGTACCAAACACGGGACCCTGAAATAGCCACCATTGCGCATGGCCAAAACTACATTACTGCCGTTGTCCGTGGCAACAAAACCAATCGTAAGCCCTCTTGGGCGCAGCCACTCAAAGACCTTGGTGTTAAACTCTTCCAAAATGTTTGCAGCAGTATGAGATTTCTCCATGGCAAACATGGCTACAGTTGCATGTTTGCGAGTGGCATGAAAAATCTCTGCAGTATCAACACCAGCAGATATCTGTTCTCTAACCCCCGCAAAACAGATCCAGTGTGCAGTGATGCACATGTAATCTGTGGCTTGGCAACTGGTCCACATGTCTGTAGTCAGGTGGATACTGTGAACAGCACTCTGCTTCAAGGCCTTTCCTAGCAATTCCAGCACGTCGTGATGTAGTGCTGGAACTGCAACTCTGGCAAAATAGTAGCGGCTGGGAACATGCCATTTTGGGCAGATGGTTGACACAAATTCCAGAAAACCCACCCCTTCAACAAAAGAAAAAGGGAGAAGGTCCTGTGCTAACATTTTAGCCAGCTTCGCATTGTACAAACGTGCTATTGGGTGGTTGCGTTCGTACTGCCCCTCACCCCCAAACATGCTGATAATGGTAGGCTGCATGGTTTTCCTTTCTCTTAGGCTCAACACACTTTTTGGTAGTGCGGACCTGGTACTTCTTGGTGTCTCCGGCTGACTCTTACTCTTGTGCCACTGAGATGTTGCTGAAGATGTGTGCAACGTTAAGACTGCACTGCTGGGGTCAGGGACACCTTGTGTACCACTACCAGAGAGAATGTCTCCCTGTCCTTCCTCTTCCACCGTGATCGGATCTTCTTCTTCTACTCCTTTATCCCCACCAACACCAATGGTTGCAGTTTTTTTCTGCCGCGAAGGTGGTCCTCCCAGCTGATCAAGTGGTGTTTTTTCAGATGGGTCATTTGGCCTCCGGTACCATAGTTTGTACCAAGCTTACCACGACTAACAGAGGTATTACAAATGGAGCATATAGCAATGTTCTCCTCCTTTTCGCTAACCGTAAAGAAGTCCCAAACTGGGGAGCTTAACTTTGGCCTCCTGCTGGAGGTGCCACTTCCAATGCCGGATGATCTGTAGGGTGTGTGTTGAATTTGACTCTGTGCTGCTGTACCACTACCTACTCCTACTGAGGTGGTGGTTGTGCTGGATGTAGGTCGCTGTCGGGCCTTTGCTAATGCAAATATGGAAGCTGTAGGTCGTGTTGGTGTTACCTGTGGAGGTATGCGTGCTACATCCCTCGCAGCGATTTTGGATAGGGTAATAATGTTGGTCTCCATCTCCTCGGGGCCGGGAGTGATGTTCGTGATGACTGGCTCGTCATCATCATCATCTTGCTGTTCTACATCGACCTTCATAAGTGTAAGGCTTTCCGGAACCTTCCTTTTCCCTAGCTTGGTCTTGGAACGTGGCTCCCTCTCAGACTCAGTTTGTGGCTTCCAAGTGGCATCTAGATCATCAGAAGGGGGCTTGGCGAAGAACTTGATGGACTACCCCTCCTTTTCCTTGCTGGGGATTTGGAAGACAATGGATCTTCTGAATGAGTGGCTTCTTCTTCTACCTCTGCATGAGGCTCAATTTCCTGAACTGCCCCTACTTCAGGAGGAACAACAACTACTATTGCGGGCGGTGGTTGCGGCTGTTGTTGTTGACCACTTATCTTCTGTGTTTCCTCCTGCGTTGATTGGGTACTACTTTGAGATAGCGATAAGTTTATCTCAGGCTCAGCATCACTGCTTTCCACCATTAGGCTGGCTACCTCTTCCACACTCATGTGCTTGGGCCTGGGTTGGTGGGTTGGGTCCACTGATGCGGAGGTGCTGCCCCCAGCTTGCCCCCCGGACACCGCTGCTGCAGGCGCAATTTTTTTTTTCACAAAAAAGGTATTGGCCGGCACACCAGACTTAAGTGTCACTTCCTTCTTCTGTTCCTTCTTCTTCTCAATAGCAACTTTCTTGGTACTGGAGGACCTGGCACCTGCTTTCTTTGGGCCCATCTTCTTCAGATGTCAGCAGCACTCAGTTGCAGAGATGTCTGGTCAGGTCACACGTCACGTTGTGTTGTGTGTACAGCAGCAGGATGTCTGTCTGGCAGTGCAACGGGCAATGATGAGAGACACACCTCCTCCTCAGTCTTTGTGCACCTAAAAGCAAAAAAGCCAGAACATCAGTCAAACATAGCACAAATCAAACAAATAGAATATAGAACTTAGTGTGTGGTGGCCTCAATTATTAAATTTCAGAAACTCTGTGAACAACAACACACAGTCTAGCCATTTATGAGACGTTGACAACAAGGCCAGGGCTTTCCTGGCTACTGTGTAGTGCTAGTGTACACTCTGGAAGAATAAGAATAGTAAAGAACAAAAACTAAAATGTAGTGGAGCATGTTTGGCCTAAATTTGTGCATCACGTGGGATGTATTATATAGCAGCATCAGGGAGCTGCAGCTGGCAATGGGGATGGATTTGGAAGCAGTAAGACAAGAGGAACAATGGAAAGACACGCAGGCCTATGTGGCAAAAACAGCACACTAATAACTACCACAACAAAATGGCCCCCAGAAACATGGTGACTCACAGGCACAAGGCACGGCAAACAATGAACTCAAGCAGGCCTATATATGGGCAGACAAAGGATGCCTTATAAAACACACACAGCTTTAATGCAAAAACTAAAATCCACATGGCTAAAAACACTTTTGAAAGTTAGACAACCACTACAACAACACAATTATAATTACACAGTACACACGCAAAAAAGGCATTTATTTAACACACCCAAAAAGTGAAATAGTCAGACCCTCCAAAAAAACCCACATTTCGCAATTCAATTCAATGCCATCCATGGCCTAAATGATGTCAAAATTCCACAGACTACACAGAAACAGTTTTATGCACCCATGGTGACTACCTCTGGGCCTACTGGCATACTGGGCCGCAAGCTTGGAGGCCTATGGCAAAAGCACAGTGGCTGGCTTTACAAAATGGCCGCCACCCACATGGCCAGGCCACCCAAAATAACAAAAAAGTGAAGACAAAGGACAGGACCAGGCAGTTGGAGACTCTGGGCAACTTCCTTCCTCTTGAAAAAAATTGTAAAACAAAAAGAAAGTGACTCCTTGCTCACCAAACTACATCTAAATGACAACCTGAGGAGTTTTTTGTGCAAAATGAACTAAATCAACATTTTCGAGAAGGTTTTATGATGCTCGAGAGATATTCTTCGCCAGATTGTAAATTCTGCGTGTTCGGCATCGCAATCGTCACAAAAAGTCGTTATCGCGCGCGAAACGTACATTGAGCGCGCAAGAAGATAAAAAGTGTAAGTCCGCGTTGTCGCGCAGTGCGGACTTGCCCAAAGTCCGCGAGCTGAACGCCCAGGGTTACCTACTGGCTGAAAAAGCCTATTTATTTAACAAACACCCAAAAAATGAAATACACCCCAAAAACCACTTTTACCAATTCAATCCAATGCCATCCATGCATGCCCTACATGATGTTTAAACTTTAAATTCAACAGACACCACAGAAACATGCACCCATGGGTACCTCTGGCTCTAGTCCGGGCCTACTGGCTGAAATTCCAATCAAAGAAAAACAACTAGGCCCCTGCCGAAACTACAGGCCACAACAATACATTTTAAAAACTATGGAAATCCCCCAAAAAAATGTAGGTACAAACAAGCCCCAATCAAACAAACAAGTACACCAATTCTCCAACTTACTTGTAAAATCTCAAATCCAAGAGTCCTCAAATCCAATCCAATGATATGATGCAGCAGACAGACACAAAAAGTGATCCTTCCAGCTCCAAATCCAAATGAAAGTGAACAGCACATGGACAAAACACTGGGAGGAGCCTGCTGGACAGGAACAGGAAGTTTGAGAATCAGGGGCACTTCCTTCCTCTTGGAAAAAAAGAAAAAGGACTCCTTGCTCACCAAACTACATCTCTAAATGACAACCTGAGGAGTTTTTTGTGCAAAATGAACTAATTCATCATTTTCGAGAAGGTTTTATGATGCTCGAGATATATTCTTCGCCAGATTGTAGTTTCTTTGTGTTCGGGATCGCGATCTTACCAACACTGCCGCCGGAAGTCAGATCGCGCGTCCGAATGACGTGTTCGCGTTCGCACACTCTCACGGGATCGTGCGGCCGGATTCCAAATCTCGTGGCGCCCGCGAACGGATAGGAAGTCGCGTCGGCGAACGCAGAATCACGGTAGGTCGTTACCGCGCGCGCGAGAACGTATATTGAGCGCGCGAAGAAGAAAAACAGCTACGCTACGCCGCAAATTGCGTAGTGCACGGTAACTTCGCGTTCTACGCGAATCGCGGAGTTACCGAAACTTCGCAAATTCCGCGAGCGTAGCGTAGTTCACCGCCCAGGGTTAGAGGTTACCTACTTAGTAGACCTAGGAACACTCAGGAGTCCCCACAGGGTTCTCCATGTCAACAGGTTAAAACCATATGTGGACAGGGCAGACATGGGCTTGCTCATGGCTACTGATGAGGGACAGGAGGAAGAGAGTGACCCACTCCCTGACCTGCTCTCACAGAACCCTGGTGACGGGTCAGTGGATGGTGTAGCCTTGGCAGGCAGCCTCACTACCCAGCAGCAGACTGATTGCAGACAGGTGCTCAATCAGTTCAGACACATATTCTCACTGACACCCAGTCAGACTACCTGGTGCACTCATGAAGTGGACACTGGGGACAGTCTGCCTATTAAAAATAAGATTTATAGGCAACCTGACCATGTCAGGGACTGTAGCAGGACAGAAGTCCAGAAGATGTTGGATTTGGGAGTTATTGAACCCTCAGATAGCCCTTGGGCTAGTCCAGTGGTCCTTGTGCCAAAACCTCACACCAATGGTGGGAAAAGAGAGATGAGGTTTTGTGTGGACTACAGGGGTCTCAATGCAGTCACTAGGACTGATGCCCATCCAATACCAAGGGCAGATGAGCTAATAGACACTTTGGCCTCAGCCAAGTATCTAAGCACATTTGACCTGACAGCTGGCTACTGGCAGATCAGACTAGCTGATTATGCAAAGCCAAAGACAGCATTCTCAACCCCTAGTGGGCATTATCAATTTGTGGTGATGCCTTTTGGTCTGAAGAACGCACCTGCCACTTTTCAGAGGTTGGTGAATACAGTCCTTACAGGTCTGGAAGCCTATAGTGCAGCATATCTAGATGATATTGCTGTCTTTAGCTCCACCTGGGAGGATCACCTGGTCCACCTCAGAAATGTTTTACAGGAACTGCAGAAAGCAGGCCTGACTATCAAGGCCACCAAGTGCCAGATAGGGCAGAGTCAGGTTGTGTACCTGGGCCACCTTGTGGGTGGAGGCCAGGTTCAACCACTGCAGAGCAAGATCCAGACCATCATGGACTGGACTGCTCCAACTACCCAGACTCAGGTGAGAGCCTTCTTAGGCCTGACTGGGTACTATAGGAGATTTGTCAAGGGGTATGGATCAATAGTGACACCCCTGAATGACTTAACTTCCAAGAAAATGCCCAAAAGGTTCAGTGGACAGTTAGCTGTCAAAAGGCATTTGATGACCTGAAGCAGGCCATGTGCACTGCTCCCATTCTACAGAGTCCTGATTACTCCAAGAAGTTCATTGTTCAAACTGATGCATCTGAATTGGGGGTAGGGGCTGTACTGTCACAATTGAATGATGAAGGTCAGGATCAGCCAGTAGCTTTCATTAGCAGAAGGCTGACCCCTAGAGAGAAACGTTGGTCAGCCATTGAGAGGGAGGCCTTTGCTGTGGTCTGGGCTCTGAAGAAGTTGAGGCCATACTTGTTTGGTACTCACTTCCTTGTTCAAACAGACCATAAGCCCCTCTTATGGCTAAAACAAATGAAGGGTGAAAACCCCAAACTGCTTAGGTGGTCCATTTCCCTACAGGGGATGGACTTCACAGTGGAACATAGACCTGGGAGTAACCATGCCAATGCAGATGGACTCTCTAGGTACTTCCACTTAGAACATGAAGACTTAACTGGGCAAGGTTAGTTTAATGTCCCTACGTTTGGGGGGTTGTGTAGGAGAGTAGGATCTGCTTCACATGGGTACCCCCACTTTTTGCTGATGCTTCACTGTTTTTCGACCTTAGTCTGGCTGGGGCCCTGCTAATCAGAACCCCAGCCTAGCTGCTTCCTCTTTAAAATGGTTTCCATGTGCCTTAGGCACATCTCTGATTGGAATCTGGAGTGCCCTTATAAGTCCCTAGTATATGGTATACTATGTACCCAGGGCATAGGTACCTCAGAGGCCTACCAGGGGCTGCAGCATGTATTGTGCCACCCCTGGAAGGCCATCCAAACTGACACCACAGGTCTGCTACTGCAGCCTGGGTAAGGTGGTGCATGCACCCCTTACTGTGATATAGGCTACCTATATCACTATATACATACACACATATAAACCTATAAGTCACTCCTATGGCAGGCCTTATCAATCCTGAAGGCAGAGTGCGTGGTTCATATGTGAGAGGGTGCCCCTGCATGAGCTGGGCCCCTCTGCAGCGTTCGGAGACCCTTCTCTGATGCTGTTTGTAGTGCAGCCTGACCATATACTCTTAAGCGCATTATAACCTCGCGTTAAATGCTAACTTTGGGATGGCTGCACGGAAACATGTTGTGTTTGGTGTCAAACATCTTGGAATACTACCCCCCGCCAGTTCTGGCGGCGGGGGTAGCATTCCACCCTTCTAGAGGGAGAGACATGTACACACCGGTATACCCGGTACTGAATTTCCAGAGCCCTGGCATCACAAAATGGATGCCGCTGCCACAGACACGAGTCTGGCCTCCTGCTGCTGTCCGAAACTCCAGCAGGGGAGGCCTGGACAATAGGTTTCCTGTCCCAGGGAGGTGTGACCACCTCCCCAGACAGGATAGTGTGTATTGGGGCTGGGCGGGAGCACTCTCGGGTGCTTTTAAATCCTGCACTGGGGGCACACTTGGTGTCCCTGTGCATACCCAGTTCAAACCGGCTCAGGGGCTTCCAGCCCCTGCTCTGGCGCGAAACTGGACAAAGGGAAAGGGGTGTAACCACCCCTCTGCCCTGGCCCTCCCATAGGTGGGGCCACAGAGTATGTCCAACCCCCTACCTTAGTATAAGTAGGGGAACCCAGTCCTTAGGACTTTAGATTTACCTGGACGAAACTCTGATACAGAATCCTGGACCTTCGACGCTCTACTTTAAGATTAGAGGACTGAAGAATCTCCCTTGGGGTCAAGGAGTGACTCCCCTGCTTGGCAGGCACCAAAGAAGCAATTGTCTGGTCTGCATCGCTGAAGCTCCTGTCGGACGCCGAAGTCTTTGCATCACCAGAGGTGGATTTCCAGACTTCCCCGAGGCTGCCCTGAGTCCCCAGCAAAGCTGGACACCGAACGCATTTGCAAGTGCATCCTCTTCTGGGTCTCCCATGAAGTCGTGCTTTGGGCTCCGAGTAGCCCCAGCCTCCAGCACCAACTGCACCGAAGATCACTGGCCTCCACTCCACGAGTGTCCTGTGAGCCAGCTCCACGTGCATTGTCTCGAGGCTCCTTTGCGGTCGCTAGTCCGTTGGCTAGTAGGCCCTCCCGAAGGCCAATATTTTTCTGCTTGGGCTCCCTGGTTGCTCCAGGTGTGCCCTGACTTATCCTCGCTGGGTGAGTCCCCCAGACCTTGCTGGTCTGCAACATCGTCCTTCTTCTATTTCCACGAGACTTACCGTTGCCAAGGCTTGTTGGGTCCAATCCGGTCGCCGACACCCCTGCAATCGACAGACGTCATGGAGCAGCTCGAATCCAGCTCCTGTTTGTCGTCGACGCCTCCTGGACCTCGTGGCTGAAGAGTCAAGACAACCGTCAACCTACTTGAAGCACTCGACATCGGTGGGCATCTGCTCATCGCCTTCCTGGTCACTGGCTAGTGACCCAGACTCTGTCCCCTCTGCTTTCAGGTTCTTCAGATCTTTGATCCACCTTTGGATCCACCCGAACACTTTCGACTTGGCCGCCAGCAGCACTTTGCAGCAGATCGCCATTGAAAGCGACGACGAAACCCGACCCCGAAAGATACCTATGCACCCGGCTCCCCTGGGTGAGGTAACTCGAGTACTCCGGTGCTCCCGTGGGTATTGACACTAGAACAGCCTAGTTCTCAAAGGGTTTGCTCCAAGTCCTCCTCTAAGTGTCCCTTTTCTTTTAAATTCTAATCGCGACTTTCCCCATAGAAGTTAACGGTGGTTCGCGGTTGTGTTCATACACTGCACGCGTCCCCCGTGGGTCCCCTGTGTCACTGCCTTGGGTGGTTCCTTGTGGTCCAAGCACTTCTACAGGCTCTAGGCCTTGTGTCTAGCTCAGTCGTGGTTCTTATACCACTTTATTGGTATTGTATTTGTGCTATTAATGTAGATAACTAACTCGTAACGTATGTACTTGAACTCTAGCCTCATAAAGAGACTAGAGGGGTGTGTTTAGTAATAAATACATATAGTTTGAATATATACCTGGTGTGGTCCTCTTTCATTTGGTCACTCAAGAGATTATAGACTGGTAAAACAAGCTGCTTTACATTCCTTCAAGACTTAGCCTGAAGGCTGTTCTCCATAGCTACCACTAGGATAGCTTTCAATAAAGGTTGTCTTTAACCTATCTCCAATAAGGGGTTGTTTGGACTGGTGCAAGGTGCCCACTATAATTAGTGGACAGCATATGCCAGGCCAACTTCTCACAAGCGCGACCAGATGTCCTAATTTGGCGCTATAGGTTTTTAAGCACTAGAAAGTGTTTACTCTTTAAAAATTCATATCTCCGTTTCCCTAAATTGGATCTTTGTCATTTTGGTGTCTATTTGTTCATAAAAATACAATCTATTCTTATAAATTGGTGTTGGATTTTTATTGTGTGTTGTGTCTTACTTATTTAATGTATTGGTGTTTTAAATGATTTACACACCTGTCAACTAAGTTAAGCCTCCCTGCTCATTGCCAGTTGGCAAGGGTTGAGCAGGGGAATAATTTATTGAGAGCTAAATCCACCTTTTATTGTGTTTGTGGCCCTATTACTAGTAGTAATTCACTGCTTATCACTACAAATAAACCACTTTCCAACATAGATAAATATCACAAAAGGACCATGTGCATGCAGAGTAGTTTCTCTTCTCAGCTGAGTGTGTTTAGAAAGGAATGTCTCATGCATGATATATGGGTGTATTCCCTGCCCTGAGTGCAAGACTACATGTGTATGTAGTTTCCTGACTTTTAATTTGGCCCTAACATCATGCTTATCTAGCGTGTGCACTGCTGCCTAGGTTTGTCCCTGATTATACAAGGTCCTGAACCCGTCCTGTGACCTGCAAGGGCACATCAATCGTGCCCACATAGTAGACAGAGAATACCTGTACTTGTGATGGGTATAGCACATAAAGTGGTGATAGCATCATACTGTGTTTTTGAGATCGATAGTGTGACCAGACATTTTATCTAGCAAGCAAGATGGCCGATCGAGTGGGAGCTTACTCCCTGAGCTCCTGAGGGCAGGGATCACATTCGGTGTATATCCCTTGCATGCCCATGTCATCCTCCCACCGTTTATGCTGGAACCAAACGTGGTTGTACCTATACTTCGGGGACTACCTTTTGACTCCTGATCCTGGGACTGGAGGGTCCGGAGTCCGCTGTCCCGTTCCTGCTGTCGATGGTGCCGGACTCCCTTGCTGCCTTGCGTTGTGCCCCATGCTTGCCGAGGCGCCGTTGAAGAGTCTGCTGCTGGCGGAGATCCCACACGTGGAGCTTGGATGATCCCTGGTGCCCTGCTGTGCCACCAGGCGGACCGAGCCGACTTGGAGGAGCGGCTCCGGCCTACGGAGGTTGAGGCCGTCCGCTTCTGGGCTGCGGATACCTCCATGTCAGGTGCTGCCCCCGGGAGCTGTGACTGCCCGAACTTTTGCTGTGGAACCCTCCACTTCTGGCTTTTCTGGTGAGTTGAGTCGGAGGGTCCTCGGGGATGGGGGTTGCCTGAGTGCTGCGGCTTTTCTGGAGTGCTGTGCTCGCTGCCCTTTACGAGTCAGTCTGGCACCTGCATCGCGCCGGCTTTGCTTGCTCTTCTTGCCCGTGCCGCCGACGCTGCTCTACATCTGGAGGCGGATCGATCTCTTCGGAGCTCACTTTAAGGAGTTACGTGCTGCACCGAATCGCCTCCCTCTCTCTTTTTGCCCGAGTTTTGCTTCTCGGCTGGTCTGACTTGGCTCCCTCCGGCTGTGTGCATCACGTTTGCGGTGAGCCAAGGCGCGCTTTTCTTTTTGATTTCATGGGCGTTGTCTGCTTGGGAGTGGTGCCCATTTTGAGTTTTTGAATTTCTGGCCTGGCGACCATTTGGCGTTCCTAAATTTCTAATAGAAATAGAAGAGGTGTGCCGTGCCCTCTTCCCCGGATCCTTATATTATTGGAAATAGAAACAGGTGTGCTCCATCATCCACGTACGGCAGCCATCTTGGAATGGTCTGTACACATCAATCCTTCACATCAATAAGACCAATTACACAGCTCAATAAGACCAACTAAAGAAAGAGAGCATTCGCCCTCAGGAAAACGGATAACATTGAAACAGGACTGCTCTGTAGAGATCCAAGACAACTAATAAATATAAAAACAGGACTACTATGTAAGCACCTAACATTAAGGCAGACATGTTGGAGTAGCTCCCATTCAATGAGTTGTATAAGTTTACATTGTATATCCCCCATCACAGATCATTCAACAACCTAGGGAACAGATAATCTAAGATATCTTTGTATTCTTCCTCCTGCTACAAGATAGACATAGCAAGTGAGTATACAATAACAATAAGGACCGAATTCATTACTCACAATCATGACAGGGACCTATCTGAAATCTGAAGGAAAGAATTCCTATACAATCTCATACCCCCTAATCTCTCTAAAAATGCTACCAAATCCTTTAAACGCAACCTACTTAGAAAAAACCCAGAAACATTAATCTCAGACCCCTCCTTCAACATAAAAAAAGGCACCATTATTAACAACCTAATATTTTTCACTACTAAAATGGCGAAATGGCGCAATACCCTAAATAACGTGCTTAAGGTACAGGAAATGAGAAACATTGATTATGGCACTAAGATGCTAATAACACCCTCTCGAAAACTAAGAGCTACACTGAATATAACATGCTTCAAAAACGGCACGATTCTCACACAAGCCGCCAACAAAGATCTGGAACGATTCGACGAATATTTCTCAACCTTAAAAGAACACGTTCTCAACAGCCCTCCTTCAAGAAACCTGCCAAATAACAACTCGCGAGCCTTCTCCCCACACAGGAATTAATCTGCCAAGGTAGAATACATCACCGCTAAAGAGCTCCAGCAGTCGAAACAGGAACCCAGAATCTCCGAAGCTAAGAGTAACAGCCCACATCAATCTAAATCAACATTACCCCCCACTAACCACAGAGCCCATAGCTCTGAATCAAGCCCCAACACCGAACCTAACCCTTTATTGGAAAAAGTCGTTAGGATGGAGTCAACAGTCATTGACCAGGAAAATTGGAGATGTACTCATATGGCCGGTATTAAGAACCGTGAGATAGCAGTAAGATATAAGAAAATATGCACATAAAAGCCTAACAGTAGCCCCAATCCCCCAGAGACAGCTTCTCCTAGCATACCAACAGGATCACCCATACAACCTCCCGTCTCTCCTCATCCCGGTATGGAGTTTGAAAATCTCAGCTCTCAATCGAGCAAGACTTACAAAGCCATGCAATTCACTATCAGAGATATGAAGAACTTACTACTCTTATCAGAATTTTTTTAATCAAAATTGGAGCTCCTACAGAAATCAGCTCACGAAACCCATAATAAACTAAAGACTATCCCAATGTCATCGACAAACAGATTATACCGTCCTCGCAATCAACTCAGATATCTGACAGACAATGAGATACAAACCCTTTTGCTATCATATGAATCATCCCCCAATCCTCCCACTAAGTTAGACGAACATATCATTCAGTCAGTCCCAATTAACGCAAGCAGAACTGCAAAGACTAGCCATAGAATGCCAAACTTCAACAACCTAAAAAATGTGATCTTAATTCACGAAAAGCAAGACTCGTTAAGGATCAAACCACAGAAACCTATTCTGTGTCTACTACTCAACTGTCGGTCAGCAAAGAAACATGCCGCAGACATAGCCGACCTCATCTTAAACTAGGAAATCAACGTAGCTATCCTAACAGAATCATGGCTATCTGATTCATCCTCCCCATGCCTTGATCTATTAGTCCCCTGAACTACAGCATTGTGAGACTAGACAGGCTAAACAAAAAAGGCGGAGGCATCGCCTGTATACATAGATCTGACATTGCCATTACGAAAGTACAATCAAACCCCCTAGAGTCATGTGAATACCTCGGCTTGTCCTTAAGATCCTTAGACAACCAAATTTGCAAACTTTACGCATTTTACCACCCCCCAGGCAAAAACACCATGTTCATAGACCAGCTGATAGAAATCATCACAGCAAACTCTACTCCCCATTCCAATGGTATTTTCCTAGGAGACTTCAATCTTCACTGGGAGGATCTTACTGACAATCAGATCAATCTGCGCAAAGCCTTCCTTGCAGATCAATCGCTGGTTCAAGAATGCCATCTACCAACCCATTCTAAAGGCTCCACCTTAGACAGGATCATCTCTAAAGAAAAAGCTGTCGATAAAATCGTGATCATCCCTTGCAACTGGTCTGATCATCACATCATTACCTTCCAAATACCCCACATAAAAACGAAAACCTCCTCACAATCTTTAAAACCCAGAAAATGGGTTTGTGACACCACAGGGCTCAATATGGAAAATCTCACAGCACGCTGTGAGAAAGAACTGCAACCTCCTAATAACCTGGTAGACGTCAGTGACCTCATGGAATATTGCAACAATACAATGACGAGCATAATTGAGGACATAGCCCCTTTAAAACTCAAAAGGGTCCCTGACAAAGATAAAAACCCCTGGTTTAACCGATACCTCAACGAAGAAAGACAATCACTCAGACTCTCAGAGCGGAAATGGAGACAACACCCTTCCTCACCCCATTTAATCCAACTAAGACAGGCCAAAAATTCATACATTTTAAAAGCATCCTTAATTCAAAAAAAGACTTCTTTAGAAAAGAACTGGATAATGCAAAAAACAGACCGAGGAAACTCTTCGAACTGCTAAAAGATCAATCCAACAAAACGGCCAAATCTGCACCGATAGCTACAAAATCGAACATAAGCAGAGGAGAATTCTCCTCCTTCTTTACAGCCAAAGCCAAATCCATGGAGGTGGAGCTCAAAAAGGCAGCAGAGAGCCCTTTGAACAAAAAGAGCACCCCAGCTAAGCCTCAATATTAACAAACTCTGCAAATGCCTAAAAATAATGCTTCATGGTCAGAATTCAAGCCTTATGTTGACATAGATATTTCAAAGATTATTTCGACCATAAAACCAAACAATCACTTCAACGATCCTCTACCTGCAAAATGTTGGTCTACATTAAACCATCTGCTCATTCCCTCATGGGCAAAGATTATTAATGCTTTGCTATCGCAAGGCTCACTATCTGACTGCCTAAAAACAGGGCAAGTCATTCCAATATTAAAAAAACCAACAGAGAACCGCTCAGACCTTAACAACTTTAGACTAGTAACAAACATTCCCATGCTAGCCAAAGTCTTGGAAAAATGTGTACAACAACAACTGAGCCAGCACATCTCTGAATTCAAACTGCTGAATGACTACCAATCAGGATTTAGACCAAACCACAGTCCTGAAACAGCAATTCTGCACATCGTGGACGACGCTCTACTTGCCCTTGACCGCAACGAAACCTGTCTCCTAATCCTGCTCGACCTCTCATCGGCATTCGACACTGTAAACCATGCCAAAATACTAGAACGCCTGAAGGAAAGAATGGGCTTAGAGGGTACAGTCCTAAAGTGGTTTAGTTCGTTCTTAGAGAACAGATCGGAAAAATTCATAGTGAACCAAACACTATCTGCATCATCCAGAAATCTTATTGGAGTTCCACAAGGGCTCAACACTATCCCCTGCTCTATTCAATCTTTACGTAGAGCCACTCACAGAAATCTTACAACAAGCAAACATCTCCTTCCACATGTATGCAGATGATACACAGCTTTACATCAAGATCACATCAATAGAAGAGATGGGTATCATGAACCAGGCACTAAAGAGAACAGTCCATTGGCTAACTAGTAATCACCTCAAGCTTAACCCGCATAAAACTGAATTCCTCCTGATTTCCCCCCAGAAAAGCTCTACGAATATCTTGGAATGGACCAAGCTGATCACGGCGCTAAACTGCACTATGAGGATTGTAGATTCAACCAAATCCCTTGGAATTATGCGTGACAAAAACCTGAACATGCTAACACACATTAACATGATGGCAAAAAACGCCTGTTTCCATTTAAGCTACCTCAGAAAACTGAAACCTTTCATAAATAACTCAGGCCTTAAAACAGCAGTCCAGGCATTAGTCATATCGAGGATCGAGTACGGTTGCACAACTCTAGCCGGTATACCCAAGATTTCAACAGCACCACTAAAAGCTTATCTTAATGCGGCCACAAGACTTATAACTGGCTCCAGAAAATTCGACCACATCACCCCTCATCTGAAAGCGTTCAACTGGCTGCCTTAGGAAGCAAGAATACAACTAAAGATGGCATGTATCACTCACAAAGTGATACACTACAAAACACCAATGTACCTAGCCCAGAAAATCACACTATCAGGAGGATGCAGAGTTTCCCGGAGTAATGGAGATCTATTACTGAAACCGGCCCTCTTCCGAAAGAAAAGAACTTATGACCAAGCTTTCTCTGGTGCAGCACCAAGAATTTGAAACGCTCTCCCCCCGAACATTAAAAGAATATCGTCCATTTCTGCTTTAAAAAATGAAGCCAAATCCTTTTTTATGAGCAAATTCCTTCCATAATTTCAGCAGACTAGTCTCAGATGACCTTCTTGATCACACACATACTACCACACATCGACCCCTAACTATAGTTTTGGATTTGTATATATGAGTGTGAAAGCACAAATGTTTCTCTCACAAATCAATGTATAATTACTTAGGACCTTGTAGCATAACTGTTTCTAGCAACTTGCCGTAAACTGATTATTTTGACTAAAATTGCACTTCGAACGTGTTGTTCTACGTTTAAAGCTATGTAAATGTAAAGCGCTCTGATACCCTATTTAGGGTCATGTTCGCGCTATATAAAACACCAAATAAATTAATAAATTATCTCTGATACTAAGAATGTGGCCCACATGCCCCTGTTGTGTAAAGCTTCACTGTTATAGGCATTACCAGAACTGGCTTCCTGTGTGCATGTTGTGTGCTTGTAGAATGCATGCAGTGGTAAGCCTAGAAGTGTGAAAGACCCTGTGTACTGAAGCCAGTGGGATTCATTTTAGATATGCCTGGTTTGACACAGCACAATATAGTGGATGAGGACAGCTTCCCCAGGGAAGTGAGGAGAATGGAGACAGTGCAAACTTCAAAAATTTCATGAGGACTATTGTTAGCAGGAAGCTGCTGATTAGTACTTCCTGAGCATTGCTGAACTCTGCACTTTCTGATGGAGGAGCTAGGTGCCTAGTGCACAGAAGCCTGCCTGATTGCCAAGAGAGGGAAGGAGTCTGCCTGGCCTTGCAGTAGGAGACACTGTACCTGAAGCCAGGTGAATTTCAGATACTAAAGGACACTCATAGGAAGCATACTACTTGGGTGCAAAGTCGAAAGAAATTTGTGCTGCAGAATTTCCCCATATCTCTCAGACCTTTCTGGAAAGAATCAACTGAAGCATTTGTGAGTATGGCAATGGGATCAGAACTGCAACTACCTTTTTTGAGCTGATTGGCCTAAACAGTCTCAGTTACACTGCTGGCCGGATCGGGGCTACAAATGCCAAGGTGATTGCAATGGCCTGATTATGGCTAAAAGTGCCATGGTGACTGCACATCCTGGTCTAAGCCTGCACCTGAGTCGGGCTAATAGTGCAATCAGGTCTAACTTTCATTTTGTGGAAGGATTGAGCTGCAGCAGCTGGGCCTGCAGTTGCGCAAATACACCAGGGCCACTAATCACTACTGAACTGCGCCAGGCGGTCGCATGTACGGAGTCACGTGTACCTTGCCTCCTTGACGGCCCCTGAGACTTTCTTTGCTTGCTGTGGCCACTGCCTGCAGAACGACGCTGAAGCTGGCGGATCCACTTGGGAGGGGTGTGATCGGCTAAAAGCATTACCTACTTCACCATCAGAATAATAACCTTGAAAAATTTGAACTGAGAGCACATTTGACATGTAGGGTGATTGAAATGCACCGGCTCCTGACACATGCTACTGCTCTAACTGCCGTGGGGACAAGCTATCAAGAGGTCACCCCGGTTAGAATACCATGAGGGAAATAAGGAGCTAAAGCGCCACAAGGGAGTATCATAACAATGATCACTGCCCTGTACACTAGATCCAACTGTGTAGGATTTAGCACTGCTGTGTAATTAAAGGTGCTGCCTTTTCTTAATTAGACATGCATTGGGATGGACATTAAAGTTATTGTGTCTGTTGGTTCATTGTTGAGTTCTAAGCTTGTGCACCTTCACAATACCTCCCTGAGAAGCCTGTGACTGCTCACTACCCTGAGAGTCAAGTGCCATGTTTGCAGAGCTATAGTAGGATGGACCCCAGAACACCAGTGGAAATGACCACACCTCTACCTTTGGGGGGCAATATCCCTTTTCTGCACTGATGCCTCAGAACAAGGTCTGTTGATGTGCTTTCTCTAAAGCTTTCCCACATCCAATATCTGCTAAGTGGGACTGGCAGATGGCCATTGTTGGCCGTAGTGTCTGGACAAACAAAACACTTGAGGAACAGTCTGCGGTCAGGGATTGTGGTGAAAATCTGATGATTACAACTAAAAAGTTTTAAAAGTTAATGTCCAAGATGTAATCGGTTAGGCTACATTTTACCAGTTGGGCAAGTGCGTTTTTTTGTGTAAACTTGTGCTTTAAATTTATTCAGACACCCACATCTGAACTACCTGCATGAACAGAAAATATATGGTCTGAGTATTTTTGCAGATGGGCAGTAGACTTGAGTGAGCCACCACATTTTACAGGTGCACAGGCATGTGGAACACTGCATCAGGTGTAATCTTACACCATCAAAAACTGTAGGATATAACTTGGGTGGTTGTGTTTGATAGCACAGGAGAACTGGAAAGTGACAAAATGACAGGTGGAAACTTTGGTCTGTTGCGGCATTTGGAGGTGATGTTAAACCATGGCTGAAAAAAAACACATCTATATCCACATAGTTCCCTACTTTATGATGTCTGCCGACTGTAGTTTTGCATGAGTATCTGACAGACTGAGTGCGGGAACCGTAGAGAATCATGTAAAGCAATATATTTGACATATGCTTTACCTCTTAGTGACTAATTCCTGGAGTTCATGTGCCCTGCATATGTTAGCCAAAGTGCACATGTCTAGAACTAGTAGAGAATAAGCATAGCAACTCCTGTACATTTATGGCCTACCTGGATGTACAGGCGACTCAGGATCAAGGTTCATGTTCAGCTGGAGATGGTTGGTTGTCAGTGGCCCAGATGGGGAGGCTTTGAGCTGTGATCCAACGACAACATTGATTTTAGCCTTGGCCCAGCACTGCATTCTTGCACTTTTATTACTATTTCGTCCTTTGTTCATCCCCTTCTTTTTCGTACTTTCCTTCCCTATTTTTTAGTCCTTTGTTGGTCTTCTTTGTTTTCTTGCATCCTGCACCACTTTGTTTTTTTTTCTTCCTTCCTTTCCTCCTGGATTTCTCCATTATTTCTCCCCTGCCCTTTCTCAGTAATTCCATGAGTGTCTTTTTCCTTCCCTTTTACAATCCCACTTTCTTTTCCACCCATCTAGCCGCTTGTTTTTTTTTCTGTGTATCCCTTTCATCCATTTTTAGATCTTGCCTTTGGAACAGCTAGCTCTCACTAGAATATTGTTTTGAGATTTAAAAAAATAATCAAACATAAGAGACATAGAGAGGCTTTTGGTCAACAAGCTACACCCATTTGTCTGTCAAAACGTAATTCACATTTTGCTTCTGCACACCACAGTATACAGAATAGGACAATAAATAAACCCACTTTACCTGTTGGCTCCCTTCAATTTGAGTGACTGCACTGCACAAAGCCTGTACTCATTTTCCATATCTTCCTAGAAGTAGTATCTTGCTCTTGTCCAGTGTGTTAAATTTTGTTTATTCTTTATAGTACCTTGAAATGTCAGCTATTTATTTTGCCAGCAACTTGGGTGCCCAGTTAAATGGTGATTTATTTTCTTTCTCTCCTTCAAAGTCATAGAGTGTTTAAGTTACATTGCAACATTCTAGCTGCCTGCGATTTCAGTGCATGATTAGGTGGTAACACAAATGAAACTCTTGCTTTTTAAAAATATTTAGAGTAAAACAGCTATATCAGTGAATGTTTTTAAATGCTAAATTTGAATTAAATGCTAATAGCAGGCAGGTTTAGGTGGCTGCATGTTTTTTTTATTACTTTTTGAGGCATTTACCTGCAATAAAAAACTGCAAAAGAACTCAACTATTGTTCCAGCTTGCAAAAGCTAGACCTACTGGCTTTGCCAATGCTTGTTTATTCATTTGGTTATCCTTTTTCAATTTTTGTTGCATTCAGAACTTGTTTCACCCTTTCATCATTTACCCATCTCTTTAGTGATTCATTAACTTCATCCATCTATTCCTGCTTGCCCTCCTACCTTTCTCATTTTTAGGTCTCGGCTCTTGACAGCGCGTATGTGCTGTCTCGAACCGAGACATGCTGTATCTACATCGTATGCTTCAGCCCACCCATAGGCTTCCCATTGGCTGCCACCATTATCACTCCATTTTTCATTCCTCCCCTTTGGTTAAGGGCATGCTTAGCTCATGCCTCTTCCAGTGTGTAGCCCTCCCTGAGCGCACCCTCCAACTACACATCAACCTAAGCAGCAGGCATTGTAAGGCATTGTTTTGGGACTACTTTTTTTAAAGAGTGCCCTTGTTTTTACTCACAACAGTTGGGCTTAAACCTTAACAAATACGGTTTAATTGAGTGCTGAAGCGTGGCTGGGTCATGGTCGGAACTTTACGCCATCTTGTCCCATTACTTATTTCCTCCTTTGAGGCAACACACAGCAAGTGCTCTCTGCCCCTTCCGCAAGATTGTACACCTTATGGGGCAGATTTACAAGCCCATTGTGTCATCTTTGCAATGCCGTTGCGTCACTTCTGTGACGCAGCGGCGTCGTAAACAATGCGCCACTATGCGACAGATTTACAACGTGACGCATCTAGTGAGATGCGTCACGTTGTAAAGCCCTGCGCTACATTATACCTGGGTCAGGTATAATGTGTGCAGGGTGGGCATTCCATCGCGAAGAAGCCCCGTAAAAGTGACACAGTGAAATGTACAAGATTTCACTGAGTCACTTTTACGTCCATGCTGCGTCAAAACCTTATGCCTGCTTGAAGCAGGCGTAAGGAGTGACGCAGCATGTTAGGTATAGGGTGCCCTGAGCGTTGCTGGAGTTGCGTCGCGCTTGCGACACGACTCCAGCAATGCAGTGCCCTTACGCCAGAAGATGCGGCACGCATCTGACTATCCTTGTGCCACGGTGCGTCGCATTGTAAATGCGACGCATCCGTGGTGGCGCAAGAGTATTCCTGCGTGTCGCTTCTTCACTGGCGCATCCCTGCTAATATGCAGGGATGCGCCAGTCCTTGTAAATCTGCCCTCATGTTCAAAGGCTCCCATCGGGATCCAGCTCCCTCAAATAGAGTGACCCTCACGGGTTGAATCTTGCACGGGCTACTGTTGCTCCCGCCTGCTTTGTTTAAAGCTGTGTTATCTTGGCACGACCTACACTGTGTCACTGACAAAGCCTGATGCATTTCCTGGCTCTGCCCCCATGGGTGGTGGTGCACTGCCCACTCAGTGATGACATCACAGTCATGCAGCTGTAGCAGGAGGTGAGAGTGCCAGTGACCATGGGCAGTGATTCCCATCAACAGCTGTGATTCTCTCATGACGTCACATCCCCCTTTGTATCCCCTATGTCAGGTCAATATTTACAAACCAACTGTATTTCTCCTGCACACACAGGCGTGAATAGGGAAGACCTGCGCAAGGCCATCAGTTGACCTAAGATGAGTGTCTTGTGGTGCAAGCAGAGCCCCTCCTGTCACCCTGCTGTATGTACACGGGGAGTACATGACTTTGGGGGGTATATTCACAAGAACGTGCGCTTAACATCTCCAAAAAATGTTAATGCAACTTTACACATCGCAGTCTATCGCAGGAAAATAACCCTGTGTTAACGTGGAATTCACAACACTGCGGTACCATGCGATAGTTTGACGAAAACGCGCCCAATGTCCGCGATACAACCACCGCGACGGAGATAAAAACACAAACCCCAACGCAAAAAAACGTGCGATGAGCCCATTCGCGATGAGGAAAGCAGCGATAAGCAGCGCCAGGCCCGCGACACACACACGGCAGGCGGGAATAAGCACAACAAAAGCAGGAAAAAGGAAGACAAACCAAACAGAAAACAACAGCGAAGCACAATGGAGGCAGTCGGGGCTAGTACACAACCCCACAAGCCCCATTGGCAACAAAACATTGTACATGGCAGTCCATCGTGGACAAGGTGAATGCAGCCGGAGAGCGGAGGAGGACAATGGAAGAAAACCAGAACAGCTGGAATGATGCGAAATGCAAAAACAAGCAGAAACACGCCAACAACCAGAAGGCAGCAATGCACACCGGAGGTGGGAGACCAGCGCCACAACAGGAGCTGGATGACATGGAGGAAATGGTGTCCACCACATCAGTCTGGAGATGGTGGCAGGAGTCGGGGACCGGAAACTGCTCAAAATCAACAGACACAACAGCAACAGGGAGAGGAACGACCAGGGACTGAGGGGACGGGGGGAGATGGGCACAATGGCACACATGCCCAATTAAGTACAGCACAACTGCAGACAAACCATGCCCAAGAGTAACAACACCAACCAAGAGCACAAGTCACACAACTCGGCAATATCACACCACTGAACAAGCACAGAAGTGAAAAGCACACTGCCTGAAAGGGAGAGGGGTGAGCCAAATCAGAGCTGAAGGACCATCTCACACACAATGCAGCACACACACATAGGAAGCAGAGCACCCCAACATCGAACACAAAGTGGTACAAACACCAACATTTGCACAACCGAACACAGGACACAAGTGCACCCGCTTGTTGCCGGTAAATGGCCATACGCATCTAGCAAAGCACGAAACAGGGACATGATAATGCACAAGTACCAACCCACAGCCCTGAAGGGGTAGCAATGCATGTATGGCAGGGACCCAGATAGGCCGTGACACACACATTTGCATACATATCAACACTCATCACAGTTGGAGACAAGTGAAGGTGCGGAAACTTCATCAACAAATGCGTGTCAGTACGGCCAAGAGAAGTGCCACAACATGCAGACCAATGCAGCAGCATGTCTGAATGAGGAACATTGGAAAGCGCCCATGTCCACCCCGGGGGAGTCCATCACCCACACAAGTCAGTGCCAACGCGCATTGGTTGTCCGCGCATGTATCCGGAGTCCAGGTCAATGCAGCCATGTCCACTGTCGTCTTGGGACATGTGACCATATCCCCAACATGCAACCAGGCGCCGGGACAAGTGCAATGGGTCACATTCAGTTGTGGCTGCAGGTACGTTGTCACTCGTCCATGAACGCGAGTGCAGCAGCGTAGGCCAACATTTCCAACATCAGCTCGTTGTCAACTACATCTAACATGTCGGCAACGTAACCCATCAGCTGTCCCGGACAGATGTGCTGACTCCAACCCCTGGCCCCATTTGACACTAAAGCCCACTAGGGGAGCGGCTCAATGTGGTCACTGCACACGACGACTCGTGCAATCTCCCAGGTCCAGTTGCCAGCATGCATGTCAATCATCCAGGCATGCCTTAAACGGGCATCACGATGACACTCCTGGTCGTGGTCCAACAGGGGGCACATACACATGTCAAAATCCAGGTCAGCTACCGTTACGTTGGAGAGGCAGACATCCATGGTCCACTCGAATATGCACGAGCGACAATGCACCACAGGCTGAACGCAGGTGACTTTGGCAAGGGGGAAGCTTAGCCGGTAACTGATCAGGCCTCACTGTGTGTTACGTTGCCT